>OZ019976.1:1940000-2267500 GCA_963970395.1 Ephialtes manifestator | reverse complement strand
ACGAACATGCATTCCTTTGATTTATTTCGCAAATTTTCGCTACGCTTATATCCACCAAATATATATAACAATTTAATCAGCAAATTATATTCGAAATGGAAATAAATAGCGGATACGTGGTATTATGCAAGAATGTCTCTGTATCTTTTCACGTAACACCGAGTTGCCTGTATTAAAATGACTGGATACCGGTTGAATATCTGATTTGCATTTCCATTATCAGAAAAGCTCCACTCGACAATTAGAGTTTTATATATGGGGCATTCCACCGGTTATCGACAGGGTCGCGACCCTCATATTTTTTTTATTTTTTCCTTTTGAGATGTTCTAGAGCAATATAAAAAATACTCTAGAATTTTTTTTTGATAAAAAAAATGTGTTTTTTAATTACCTAAAATTTGATTTTCTCAAAAAGTACGTCGACGATTTTTTTTCTTTTTTTACAGTAAATTCTGTGTCGAAAAACAAAATTTTTAAGCCTAGACCCAGAGTGGGGCGAGGCCTAGATTATCAGCTAAAAATAAAATTTTTTTTTTTAAATTAAGAAAAAATACCCCAAACTTGAATCTCTCTAAAAGTATGTCGATGATTTTTTTCAAAATTTTTGTAGTAAATTCTCTGTCCAAAAACGAATCTTTTGAGACTAGAACGAAAATGGGTGGCAGTCTAGAATAGCAACTAAAAATAAAATTCTCCCGTAAAAAAAAATTATTTTTAGTTGCTATTCTAGATTGCCACCCATTTTCGTTCTAGTCTCAAAAGTTCCGTTTTTGGACAGAGAATTTACTATAACAATTTTGAAAAAAATCATCGAGGTACTTTTAGAGAGATTCAAGTTTGGGGTATTGTTTCTGAATTTTTTTAAATTTTGTTTTACCATTAGCTGATAATCTAGACCTCGCCCCATTCTGGGTCTAGGCTCAAAAATTTTGTTTTTGGACACAGAATTTAATGTAAATAAAAGAAAAAAAAATTGTCGACGTACTTTTTGAGAAAATCAAATTTTAGGTAATTAAAAAAAAAACACTTTATTTTTTATCTAAAAAAAATTGTAACGTGTTTTTTATATTGCTCTACAACATCTCAAAAGGAAAAAAAATTTTTAAAAATATGAGAGTCGCGACCCTGTCAATAACCGGTGGAATGCCCCATATATATTAATATAGAATTGCTCGGAAAGTTTGAAAGGGAAAAGCGTTTAAACAGAGCTCGTCATAAATAAAGTCCTTATAGTCGCATTAACTGATGAAATTCTGATGAAAACCTCCACAATTTACTTCAATTAATTTATGATGTGAGCAAATACAGAATTTTTCATTAATTGTCTGTCAGCGACGCAGTTGTAATGTTCATAGTTCACAATGTTTTGTGTACAACACGGTAATAAGCATGACTGTCTTGAAATAAGGAAACGAATAAGAGGAATGTGCATTTCTTCGATTTATTTCGTAAATTTGCGCTGCGCTTTTAACCACCAAATATATTTAACTATTTAATCGGCAAATTATATTCGAAAAGGAAATAAATAGCGGATACGTGGTATTATGCAAGAGTGCCCCCGACTGTGATAACATCGCATAACATCGAGTTGACTGTACTAAAATTCTTGGATACTGGTTGAATATCTCATTTGTATTTTCCATTATCAGAAAAGCTCCTCTCGAGAATTAGATTTATGGATCATTCCATACCAAGTGAGCCATTTATTTGCTCCCACGCCAATTTTTCTATAGTTTGTAAGAATAATAATGGAAATTCTGTGAAATTTAGAGAAAAATCGGAATGATCTGTCTCAGCGAAAAAGAAATATTATTACTTTATTTTGTGAAAAAAAACAACGGAATTTTTTTTTTATTCGCTATGAAATTTTTTAAATTAAAAAGTACAATAAAAAATTTATATTTTATACAGGAACATATTTTTTGTACGATCCGTAATTTTGAATATGTAGCGAATTAAAAAAAAAATGAAATTAATAAAATCGTTATTAAATTTTGGGCAAACCGTAGGTGCTAAAATTCTGAAATAATTTATGGATGTTCGTGATACTCTAAACAACTTTTGAAAAAATTACGAACACTTTTTGCAACCATGCTAAATTTGGGTGGCCCACTTGGCATGGAATGACCCATAAACCACCGTTAGAGAAAAATCGGAATGATCTGTCTCAGCGAAAAAAAAAATTATTACTTTATTTTGTCAATAAAATGGTGGAATTTTTTTTTTTGATTCGTTATGACATTTTTTTTTATTAAAAAGTACATTGAAAAATTTATATTTTACACAGGAACATATTTTTTGTACGATCCGTAATTTTGAATATGCAGCGTATTGAAAAAAAATGAAATAAATAAAATCATTATTAAATTTTTGGCAAACCGTAAGTGCTAAAATTCTGAAATAATTTATGGATGTTCGTGATACTCTAAACAACTTTTGAAAAAATTACGAACACTTTTTGCGACCATGCTAAATTTGGGTGGCCCACTTGGCATGGAATGACCCATAAACCACCGTTAGAGAAAAATCGGAATGATCTGTCTCAGCAAAAAAAAAAAAATTATTACTTTATTTTGTCAAAAAAAAAACAGCGGAAATTTTTTTTGATTCACTATGAAATTTTTTAAATTAAAAAGTACATTGAAAAATTTATATTTTATACAGGAACATATTTTTTGTACGATCCGTAATTTTGAATATGCAGCGAATTGAAAAAAAATGAAATAAATAAAATCATTATTAAATTTTTGGCAAACCGTAAGTGCTAAAATTCTGAAATAATTTATGGATGTTCGTGATACTCTAAACAACTTTTGACAAAATTACGAACACTTTTTGCGACCATGCTAAATTTGGGTGGCCCACTTGGCATGGAATGACCCATAAACCACCGTTAGAGAAAAATCGGAATGATCTGTCTCAGCAAAAAAAAAAAAATTATTACTTTATTTTGTAAAAAAAAACAGAGGAATTTTTTTTTGATTCGCTATGAAATTTTTTTTATCAAAAAGTACATTGAAAAATTTATATTTTATACAGGAACATATTTTTTGTACGATCCGTAATTTTGAAATGTAGCGAATTGAAAAAAAATGAAATTAATAAAATCGTTATTAAATTTTGGGCAAACCGTAGGTACTTAAATCCTGAAATAATTTATGGATGTTCGTGATACTCTAAACAACTTTTGAAAAAATTACGAACACTTTTTGCGACCATGCTAAATTTGGGTGGCCCACTTGGCATGGAATGACCCATAAACCACCGTTAGAGAAAAATCGGAATGATCTGTCTCAGCAAAAAAAAAATATTATTACTTTATTTTGTCAAAAAAAAACAGCGGAAATTTTTTTTGATTCGCTATGAAATTTTTTTTTATTAAAAAGTACATTGAAAAATTTATATTTTATACAGGAACATATTTTTTGTACGATCCGTAATTTTGAAATGTAGCGAATTGAAAAAAAATGAAATTAATAAAATCGTTATTAAATTTTGGGCAAACCGTAGGTACTTAAATCCTGAAATAATTTATGGATGTTCGTGATACTCTAAACAACTTTTGAAAAAATTACGATCACTTTTTGCGACCATGCTAAATTTGGGTGGCCCACTTGGCATGGAATGACCCATAAACCACCGTTAGAGAAAAATCGGAATGATCTCAGCGAAAAAAAATATTGTTACTTTATTTTGTCAAAAAAATAGCGGAAATTTTTTATGATTCGCTATGAAATTTTTTTTTATTAAAAAGTACATTGAAAAATTTAAATTTTATACAGGAACATATTTTTTGTACGATCCGTAATTTTGAAATGTAGCGAATTGAAAAAAAATGAAATAAATAAAATCATTATTAAATTTTTGGCAAACCGTAAGTGCTAAAATTCTGAAATAATTTATGGATGTTCGTGATACTCTAAACAACTTTCGAAAAAATTACGAACACTTTTTGCAACCATGCTAAATTTGGGTGGCCCACTTGGCATGGAATGACTCATAAATCACCGAATGGAATGACTCATAAATCATCATTAATTGATGAAATTCGAATGAAAACCTCCACAATTTACTTCAATTAATTTATGGTCTCAAATACAACATTTTTTATTAATTGTCTGTCAGACAGCGACGCAGTTGCAATGTTCATAGTTCACGATGTTTTGTGTACAACATAACAATAAACATGACTGTCGGCAAAGAATTTTCTTCGTGCACTTGAAATAAGGAAACGTATAAAAGGAATTTGCATTCGTTTGATTTATTTCGTAAATTTGCGATACGCTTTTAATTATCAAATTATCAATTTAATCGGCAAATTGTATTCGAAAGGAAATAAATAGTGGATACATGGTATTATGCAAGAATGTGTCCGACTGTGATAGCATTTTTTTCGTGTAACACGGAGTTGATTGTACTAAAAATGCTTGGATACCGGTTGAATATCTGATTTGCATTTTCCATTATCAGAAAAGCTCCACTCTAGAATTATAGTTATATAATAGTAGTAATTTAATTTATGCTTAGATTATAAAACCTTTTACAAATTGTTAAGACAGAGCTTAACCATAATATATATGGGGGATTCCACGGGACTTTCGCCACCCCCCAAAAAAAAAAAAAAATCTCAAATTTCATCTAAAAATCAGGTTCAGCGGTGTCTATTGATGGACCAAATTTCAAAATTCTAAAAAAATAGTTGACCGGAATATGCAAATTTTTTTGTTTTTTATCGTTTTTCATTTAATCTGTAATATCTCAGAAACTATTGATCGTATCGAAATCATTAAAAGACGAAAATGTGCATTTTTTTAATGGCCAACAAGAAAAAAATATATTCAAAATTAATTGCTTAATTTCAGGTCACATTTTATGGAAGAAACAACAAAATTATTTTTTTTTATGGTTGGACTTCAGATTTTTTCATCGGACAAATTGCCTCGGAATCTTTGAGTGATCGCCGAATTTTGAGTTTGAATGTTTAACATTCAAATTGCTGTAACCTCACAGCATTGGGTCATCCCATGAAAAAAAAAATACTCAAAATTCGGCGATCACTCAAAGATTCCGAGGCAATTTGTCCGATGAAAAAATCTGAAGTCCAACCATTTTAATTAATTTTAATTTTGAATATGGGCTTTTTTTATTTATTAAAAACATTCAAATTGCTGTAACGTCACAGCATTTGGCCATCCCATGAAAAAAAAAATACTCAAAATTCGGCGATCACTCAAAGATTCCGAGGCAATTTGTCCGATGAAAAAATCTGAAGTCCAACCATAAAAAAATAATAATTTTGTTGTTTTTTCCATAAAATGTGACCTGAAATTAAACAATTAATTTTGAATATATTTTTTTTCTTGTTGGCAATAAAAAAATGCACATTTTCGTCTTTTAATGATTTCGATACGATCAATAGTTTCTTAGATATTACAGATTAAATGAAAAATGATAAAAAACGGAAAAATTTGCATATCCGGTCAAATATTTTTTTAGAATTTTGAAATTTGGTCCATCAATAGACACCATTGAATCTGATTTTTAGAAAAAATTTGAGATTTTTTTTTTTTCTTATTCTAGAAATTTTTTAAAATTATTTTCTTTGCTTAAATTTAATGCTATTTTAACATTTGGTCTATGCATTCTTATTCGACTAAGGCAAAAGTTAGAGTTATATATTAACATAGAATTAGTCTGAGAGTTCGAACGGCAAAAGAGTTTAAACAGAGCTCGTCACAAAGTCCTTATAGTCTCATTAACTGATGAAATTTTAATAGAAACCTCCACAATAATTAACTTCAATTAATTTATGATCGCAAATACAGAATTTTTCATTAATTTTCTGTCAGCGACGCAGTTGTAATATTTATAGTTCACAACGTGTTGTGTACCACACGGTAATAAATATATATGAATGTCAGCAAATAATTTTCTTCGCTGACTCGAAATAAGGAAACGAGGGAAATAAAAAGACGCGTTAATTTACTGCATCTTTCGTGTCAAATCTGAGTGACGGTTCTATCTTTTCCCAGTAATTTCCATTTGCCATTATCGCATTTACGTGCATTCACATCAGGAACATTTCTCGTGCATTCGTCGCCGTGTGTATAACTTACATGTTAGGATTGAAAATACGATGTTAAAGTTTTAATGATTGACGTAGCTGTCGCGCGTGTCTTCGTCGTCAAAACGACGCGTGTCTTTGTATACGAGATGTGAGGCTTGCGTATATTCGTGCAGGTTTCGTCGACGTCGTTTCTTCGCTATCGCGCGAGCATAAGTCGTTACGCAATAACTTCTCAACGCAGCAGCAACAGCAGCAGCAGGTGTAGACGTATATAGAGCTCTATCGGAACATAGCACAAAAGTACGAGCAAAACATCGTTCCCTCGTTAAGCGGGAAAGCGAGAATGTAAAGGTCATTCGTGCTAGGACGACGGAAGGTCATCGGATACTTCTTTCTTCCTTCCGCTTCGTCGATATGTTGGGCAATTTCGGCCCTTTGATAGTGTTGTAGGGTTTTTTCACATTCAGTAAATTTTCCCCTTAACAATTCACTGTTAAAAAAGACTGGAAGTTTTGGGGCGTTGTTGAAATTCCGAATGGTAAATATACTAAATGGATAATTAATATCTCACTTACATTTTTGACGAAATGTTTTCTATCGAATTTCGTAAAAAATATAAGTGAGATATTAAATTTCGGAATTTCAGACCTTCGTGTATTTACCATTCGGAACTTTAACGCCCCCTCGAAGTTTTTATATTTCGACCTTGAGCCTCTTCAATAGTTTTAACAATTTTTTTATCAGAAAATACTTCGAAAAAGAAAAGACACGTATTTTTTTTGTTTGGCGCTACGAGCGATATTTCCGACAGACGAATTTTTATAAAAATTTGAATTTTTCGGTATGTATATATTTTTATTCGTTAATATCTTGAAAATTAACAGTCCTATCGAAAAATGTCCAAGGTCGAATTTGTTCAGTTTATGAAGAGCTACATAATGTACATAAAAAATGTTATTTTCGTTTTCCTAACGTTTTGTTTTATGACGTTAAACAAGAAAATATCGTTTTTCTAAAAAACGCTACTTTTTATCATTTTTATATACTCACGGAAAAATTCTGTTTGAAATTACGAAATTTTTGAGACCCTATGCAGAATTGCAAGATTTTTAAATGAGAAGTTCTACGTAATTGAAGTTTTTTTAACATCCTGAATTATTACGTAAAACTTGAATTACGCAGTACTTTTCGAAAAAAATACTTGCCAACCTGCATAGGGACTCAAAAATTTTGTTATTTTGCACAGTATTTTTATGTAAGTATAGAAAAATTATAAAAAGTGGCGCTTTTTTGCAAAACGATACTTTGTTGTTTAACGTCCTATAACAAAATTTTAGAAAAACCACAATAACATTTTTTTATATTCTTTATGTAGCCCTTTGCAAACTGAACGAATTTCATCCTACTCATTTCTCGATAGGATTGTTAATTTCCAAGGTATTAAAAATAATATCAATACCGAAAAATTCAAACTTTTATAAAAATTCGTCTGTCGGAAATATTGGTCGTAGCGCTAAATAAAAAAATACGTGTCTCTTCTTTTTCAAAATACTTTTTGTTAAAAAATTTTCAAAATTATTGATGGAGTTCAGGATCAGAGCATGAAAAATTCAGCTGGAATGCCCCATATACAATTGTGGTATAAAATTAGTGTACTTTCCTAGTAAAACTAAAGAAAATTATTAAAATTCAAGTTCTTTTACTGCAAAATAAAAATAAATTATTGAATGTGCTGTAGCATACATTAATTTTACATTACACTTGTATATTGAAATTAATATACTAGTTTATGCATACGAATTTCCAGTAAAAGTACCTTAAATTTAAAGCAGATTTTTTTTACAGTGATTAAGGTGCTTCCTGGAGCGCAATAACTTATTAAGGGGATGCTGGAGTAGATTTTATTACCGACTTTGGTCGGTAAAAACAGGCTTTTTCGTAGTTTTGATTATTCTTCGTTAATACGCTACAAACATGCTTCAAATTGTACACGATTGTAATATCAACATAAACGAGTGGACGTACATTCGAATATTTGGTGAAAACGTACAATAAATGAAAAAAATCGTATAATACTAAACCTCCCGAAATCAAAATGGCCGCCAGGGTTTGACAGCATCGCCTGTTTGGTACGATATAAAAGATTCTGGAATTCACATACGTTAAATCGAAATGTACGTCCATTCTTTAGCGTTCTCTGAATATTCTGCGAGCGTCGAAAAGTCAATTACACAAAAGGAATCCACGCAAAACCGAAACTACGGTCACGTAGTCTGTTTGCGATCCCCGCGATGATCCAGGCTTAGTAATATACGAATATCTTCATTCATTGTACGTATTCACCCAATATTCGAATGTACGTCCACTTGTTTAAGTTGATACTACAATCGTGTATAATTTGAAGCATATCTGTAGCGTATTAACGAAGAATAATCAAAACTACGAAAAAGCTTTTACCGACTTCGGTCGGTAAAAACCTGCTTCTGCACTCGACTCCAGCTTCCCCTTAAGGGGATGCTCGAATAGATTTTTTTACCGACTTTGGTCGGTAAAAAGTTTCGGTTTCGTAGTTTACAAACTACGTTGTTAATATATTACAAATATGTTTCAAATTGCACAGGATTATAATATCAACATAGGCGCATCGGCGTCCGCTCGAATTCTGGATGAAAATACTTGAAAAATAAAGAAAATCGTAATTTTGTAAACCTACCGATAACCAATATGGCCGCTCGAACTGTCAACACCACCTATTTCGTCCTATATAAATATTTCTAGACATCACATTCAAAAGAAGAGCGTGCACGCCTATTCTATGAGGTTCTTCGCATTTTTTAAGACTGTTGGATTGGCGATAGCACAATAGAAGCGCACGTAGTTTGCAAAGTACGTTTACGCAGTTTGTTCGCGATCAGAGTAAGTCGAGAAGAGAGAGAATGAAGTTTCCCCATTAGGACACAGATGGCGCCGACGTAGTCTGTTTACTTTTGGAAAAGCTCCGAGTCTTTGCAACGCGAACGTAGTATACACTATATATGGATTTGGCTTGTGTCGTAGACATTCTGATGGTTTTGGAATATTCAGCAATCATCACAGAATTGACGTCCGGCCTGATTTTACATATCTAATTTCCAGAAACAATTATATCTAACAGCAAAGGTCTATTGCCATATCGTGTGCGGCCATATTGAATTTCGGGAGATTCAGTATCTTTTACCAAAAGTAAACAGATTACGTCGGCGCCATCTGTGTCATAATCGAGAAACTTAACGACCAAAGTCGATAAAAAATCTACTCCAGCATCCCCTTAAGGAGAGGGAGTCAGGTCGAAAAAATTGATTTTGGAAATTCAATATCATCCAAATCCGATTGCATATAAAAATGCCCAACGCACTATATTGTTGGTACTCGATGAAAGGATTTTTTACTGTCGTCTGACTTGCATATGCTTTTCAGTATTATCTTAAGCAAAGTTCTTAGGTTTTCTATTCTGCGCATGATTCAGATCAAACTACTAGGCAGATTGGAATGGTTGACATCTCATTTTCTTCTTCATGAAAAGATACACCGGCTAAATGCAGCAAACTTTTATCTATTAATTTTATCTATGAATTTTATCTATTAATAATTATGTCACTTAAAAAATATTACCTTTTATTAATATTTGCTCCATTTAGCCGGTGTATCTTTTCATGAAGAAGAAAATGAGACGTCAACCATTCGAATCTGCCTACTAGTTTGATCTGAATCATGCGCAGAATGGAAAACCTAAGAACTTTGCTTAAGATAATATTGAAAAGCATATGCAAGTCAGACGACAGTAAAAAATCCTTTCATCGAGTACCAACAATATAGTGCGTTGGGCATTTTTATATGCAATAGGATTTGGATGATATTGAATTTCGAAAATCAATTTTTTTTACCTGACTCCCTCCCCTTAACCGCGTAAAATGCCGTTCAAAAATACTACGTTATTTTCCTACTCTACCAAACCCACTTATATACTGGCAAAGCGTAACCCTCATACCCGAGGACAAGAGCAGCTTTGATACATAAAAGGATTTTCATCTACGTGTGACAGTACAATATTTCTATCTCGCTAAAGTCTCAAAGTCTTCTGAACGCACATTTTATACTATTTTTCATATATCACATTATCATTAAGAAACACTTTTTTTATTCACCATCTTTTATAAAAGGAATCTCGTTGCAATAAATAAACAAATAAATACACACATATTGTTAGGCAAATTTTTTCGTTTCGTTTATTTTAGCCTTTATTTACAACTATTTACCATTGTTGTAAAACTGTTTGAAATAAAATGTTTAATGAAAAAATAAAAAAGCAATCTTGGTCTTTGATCTTTGGTCCCGAGTGTCAAACAATCTTTTTTTTAAATGTGCTGTATTTCTTTTTTTAGATTAAAGATGCCTGCAAGGACCTCGTCCTGTCGAATGACCAACTCAGGCTGCTCATGCAAAGGCTCAATGACGAAATCAATCGCGGACTCTCGAAGGATACGCACAACGAGTCTATCGTCAAGTGCTTCACGACCTATGTACAGGATCTTCCCAATGGCACAGGTATAAATCATTGGTATAGATCAAACAATACGTCAGTGCCACGTACTTAAAACGTCACGTATTAAAACGGAATAAAAGAGAAAAAGAGAAAAAGAGAAAAAGAGAAAAAGAGAAAATTTAAAGAGGTTAAAAAAAGTATGTGAATTAAAATGTTTAGTTGTGACAAACAGTTACGTGGGTAGAGAAAGGGAATCAGGAATCAAATAATGCCAACATCAGGTTTTGATGCTGGCATTATTTGGAAAAAAAAGTTAAGCTTTTGAAGAAAGTTTATTTTTAGATTTATATTTTTGATTTAATTTTATACTCTGGACACTTTTATAAAAGAAAAAATCGGCCAAAAATTACTAACTGATTTTCAGTTTTGTATAAGATTTATTCTTTGGGCAGTAATTTATTTTACTTTCTCATCACATAGGAAGTATGTAAAAGAGAAAGTATTGCAATCCTAAAAAGAATAGACTCTTGGATTTTGATGGAAATACATGTTATCAGTGTCGTAGATTCCAAAAAACATATTCTTTCAAAGATTCGTCACAAGATTCTTTTTTTCTACGCGGGAAATTATAGCGAGAAATGTAATAGATTACAATAAATGTGCGAAATTCACAAATTTCTATTCGTGTAGTTAGTCACTATACCCCTATAAATTCACGATAACTTCACGCCAGTAACAATTGTGATGAGAAAGTCACGTGTTGCGAATACGCCAGTAGCAACTTTTTTACTTATGATGATAATTGGTGAATTTGTAACATATTTAAAAATGGTTTTTTAAATCTCTGAACTCAGGCCGACAGGACGTATTTTTCGCGTAACTGTCATATATTTGGAAATATTTTATCTACCGGTTCTTTTGAGTTATTCTTCCAAGGAAATAAAATTTTATTTTATAAAAATAACAAAAAAATAAAATTTTATTTTATATTATATATATTTTTTATATTATATTTATATATTTTTAATATTTATATTTTTAAATATTTCTTCGAAATATTTTGTCTATCAATTCTTTTCCTATAGAAATTAATAATACAACCGCGCATACATCCTGTTTCTAATTGTCTAAATGTGAATATGATTACTTTTCCTTATATTGATTTTTCTTTCATCATCTTGTCTTTCTCTCACATATTTCTCGATCTGTCTGAGAAACCCATATATTATAATGATCATTTTTCCTCTCAACAGATCTTCTCATTGCCTCACCAAAAAATTCCTTGGTTTTTATTGTTAAATGATCAACTACAATTCTTTTGATATTCGACATTTTTGTACCTGTTTTAAAATTTGCTGAGTTGCGCAGTCTAAAACTTTTATTCCTATATCATTTGTTTCGTTTTTGCCTAACATCATGAAGATCGTATAAGAAAATTTGCATATTGGATTGTTGTTGTAAACATAAAAATTGTTTCAGAAAAAGGAAACTTCCTCGCCCTCGACCTCGGCGGCACCAATTTCCGTGTTCTCCTCATCACTTTAGACGGCCAGAACTTTGACATGAAGAGCAAAATCTACGCGATACCTCAGAGTCTCATGCTCGGCACCGGTGAACAATTGTTCGATCACATAGCCCAATGTCTTGCGCTATTCGTCAAGGACTTGAACATGGAGACCGAAGTATTGCCTCTTGGATTTACCTTCAGCTTTCCACTCACTCAGACTGGATTGACCAAAGGTCAGTTGGTCCGGTGGACTAAGGGTTTCAATTGCAGTGGTGTCGTCGACGAAGATGTCGTTGGGCTATTGGAAAAATCCATCGAAAAACGAAAGGTGAGATTCATCGTTAAAACCAATTGAATCCCTGACATGAAAATCGCGAAAGAAAAAAAGTGTTATAAAAACAAAACTTCATAAAGAGGAAAAAAATAACGGAATAACGAAATAGAAAAAGCGGATTCACAACATGTTTATTTATCTAATTTAAAAAAGGATGCAAAGTAGGACCTTGCACATTGCTTCCTCATTATTTTTCGCTTTTTACAAAGCTCCCTCTGTGAGGAAGCAGTATGTTATTCAATTTTGGCTTCCTCATAGAGGAAGCTTTGTAAAAAGCGAAAAATAATGTGGAAGCAATGTGCAAGGTTCTACTTTGCATCTTTTTTTTTTATACCTTGTGTCTCTTTTGCAGAGGTGTTTTATACAGCTATAAATCACCTCTGCAAACACCGTTACATCTAATTTTGATTAGATACAAATTTTTGTCGTACTTTCTCAACTTTTCCGGAAGTTATAGCGAAAATCTACATTTTTTTTAAAATGAAAAATGGTGTAAAATCCGAACGACTTTACCGATCATCACCAAATTTGGTACATGGCATTTCTGAATGTTATTTTTCGTCTGTACAAAATTTCTGTTCATTTGTTGAAATTCGACGTAATTTAGATCAAAATCTATTTTTTTCGAAAAATTCAAAATTCTATAAAATCCGAACCGCTTTACCGATTTCGTCGAAATTCAATACCATACAACATTGAACGTATCTTCAGTTATGAAGAACTATTTAGCCAAATCGGCGAACTTTTACGAAAGTTAGAGCGACCACGCCCTTTTTTCAACAAATTAAAATCAACATAAAATCTTAATGACTTCACATATTTTGGCAAAAATCACAACATTCAAAGAGGGGCAGCTACTCTACTTGCGTGCCAAATTTGAGCCGGATCGCTCGAACGGTTACCGAGTGAGAGGAGATTGAATTTTCGAAGCCCAGCACACACACACACACACACACACACATACATACATGCGGACATTTTTTCTAAACCACTTTTCTCGACGTTTTAGGTGATTCTAAGCATACTGACATGAAAATCTCGAAAAAAAAAAATTTCATGAAAACAAAGCTTCCTCTATGAGGAAGCAAAAAGGATGCAAAGTAGGACCTTGCACATTGCTTCCTCATTATTTTTCGATTTTTACAAAGCTCCCTCTATGAGGAAGCAGTATGTTATTCAATTTTGGCTTCCTCATAGAGGAAGCTTTGTAAAGAGCGAAAAATAATGAGGAAGCAATGTGCAAGGTTCTACTTTGCATCTTTTTTTTTTTATACCTTGTGTCTCTTTTGCAGAGGTGTTTTATACAGCTATAAATCACCTCTGCAAACACCGTTACATCGAATTTTGATTAGATACAAATTTTTGTCGTACTTTCTCAACTTTTCCGGAAGTTATAGCGAAAATCTACATTTTTTTTTAAATGAAAAATGGTGTAAAATCCGAACGACTTTACCGATCATCACCAAATTTGGTACATGGCATTTCTGAATGTTATTTTTCGTCTGTACAAAATTTCTGTTCATTTGTTGAAATTCGACGTAATTTAGATCAAAATCTATTTTTTTCGAAAAATTCAAAATTCTATAAAATCCGAACCGCTTTACCGATTTCGTCGAAATTCAATACCATACAACATTGAACGTATCTTCAGTTATGAAGAACTATTTAGCCAAATCGGCGAACTTTTACGAAAGTTAGAGCGACCACGCCCTTTTTTCAACAAATTAAAATCAACATAAAATCTTAATGACTTCACATATTTTGACAAAAATCACAACATTCAAAGAGGGGCAGCTACTCTACTTGCGTGCCAAATTTGAGCCGGATCGCTCGAACGGTTACCGAGTGAGAGGAGATTGAATTTTCGAAGCCCAGCACACACACACACACACACACACACACATACATACATGCGGACATTTTTTCTAAACCACTTTTCTCGACGTTTTAGGTGATTCTAAGCATACTGACATGAAAATCTCGAAAAAAAAAATTTCACGAAAACAAAGCTTCCTCTATGAGGAAGCAAAAAGGATGCAAAGTAGGACCTTGCACATTGCTTCCTCATTATTTTTCGATTTTTACAAAGCTCCCTCTATGAGGAAGCAGTATGTTATTCAATTTTGGCTTCCTCATAGAGGAAGCTTTGTAAAGAGCGAAAAATAATGAGGAAGCAATGTGCAAGGTTCTACTTTGCATCCTTTTTTAAATTATATAAATAAACATGTTGTGAATTCGCTTTTTCTATTTCGTTATTCCGTTATTTCGTTATTATTAGAGCGTTTTCGAAAGTAAATGTGATAACGTATATTATTAAAAATAATTCAACATTCCATAAAATCACAAATTTCAGACCGTTTGTCACTAAATTATACATATATAATGGCTGAATATTGTTTCATTTATATATAAAATTTGGGCTCACCATCTCAAGTTTTGCAAAAGTTACAATAGAGCGATAATGTCAATTTTTTGAAAAATTCAAAATTCCATACAATCTGAACCACTTTACCGATTCGAGCCAAATTCAATACCAAACAGCATTGAGTGCACCTACTCTTATAACCAACTATTTGGCAAAATAGACTAAATTTTACGAAAGTTAAAGCGACTACCTCCTTTTTAAAAAAAATTCAAAACGGCATAAAATCGAAATTTCCGCACACATTTTGTCGCAACTTGCTACAGTTGGAGAGGGTCTGCTGCTACACTTGTGTGCCAAATTTGAGCTCGATGTACAAAACGGTTTTTGAGTTATCGACGTTCGAATTTTTGGAGTTGTATACAAACACACACACACACACATACGGACATTTTTTTTAGATCACTTTTCTGGACTCTTTGGACAATTCTAAGTATTCTGACATAAAAATCTCGAAAAAAATTTTTTTCATGAAAACACAGCTTCCTCTGAGCAAGCAAACATGGTTTAAATAATAAGTGCAGAATATAAATAATACACATTTTTAAAAGCGCACTGTACTTTCCACGCGAAATATTTATTTATTTATTTATATCAACGGGAAAATCCCTTTTGCATACATTTGAGATACAAATTATTAATATTTTTACAATGGTATTTAGCATTAATATAAGCATGAACAACATCTTTTAAAGAAAAGAAAATAATCAAGAGAAGATAATAACGTCATTCGTAGTGGAGAAGGTCGTCGATTGAGTTGCGAAAGATGTGTTGCTGTAGACCAAAAAATCGTTGCAAATTCATTCCATTGACTAGATTGCACATGCGATGCATCGCGGAATTCGCTGCAAAAACAGATCGCACGTTACTTGTATAAAATATAGAAGGTACTCTCTGTTGCCGTTGTGGTGTGTGAAACGACAATCTCTCCAACAAATAAGGGCATTTAACAACCCTTTGAACAATTTTAAACAAGAAGACCACTTCTTCTAAATTCCTCATATTAATAGTTATTTGTTTTTGTATTTTTCAGGATGTTAAGATCGACGTCTGTGCAATTCTGAACGATACCACCGGTACATTAATGTCTTGTGCCTGGAAGAACAGGGGTTGCAGAATCGGCCTTATTGTCGGTAAGTTCATCGCAAATGATTTATATAAAACGGCAATGTGAAATTATATAGAACTCTGTAAGTGCGCGCATTCTTTGCGAAAATTAAACACTCATAAATGTTTATATTACTCATAAAATTCATATAGACATTTGATGATAAAGATTCGTCCAAGTTAATATTACATTGCAATTTAAAAAAAGAGAAGGCCTGCAAAAAGAAGAACGCATTTAAAAAAGCAAACTTGCAGAGAAAGTGCAAAACTTTAATGCACATTATAGATAATTAATTTCCTTGAAATTTTAGGTACCGGAAGCAACGCCTGTTACGTGGAAAAAACGGAAAACGTTGAATGCGCGATACCGGGCAATTACGTTGAGACCAAACCAAGTATGCTGATAAATACCGAATGGGGCGCGTTCGGTGAAGCTGGTACCTTGGACTTTGTGGTAACCGAGTACGACAAGGCCATCGATGACAATTCGATCAACCCCAAGAAGCAAATATTTGAGAAAATGATATCAGGAATGTACATGGGTGAATTAGCGAGGCTCGTTCTTGAGAAACTTGTCAACGCTGGACTTCTATTCAACGGCAAATGTCCTATCGATCTCAAGAAGCCTGGAAAGTTCTTCACAAAATACGTCTCCGAAATTGAGAAGTAAATATTTCTTATACGTTACATTCAATTGGGTTCTCTGCTAAAATTTTAAATATTCTATTATTTTATTAAATAAATCGTTTTATGAAACCGATTCATAAAGATAT
Organism: Ephialtes manifestator; assembly: GCA_963970395.1. Classification (NCBI taxonomy): domain Eukaryota; kingdom Metazoa; phylum Arthropoda; class Insecta; order Hymenoptera; family Ichneumonidae; genus Ephialtes; species Ephialtes manifestator. The sequence goes on along the minus strand of OZ019976.1, from coordinate 2,250,768 downwards.
GATTGGTCAAATCGTTCATTTTTATTTAATATCAACGTTTAAATATTTATGGAAATTCAAATTGATGAAAACGCAACGCTATTGGTGCCCGAGCGTGTGACGTCACGGTGTTGTTCTGTTACCGCACTATTCGAACGATTATTTCACAGTCGTTTTCTAACGACGTTAAAATAAAATTTCTGGCAAAAAAAATCATGTCGAATAAGGCAAATCAGCTAGAAGCAGCTAGAAACCTGCCAAATATTGATATGTTTATGGTGTTTGAGTTCGTAAAACAAAGTGACAACTTCAATGCTGCCGAGGTTAGAAACGGAAAAGCCGCAATATAAGTTAATTTATTAGTGAAAAATCACTTGATTGTTATACTCGCTGCTCGTTCCAATAATTAAATTAATATAATAAACGGATAACGAAAGTGATATACAAAATGATGAACTACTATTGCAAGGTCATCAAGCAAAATAGGTTATGTATGTCTCAAAAGAGATGAAAATTTGGGGACATGCATAATAAAATGTACCATGTGACCTGAGCATCGTGTTCGTAACAACAACAAAAGTAATTTGATTTTGTCGGTTTATCTGGACGTCTCGGGTGGGGGTCAAAATAGCGAATGACAAAAATAGCGAATGGTTAAAATAGCGCATTTCATAGTAAGGAACGTCTGAATCTAGAATGGCCGTCATTATGAAATTCGCTATTTCAGCCATTCGCTATTTTGCGCCCCCATATTATTAAAATGCAATGAAAATAGCGAAGGGTCAAAATAGCGAATTTCATAATAAGGGCCATTCTATTCGCTCCGTGCAAGCCTTTGGAGGGGATAAATCGACGTGCACGCCACTGAGTGGCGAAAATGAGAATCAAATTTATAAACTTCGATGCATGAGAATCGCGTTATTTAATAAAATGGCACATTCTACTTTGTTGCACATCGCATTCTAAAAATAATAGTGCAGCGAATGCAAATTCTACCGGTTTTCAACAGCGAAATACATACTTAACCTCAAAATGCATCGAACAATCATGCAAATATGCGTAATGATTATAATTTACTTAAGTGCTTCATTAGATTATATTGTAACAAAAAATGCTGTACACAGTTATGTGAAATTCATCCCGAAATACGTCTTTAATTTCATTTTATCACATTTTTTAACGCTTTTCCACACCCATTTACGGCCATAGTTTCCAAGTTTTTCGCATTTTCGACCCAACAGATGGCGCCGCGGCTGACTTGCACGGAGCGAATATTTAGTCGTTCCTTATTTTGAAATTCGCTATTTTAGCCATTCGCTATTTTTACCTCCACCCACCGATAACTTGTGGCCGTGTTCATTTTTATAAAACTTTTATTAAAACACAGTCATATTAAATAAAAGGATGCAAAGTAGAACCTTGCACATTGCTTCCTCATTATTTTTCGCTTCTTACAAAGCTACCTCTATGAGGAAGTATGTTATTCAATTTTTGGCTTCCTCATAGAGGAAGCTTTGTAAAACGCATTTATATGATGAAGCAACGTGCAAGGTTCTACTTTGCATCCTTGTTTTAATTAGATAAATATACATGTTGTGGATTCGCTTTTTCTATTTCGTTATTGCGTTATTTCGTGATTATTAGAGCGTTTCCGAAGTGAATGTGATAATGTATATTTTTAAAAATAATTCAACATTCCATAAAATCAAAAATTTCAAACCGTTCGTCACTAAATTATACATATATAATGGCTGAATATTGTTTTATTTATATACAAAATTTGAGTTCGCTATCTTAAGTTTTGCAAAAGTTACAATAGAGCGATAATGTCAATTTTTTGAAAAATTCAAAACATCATAAAATTTTTACGGCTCAACCGATCTTAACCAAATTCAATAGCGATCACCGGCATATGAAAGCTCAAATTCATACCAATTTTTAGATCAATATCTCGAAAATTGAAAGAGTTATCGCGTAAACAGACATTTTTCAAAAAATTAAAAAACGCGTAATAATTTAACGATGAAGTGGATTTTAACAAAAATTTGCATGAACGATGAGGCTTGATCTCTCTATCTATGGTCCAAATTTCAGCTTGATATCTCAAGGCATTCCCGAGTTATAAAGGTTTACATTTTTCGATTGTGTAACATACACACACACATACACACACACACACACACACACATACAGACATTTTTTCTAAATCACTTTTCTCGATGTTTTGGACCATTCTGAGTGTACTGACATGAAAATCTCGAAAAAAAAAATTTTCACGAAAACAAAGCTTCCTCTATGAGGAAGCAAAAATCAAGCTGCTGTACGTATTATGCCTATTATACGGGTTCGGCAACAACACCGTGACGTCACTGATCGGTTCGTGCAAAGTCGGGCGTTACCGGCGCGTTCAAATAATTAATCAACAAACTGCGTTTTAAAGTGACTATGAATTTGCAAATGTGGTGTATTTTACAAAAAAAAAAGTTTATTTATAGATTCATATCAGAGTTGTAAATGCGTAATACTGATAGAAATAATGATGATGATACGATCAGCTCTATAATTATGATTTTATAATAATAACATGTAGCGATTGTAATACGATGATTGAACTTTGGAATGGTTGCAAAAATTATTATTTTTCAATAAAAATTGACGGTAGTCCCTTTGAAAAAATGGAACAAAATAAGTAATGCATTACTTATTTCTTCCATTTTTTTTCACTGTTTCTTGTAATATTAAAGCGAAAATCAGTATTTTTTTCAGCTATTCAAATGTTTATACTCTATTTTATAATCCCCACATATTATTATTATGAAATCATAATTACAAAACAAATTGTATTGTAAACTATATCTTACGAATTAATGGGGATTTACAACTCTAATTCATATGCGCTCTAATCATTAGCAATGTTATCTAAACCGAGTAGAGAACCCAATTCAATTGATTAATATGTGCTAATGAAAGACGATTAATTTTGCAGTGATCCCAAAGGCAAGTACACAAATTGCCGGGAAGTATTGTCGGAATTGGGTATTCACAACGCTGTTGATCAAGACTGTGAAAACGTCAGGTACGTTTGTTCGGTCGTATCGAGGAGAGCGGCTCACTTGGCAAGCGCTGGAATCGCAACGCTCTTAAATAAAATTGGCGAAGACAACGTGACGGTGGGAATTGACGGTTCGGTCTACAGATTCCACCCACACTTTCACGACCTCATGACCGAGAAGATCGCCCAGCTACAAAACCACAAGGTAAGCAAAGTGCGACAGCAATCGGCGATATTTGAATTTAAAAATATATAAAATATTTAGAATATAATAACGACAAAAATTAGTATTTTTATGATTTTAAACAACATTATTATTTTATAATAACGTTTTTGTTATTATAACTTCTTAACAATCACTATGATTTAATTGTAAATCCATAATTTTTTAAAAAATTCTAAAACATTCTCTCTTATTCAAAAAGTTTAGAAAATTTCATAAAATCGGATGTGAGATAACATCATTTTTTAAATTATACAGTAAATGAATATTTCGTTACTCACAAGGTTATAATTTTGTTTTAATGCTTCATTAATTGCTGAAACTCGAGTAATCTTCATGTGCTCAAGCTAAAACATAATGTATAAATGACAACATAAAAGAATTAATTTTTGTTCGTCAAATTGTCCGAAAATAGTTGAAAACGTTAAAAAGGTATCCGATTTTTTATCAATAATAAAAAACGCATCGAACATTCCATGGGTTTAATTATTGGTTACGGTATTCGGATCGTATGTAAAAATGTCTAGATCCTAATCTAACATATTGTAGAAGAAGTCTAAGTTTTATTCAACATTTTTTTAAATTTTATCGACACCGTTTCAAATAAATGCATGGAGTTTTTTTTATTGTACCTGTAAAAAGATTCACATATTTGATTTACGCCTGAAATCGGTAAAACTCCCTTTAAACGTTTTCAACTATTCTTCGATGATTTGGCAAATACTTCTTTCACATATAAATTCATTTATAGATAATTCATATAAATAAAACATTTCCAAAACCTTCTGAAACGAAGACAAAAGTTTTGATCAATTTTTTAAATATGTTAAAAAATTTGTTATTCCCCTATTTCTCTGTTCTTATGTTTTTTTTTAATTTAAAAAAAATAAATAACGAATCATTGTTTAAATATATTTTTTTAAATTGTTGAAAATAATGTTGATAAAAAAGATAGCCTCATGGTGGACATCCTAGGGATCGCAAATATGATCTGAAAAAAAAAAAAAAACCCCCGAAGGATTACTAATTAATATACGATTGGCTATTGCGCTATGGAGACTTTTCTTTTTTTTATTAAAATTTTTTTGATAAAAAAAAAATTTCTGACAGTTTTCTGAAAAAAACTCTGACAGTTTTTCTTTTGAAAAAATGGGAAGATTAAAAAAAAAGCTTCCATAGCACGATAGAGAGTAGCGTGAAGAATGTTCTCCTAAAATTTGAAAACGATCGCTTGAAAACTGTTCCCTGGAGAATGTCCACCGTTTTGAAAAATGTCGTTTCCAGAAAAACGCGTTTAAAGTTTAAAGTTTCGAGTGTAGAAATTTCACATACCTAAATTGTGTACTTACGACTAATCCGCGATGCCAGGTCCATAAAGTATGCCAGAAGGATTTCGAATTTCGCTTTAAAAATTTGAGAGGATGTTTTTGACCGTAAATACTAATGGCTAAGAAAAAAAAATCAATTTTTTTTCACATTGAAAAGATCCCTTAAACCCGTGTAAGAAATTCAATTTAATATACAAAAAAGGAATGAAGATTTAATGTACGTGTTCTAAAATTGAAGTTAATTTATATTTAAAAAAAAAATTCTTTTTAATATAAGTTAAATTCAGTTTTATCACACGTACATTGAATTTTTATTTTCTATCGTACATTAAATTGAATTTCCTACACAGGTTTAATAAAAATACAGTACATGAATTCTTTAAAATTTTTTTTACAGTGTAAATTAATCTGCGTTTCAAAAATAATAAGTATTTATTTTGAAATTATAAGTATATTCAGTGAAAATACAATACATTAAATCACTATAAATTATATAAATTTTCCAAATATTTTGTACAAAAATATTCAGTAAAAATACAAAACATTAAATTACTATAAAGTATATGAATTTTCCAAATATTTTTTCACCGTGGAGTTTTCTGCACTATGTCGTAATTTTATCTTAAATATTTTTAACAGTGTAACGACTTTCTTCTCCTTTAGGACAACATGGTGAGAGTTAGAGCCTTTAAAAATAATGGGAAGGTTTCGAAAATAAAGCTTCCATAGCACGATAGAGAATAGCGTGAAGAATGTTCTCCTAAAATTTGAAAACGATCGCTTGAAAACTGTTCCCTGGAGAATGTCCACCGTTTTGAAAAATGTTTCGAGAAAAACGCGTTTAAAGTTTCGAGTGTAGAAATTTCATATACCTAAATTGTGTACTTACGACTATAAAGTATGCCGACGAAGTATTTCGAATTTCGCTTTAAAAATTTGAGAGGATGTTTTTCACCGTATATACTAATGGCTAAGAAAAAAAAATCGACTTTTTTTTCACACCCGTTCCCTTAAACCCGTGTACAAATTCAATTTAATATACAAAAAAGAAACGAAGATTTAATGTACGTGTTGTAAAATTGAAGTTAATTTATATTTAAAAAAAAAATTCTTTTTAATCGTAATCTTCATGATTCACTAAATGCATTTTTTTATTATCTGTCACACAGTTCGATCTGATGCTCTCGGAGGACGGAAGCGGTCGTGGTGCGGCGCTGGTAGCCGCAGTAGCAGCGCAAAAGCGGTGAAGACGAACGGTGGCGCCGTTCATAAAAAATTTAGATTAAATTATACAAAGTTACGAAACGATATACAATTCACACACTTCTGTAAATAGAGCACAAAAAAGAAAAAAAAAGAAACGTAGCCTAGGTCGTTGGCTGATGCTGGTTGTGCAGCCCCCGAGGCTCGATAGCTGGTACATTCGATTCCTATAAATGCGACCGTTTCGTCGTCGGACTCGTTATTGACCGAGTCAATTCGTTTCGCGCAAAAAAAAAAAAAAAAACAAAATATCGTCTCGGCGAAAATCCGTGAGTATTAAATTGGTTTACGCGAACTCTCGTTCGACGCGGCCCGACGATAAACGAAGCGATACAAGAAAAATATGTGAGATGAAATTCAAAAAAATTCAAAAAAATCTTCCCCAGATCAAGGCACAATCGCATTACTCGCTCCGTCAAGATCCTCGCCAGAGACTTGATAATTATACGCCGAAATATTTCAAATAAAACAACCAATAAATCATGCAAAGAAGCCAAATGCGTTACTGCCAGAATATACGATATGAAACTAACGAAATCATTGATCGTGCGGGCACTAAAAACAAATATACAAAAAACAAAAGAGATGAAAAAAAATAAATGAAATTAAATTAGAAAACAAACAAAAACCGATGTACATTAATCGGGCGTGTGCACTTAACAATATATAGAAGAAACGCGACGATTACTTAATTCCTTTTGTAAGAAATCCGTAGCGCGCCGGTCGAACAGATGATTAAGGATATTCGACTGTCTCACACTAGTCAAATCGGTGCTACATTTTTGTAATTGTTTCATTAAAGTTTAATGCATTAAATAACTGTAGTGGAGTGTTCATTTGTATTGAAGCATGTATACTTAACCGAGAAAAAAATAAATAGATACGGATTTGAATAAATATTAACTGATTAACGTTACTTTCCGATGGCATATATTTTCGTTCAGTTTTTTCCAAGAATAATCTATAATTTTTAGCCAATTTTGATGAGTGATGGCTCATTATCTTTCTCAAAAGATGCTCTACAAACTGACCGGCTGGATATTTGATATTATAGATCGTTTAATAATTATACCTATTTGTTTATGAAAGTATTTTGATTTTTGTTAAACAACAGACTATAATTATTAAACGATCGACAATATCGAATATCCAGCCGGTCAATTTGTAGAGCATCTTTTACGAAAAAGAATGAGCCATCGCTCATCAAAATTGGCAAAAAATTATAGATTATTCTTGGAAAAAACTGAACGAAAATGTATCCCATTGGAAAGTAACGTTAATTAGTTCATCTGTATGCAAATCTGGCACTATTAATCTTCCTCTGGGTTAAGTATACATGCTTCAATTCAAACTACTCTCTATTATTGTTATTTAATGCATTAAACTTTAATGAAACAATTACAAAAATTTAACACTCATTTGATTAGTGTGGAACAGTCGAAGATCCTTAATCGTTGTTACAATAATATTGTAATACAACTGTGGAGAAAAATCAACGATGCCACTAGCGATTGTTCTTGAAAGCGTAAAAAAAAAGAGAAACGCGCGGGCGTCTGGCGAGTGATCGAGCGTGAGTGGCGAGATGGTGGCGCGAAGAACAAATATTTATCTAAGACGGGGCATAGTCTGCTGCTGTGCGAGAAGAGAAATTAACAAACCGATTTTTATTATCATTTTAAAATCGAGCTCGTCAATTTTTACGTAGAACGTCAATGTTTTATTTAAACAAAACACGGAGACGTTACAAGCGAGTTATTGAATTAGGATTTTAGACTTAATTTAACTTTCTGTGCGATAATACATCAATGTTCTCGCCGGATATATTTGTAGATTGTAGACTCGGTTCGGATACGACGAATGAAGAAAAAGTGAAGGCGCTCGCTAAGATCTCGATGTTTGTCACTTCGTCGACAGCCTTGCGGCGGTTTAAGCGCCACAGTTGTCGACGAGAGAGTGCCACGGTACGTTGTGTTGGCTAATCGGTAGTCGAGAACTCGCGACCCGCGTGTGTGTGAATGCATGAATCTACCTGTGAACGAATGATCGTGAATCGTCACGGGGCGTTTTTAGGTGATCGTTATTAAAATTTAATAATGATTATTATTCGCGAAATTGCAGCTAGCATACCGAGCGCGGCTGAAATCAATGATAAGGTTGATTATTCGATTGCAACTGTTCGCAAACATAACGAAATTTATGTTTTTATTTCACGACGCGTGCCGCCAATTTTGGACTCCACTTTCACTACGTGAGAAAGAGATCGAGAGTCCAGGAAAAGGATTGAGCAAAAAAAAAAAAAAAACAGAGAGCGAAATAATCGTACGACTAATTATCATTTCTCAAATCGACCAAAACGCCCCAGTTTAAAAATGTATACTACACAATATATGTATAATATTGTTATCATCTATGTGATAAGGCGTCACGAGTGATAAATTGAATACACACAACACCGGCTCCGAGATAATGTGACACTTTATTATTACGCGACAAGCGTATTCATGCCTATATCACACACACTCTCTACGACCTTGTCTTTAAACACCTTCCGACTTTTCCTGCCGATTTTTTTTCCGTTTTTTCCCCCTCTACGATCATGCTGCGCCGATTACGAGCGTCCAAGCTGGTGAGTATTAAATTAAACGTTATCTAATATCATTTTCGTTAACAATACTAACTGCGTTTCACTCATTTTTTATTATTTGCCCATCGGAAAAAATGTTCATATGTTTAAAAACCAGTCGAAATATCGCGCGTCTTTAACGCACACTTTTATCAGCGGCACCAAAGAATGACATTAAAAAATCATACGCGACGTATGCAAATTGCTAAGTTCATACGTGATACCAAATAAAATATAAACAAATATGTCGCGCAATGGAAATTTCACGACATCAGTTTTTTCAGATTGCTAATGTATAATATATACTTTTAAAAACAAGGCTTTTTTGTTATGTAAAAAAAGATACGAAAAATAATTATACAATATGTAAATCATTGATTTTGAGAAATAAAACGTTTGAACTGAGAAACGAGTTGAACATATACCATATGTATATAGCAGCCATTCAAATATGTTGATGTATTATTGAGAAACGTCAGGGCCAGCATGGCACACTTATGAAACGCTTTATTGATTAATCCATCCACGTGAGTTGTGTGTATATATACAAACCTATGTATGCATAGCCGCCGATACGCGTAACATAGTATAAATATATGGGGTATTCCTGATCAACTCAGTAAGCATCAAATCCTGATTCCTTCCAATTCGCTTCATAATTATTACACTATATATGCTCAAAAAATACTTTTAATTTTTTTTTAATTTCTTTTTACTGAAATTTTTTTTTTTCATGAATTTTGCAAATAAAAATGTGTCCCAAGAAAAATATTTGAAATTATTCGTAAAAATCCTGTAACAGATATCAAAATTTTTGAGCTATCACCCAAAATGAGCAAACGTTTGCGTCGATTTTTTAAACAATTTTTTCGAAAATGGAAAGAAATGAAACAAGATGGCAGTTCATGATCGATTGTTGCGAAGAGATTTTATATATAATTCAAGATTATTTTAGAAGATTGCTGAAGCTTTTTTTTTATCGATATAACAAAAATCATGTATTAAATAATGAAATGTTGGTTTACCGTTGAATAAGTTAAAATCGTAATTCCAACCCTGAGCTGATCACAATGATGGTTGGCTTTTCGTTGATTTTTTAGAACCGACTATAAACTAATAATCTCACATAACCACCAATGATTGGTAATAAAAAATCAACCAAAAGCCAACCATCGCTGTACTCAGCTCAGTGTTAGAATTATGATTATTTCGTTTTATTCAACCGTAAACCAACGTTTCTTCATGGTTAAGAACAGTTGGTTGACGGTTGGATTTGAGAAATTTACAAATTGAGAGTTAAGAATGTTTTTCTATTTCAAAAAATCATTATTTAATGCATGATTTTTTTTATATCGATAAAAAAAAAGCTTCAGCTAAATTCTTCACAATTTAAAAATCTGAAAAATACTATGTTGAATGTCAACATTTTCTAGGTTAGAGCCAAAGTGTAGAAGATTTTTCTTCATACAATTTTTAAGCTTTTTTTAATTGAAATTTTTAAAAAAATTTAAACGAATTAATCTACTATGGACGATTTGTCAAACATTTCTATATATGAAACTGTTTTATTTTTTTCAGAATTTATTTCAGATTTTTTAATTATGGTATTTTAGTGCTAGAATGTGGCTTGTTTGGTGCTGGACAGAGTTGTAAATCTGCATTAATTCAAGAAATATAATTTTCTCCCGACTTCGCTAAAATAACCCAATTTCGTGTCCGCAACGCGGGCGGGAAAACGCTCATTTGTTACGAATGACGTACGCATGCGCAGTCCGCTTTTATTACCTCCCAAGGGAGGTAATCATCGTATTACGTATGCGCAGTCCGCTTTTATTATCTCCCGAGGGAGGAGATCATCGTACTACGCATGCGCAGTCCGCTTTCATTACCTCCCGAGGGAGGTAATCATCGTATTACGTATGCGCAGTCCGCTTTTATTACATCCCGAGGGAGATAATCGTACTACGCATGCGCAGTCCGCTTTCATTAGCTCCCGAGGGAGGTAATCATCGTATTACGTATGCGCAGTCCGCTTTTATTACCTCCCGAGGGAGGAGATCATCGTACTACGCATGCGCAGTCCGCTTTCATTACCTCCCGAGGGCGGAAATCATCGTACTACGCATGCGTATCATTTATTAAAAATAAGCTTATTCTCCGTTCTTGTTGCACACACGAAATGTGATCATTTTTTACCGAAATCGGAAGAAAAAGTATAGTACGTTACAAGGGAGGGAAGTGCAACTTTTCATCGAGAGTGAAGTGTGATGAAATTCACACGAGGTGAAAAGTTACACTTCCCTCCCTCGAGAGTGAAGTGTGATGAAATTCACACGAGGAGAAAAATTACACTTCCCTCCCTTGTAAAGTAATGTACAATTACAGTACAGTTTGTTTTGTAATTATGATTTCGTAATAATGACTTTAAGTGATTATAAAATTATGTGTAAACATTTGAAATGCTGAAAAAATACTCATTTTCGCTCAAATATTGGAATAGTGGAAAAAATGGAAAAGCAGGTTCCTTAATGCATTAATTATGTTTTTCCATTCTTCTCCCAAGATTGCCGTGAAATTTTATTGAAAATTGATAGTTTTTGCAGCAAAAGTTTACACATTGTATTATAATCGCTACATATTATTATTAGTAAATCATGATTGTAAAACGAATTCTATCATCAATTTTATTACTACAAGTATTAGGCATTTACAACTCTGGTGCTGGAATATAGTCTTAGATCAGAAAAATTCCTAAAAATGTGAAAAAATTCTTTAAAAAATTCCGAGTTTACATAAATAAACATTGTTGTTGCTTGTAGTAAATTAATTTTTTTTCTATTTAATAATTTATTTAAATCAAAAACGCTTAAAAAACTATAAGAAGAAAACTCTTGCGCACTTTGGCTATAAGCTAGAAATTTTTGATATTCAACAATGTATTTTTCAGAATTTTTTAAGATTTAAAAATTATGCCATTCGATATGACACGTCAAAAAAATATATATAAAAAAAATTTGCTTAGAAAAAATAAAAAATAAAAAAGTGATTCATTTGAGGGTCTAACGAATTCTTCAAAAAATTACGAACCAAATCGGCGAGGTCGAGGGTCAGACCCAGGTCGAATTGGGATATGGAATGCCCCATATACACACACACATTGTCGCGAGCTTGAGTTTTCTAACGCGAGATGGAGATGGCGTCGCATATGTGTCGAAGCGGCACAGTTGGTGTTTCGCACACATAACACACTAAATAAAACGTGGACTCGTTATTTGCGCTGTCAAAGTTGGTCAATGTGACACAAGGATGCCTTACGCACTGACGTTTTGTAACACAATAATCGGTTCACGGTTGAGGTAGCAAAACGTGCCGCCGATTGATCTGATGGAGCACGCCGAAAAAACGTTCGATAACGTCGTTGCCCTCGTCTGCATGTGACAAGGGGAGATTCCATAAAATCGCAAAAAAACTGTCTCGCGAAGATGATTAGCGGCTTTCAAGTAGCCTTGAAAAATACTATCGACGTGGTGAGTGTTAAAATTCGACAAGTAAATATAGGTATCGGTGGAATATTGTGAAGTCGGAAGTCTTTGCTTTGTCCTTGAACAATCGTTACTCCTTTTTTTCCCCTCGTGGCAATTATCTTAAACTAAGTACCGAACGTTTTTCAGTGTGGATCCTCGCAAAACATTCAGCCTAGCCTACGAGCACCTGCCATTCGCATTGTTTACAACGCTTTTATTTTTACATTGTTTTATTATTTTTTGTTCATCGCTATTTTTCTTCATTTGTTCGCTTATGTATATATGTATATATATATAAATCATCCTGTAGTCAAATAAATCATATTATTTATTTTAACATAGCCGTTTCAGTTTTTTATGTTTTTGTACATAATTGTACATATGTATACATACCTAAATTATCCTATAGTCAAATAAACCATATTATTTATTTTATCATAATAGTTTCATTTTTGCTTTTTTTTATACAAAATTATGCATATGTACAATCTATATAAAAACTATTGTATAGTCAAATAAACCATATTATTTATTTTATCATAATTGTTTTATTTTTTCATTTTTTTGTATATAATTGTACATATGTACATCTATATAAAAATTATCGTATAGTCAAATAAATCATATTATTTATTTTATCATAATTTTCTTATTTTTTCATTTTTTTGTACATATGTACATCTATATAAAAACTATTGTATAGTCAAATAAACCATATTATTTATTTTATCATAATTGTGTCATTTTTTCTTTTTTTTATACATAATTGTACATATGTACATCTATATAAAAACTATCATATAGTCAAATAAACCATATTATTTATTTTATCATAATTGTCTTATTTTTTCATTTTTTTGTACATATGTACATTTATATAAAAACTATTGTATAGTCAAATAAACCATATTATTTATTTTGTCTGCTTTATCTTTTCATTTTTTTGTACATAATTGTACATATGTACATCTATATAAAAATTATCGTATAGTCAAATAAACCATACTATTTATTTTGTCATACTTGTTTCATTTTTTCTTTTTTTTATACACAATTGTACATATGTACATCTATATAAAAACTATCGTAGAGTCAAATGAACCATATTATTCATTTTATCATAATAGTTTCATTTTTTCATTTTTTTTGTACATAATTGTACACATGTACATCTATATAAAAATTATCGTATAGTCAAACGAACCATATTATTTATTTTATCATAATTGTTTCATTTTTCCATTTTTTTTGTACATAATTGTACATATCTACATCTATATAAAAATTATCGTATAGTCAAATAAACCATATTATTTATTTTATCATAATTGTTTCATTTTTTCATTTTTTTGTACATAATTGTACATATGTACATCTATATAAAAACTATCATATAGTCAAATAAACCATATTATTCATTTTATCATAATTGTTTCATTTTTCCTTTTTTTCATACATAATTGTACATATGTACATCTATATAAAAACTATCGTAGAGTCAAATAAACCATATTATTTATTTTATCATAATTGTTTTATTTTTTCATTTTTTTGTATATAATTGTACATATGTACATCTATATAAAAATTATCGTATAGTCAAATAAACCATATTATTTATTTTATCATAATTGTTTCATTTTTTTGTACATAATTATACATATGTACATCTATACAAAAACTATTGTATAGTCAAATAAACCATATTATTTATTTTATCATAATTGTTTCATTTTTTCATTTTTTAATACATAATTATGCATATGTATATCTATATAAAAACTATCGTAGAGTCAAATAAATCATATTATTTATTTTATCATAATAGTTTCATTTTTTCATTTTTTTTGTATATAATTGTACATATGTACATCTATATAAAAACTATCGTATAGTCAAATAAACCATATTATTTATTTTATCATAATTGTTTAATTTTTTCATTTTTTTGTACATAATTGTACATATGTACATCTATATAAAAACTATCGTATAATCAAATAAACCATATTATTTATTTTATCATAATTGTCTTATTTTTTCATTTTTTTGTACATATGTACATTTATATAAAAACTATTGTATAGTCAAATAAACCATATTATTTATTTTGTCTGGTTTATCTTTTCATTTTTTTTGTACATAATTGTACATATGTACATTTATATAGAAACTATCGTATAGTCAAATAAACCATTTTATTTATTTTATCATAATTGTTTAATTTTTTAATATTCTTGTACATAATTGTACATATGTATATAGATATAAAAATCATCCTATAGTCAAATAAATCATATTATTTATTTTATCACAATTGTTTAATTTTTTTAATATCACCTATCCTTAGAATTAAGTCACTATCATCTTGACGATGATATCAATTTGGTGTCGGTGCGTGTTGAATACTTCCTGCAGTCAAGGTTTTGTATTGCAGATAGCGCCGCCAGCTACGCCATTACAGGATTTCACTTATCACTGGAAACAGCTTATGAACTTTTATGCCAGCCACGAGACTGACTGCAAAGTACCCATACAAAATACAGGAATTCCTAAGCACTTGGATCGTCTGTTGGATATTCTTTTGGCTGAAGAAAAGACTGGCGAAGAAACTGGCGTGTGTTTGGAGTATTTGCTGCAACATGGACTTCTCGATTGGCTCGCAACATTGGCTATTGTGGAAACACCACCAGGAATGAGACTTGTTTGCTTGTCCTTCCTGAAAAAATTCTTGGCAAGGTCAAAACATCCTCTTCTTCATCATGCCGCTGTGCATGCTCCTATTCAGAGATTAATCTCTCAGTGCAATGGAAATTATGCATCACCCATCGAAGCTGAAGAGATACAATTCTTGTTGACTCTTTGCTTCTTAGTTTGCAAATATCCTCACTTAACTAGCATAGTCAATGATTCTAGCAATGTGCGCATTGAGACTCAACAAGCTCGAGGAGATTCTGAGAGAATGGACGTTCAGTCGGTGACTTACGTACCGACGAGGAAAAGAAACAGCTCGAATGCACTTTTTGAGCCATTAAACACTCAGGCTGTGACTCTGATTAATCCAAATCTCTTTCCTAACGATCGACAGAGAAGACGATCGGTATCTTCGGATCAATCGTCGGATAAGGCGAATGATCTTCGAAAATCATTGAGAAAAGAAGAAGGCAAAGCAGCGAAATATAGGCGAGATATTTTGAGGAGATCCGAAGAATCAAACTCCTCGAAAGACACGGAAAGTTTGTCTCATTGTTCAAGTCCCTCTTCACAAAAACCTATTCAAGATACTACGATTTCAACGGAAGTTATTACTAATTCTGATGAGTATGAGCATTGCGAAAAAGAGCGTGATCAAATACATTCATCTGCGGATGAGGTGGATGCTAAACTACAAGATCTTGAGGATTTGCGGATAGACAGCGATTATAGAACGCAAGATACTGTAAATGAAGTGTACGATAAGACACAGAGTCTCCTGCCTGATTCTCCGACGACGGGAAGATCCAATAGTCTTCTTTTGGATGCCTTAATAAGCTACCTCAATAGTGCTGTACGTACTCTATTTTTATTTATCATTTTTACAACGCAGATTAATTTACGCTGTAAAAAAAATTTGAAGAATTCATATACTGTATAATAATTTGATATACTTTATTTTTTATTAAGGAATCTTTCCAGTGTGACGGCCCGAAAAATAGCCTTTTTTCACGATTTTTTTTCGGACGCTTACTATACGCCGATCAATCTGAAATTTTTATGACATATTAAGGTAATCATGAATGACAGGAAATGATTTTTTATAAGACGATTTTTATTGTTTAAATATTTTTTTCTGATTGTTGAAAATAATGTTGATAAAAAAGATAGCCCCATGGTGGACATCCTAGGGGTCGCAAATTTGATCTGAAAAAAAAAAATCCCAAAGGATTATTAATTAGTATGCGATTCGCTATCGCGCTATGGAGGCTTTTCTTTTTTTTATCAAAATTAACAAAATGGCGCCGTTTTGAACAAAAAGTATCGAATTTAACCTTTTTTTCGACAGTTTTTGTTTAAAAAAAATGGGAAGGTTTCGAAAAAAAGCTTCCATAGCACGATAGAGAATAACGTGAAGAATGTTCTCCTAAGATTTGAAAACTATCGCTTGAAAACTGTTCCCTGGAGAATGTCCACCGTTTTGAAAAATGTCGTTTCCAGAAAAACGCGATTAAAGTTTAAAGTTTCGAGTGTAGAAATTTCATATACCTAAATTGTGTACTTACGACTAATCCGCGATGCCAGGTCCATAAAGTATGCCAGAAGGATTTCGAATTTCGCTTTAAAAATTTGAGAGGATGTTTTTCACCGTATATACTAATGGCTAAGAAAAAAAAATCAATTTTTTTTCACATTGAAAAGATCCCTTAAACCCGTGTAGGAAATTCAATTTAATATACAAAAAAGGAATGAAGATTTAATGTACGTATTGTAAAATTGAAGTTAATTTATATTTAAAAAAAAACTCTTTTTAATATAAGTTAAATTCAATTTTATCACACGTACATTGAATTTTTATTTTCTATCGTACATTAAATTGAATGTCCTACACAGGTTTAATAAAAATACAGTATATCAAATTATTATACAGTATATGAATTCTTCAAATTTTTTTTAAAGTGTACATTAACCTGCGTTTCAAAAGTAATAAGTATTTATTTAAAAATTATAAGTAGTAGTAGTAAACGTGTTTTATTGACAATATAATTATTATACATATTATAATTATTTACATTTTTTTTTCCTTTTTTTTTCTATGAACATTGTACATTATATACATACATATATTGCCAATTGGCCATCGACCGAGGTCCTTCAGCCTTGATTTTCTATTTTTTACAATTTATTACATTGTGTTTATGTTGTATAATTATAAGTATATTCAGTAAAAATACAATACATTAAATCACTATAAATTATATAAATTTTCCAAATATTTTGTACAAAAATATTCAGTAAAAATACAAAACATTAAATTACTATAAAGTATATGAATTTTCAAATATTTTTTACTGTGGAGTTTTCTGCACTGTGTCGTAATTTTATCTTAAATATTTTTAACAGTGTAACGAATTTCTTCTCCTTTAGGACAACATGGTGAGAGTTAGAGCCTGCGAAGGTGTAATGGTTCTAGCTGCGCTGGAAGATCCGTCCTTCGCTCACACAATGGCCCGAAGTGACTTGCCAATAGTGATAACAAATCGATTGGATTCTCTATTTAAATCTATTCCGGCGCATGTGGATCCCAATGAGATAGACGACATTGAAGTTACATGGGGTCTTGACTCGCCACTCTGGACAAATGAGAAAAAATTTCCAGGCTGTAGACAAGTCGCTGCATATTTTATGTGGCTCGATTATTGCGATCAATTGATTAAGGAAGCTCATCCCGAAGTTGCCCATGTATTAGCGAAAAATATTAGACGGGATTTCTTTGAGAAAGTCATTACTCCTTCGTTGGCTGATCATCACGTAGTGCTGATCACGGCTCTCCTTACCGAAAGTCTGAAGAAACTCACATCTCCGCTGTTGTGCACGGGTAAATAAATTATTCCATCGCTAGTAATTTTCAGGAATTTTAGATTATGAATATTAGAAGAGGACAGAAGCATAAACTTACGTAAAAAAAATATCCATTGATAGTTGGTGATTTTAATTAAGGGATCTTTCCAGTGTGACGGCCCGAAGAACAGCCTATTTTCACGATTTTTTTTCGCCCGGTTACTATACGCCGATCAATCTGAAATTTTTATGACATATTAAGGTGATCATGAATGATAGAAAATGATTTTTTATAAGACGATTTTTATTGTTTAAATATATTTTTTTTATTGTTGAAAATAATGTTGACAAAAAGGACAGCCTCATGGTGGACATCCTAGGGGTCGCAAATCTGATTTGAAAAAAAAAAACCCAAAGGATTATTAATTAGTATGCGATTGGCTATCGCGCTATAGAGGCTTTTTTTAAAATCAAAATTGACAAAGTGGCGGCGGTTTGAACAAAAAGTACCGAATTTAGCCGTTTGTTTCGACAGTTTTTCTTTTTAAAAAAACGGGAAGAATTGAAAAAAAAAAGCTCCTATAGCACGATAGAGAGTAGCGTGAAGAATGTTCTCCTAAAATTTGAAAACTGTTCCCTGGAGAATGTTCACCGTTTTGAAAAATGTCGTTTCGAGAAAAACGCGTTTGAAGTTTCGAGTGTAGAAATTTCATGTACCTAAATTGTGTACTTACGACTAATCGGCGATTCCAGGTCCATAAAGTATGCCAGCGAAGTATTTCGAATTTCGCTTTAAAAATTTGAGGGATGTTTTTGATCGTATATACTAATGGATAAAACAAAAAAAAACGTATTTTTTTTTTTTCACACTGGAAAGATTCAACATTATGCCTGTTTGAAAAAAAAAAAGCTAATTCGATTCGAACGACTTTGAATAATTTGGTTTTTTTTAAATTATTCAAAGTCGTTCGAATCGAATTAGCTTTTTTTTTCAAAAAGGCATAATTTCGGAGCAGACTTGATTGCAGTTTTTTCAAGTGTGTCGTCGTCTTAATTATTATTTTCGGCGAAGAATTATTATACTGTATAAGGGGCATCCAATCTGAATTGTTGATACTTCAACCCTGGCCTCCTTCAATAATTTTAACAATTTTTTATCAGAAAGTATTTTGAAAAAGAAAAGACACGTATTTTTTTGTTTGGTGCTACGAGCGATATTTCCGACAGAGGAATTTTTATAAAAATTTGAATTTTTCGATATTTATATTTTTTTATTCGTTAATATCTTGAAAATTAACAGTCCTATCAAAAAATGTCCAGAATCAAATTTGTTCAGTTTATGAAGAACTACATAATGTATGTGAAAAATGTTATTTTCGCTTTCCTAACGTTTTGTTTTATGACGTTAAACAACAAAATATGGTTTTTAAAAAAACCGGGACTTTTTATCATTTTTATATACTCACGGAAAAACTCTGTTTGAAATTACGACATTTTTTAGACCCTATGCCGAATGGCAAGATTTTTTAATTACAAGTTCTACGTAATTGAAGTTTTTTTAACACCCTGAATTATTACGTAAAGCTTGAATTACGTAGTACTTTACGAAAAAAATACCTGCCAACTTGCATAAGGTCTCAAAAATTTGGTTATTTTACACAGAATTTTCATGTAAGTATATAAAAATTATAAAAAGTGGCGCTTTTTTGCAAAACGATACTTTGTTGTTTAACGTCATATAACAAAATGTGAGAAAAACTACAATAACATTTTTTTAATATACATTATGTAGTCCTTTGCAAACTGAACGAATTTCATCGTAGACATTTTTCAATAGGACTGTTCATTTCCAAGATATTAACGATAAAAAGAATATCAATACCGAAAAATTCTAACTTTTACAAAAATTCGTCTATCGGAAATATTGGTCGTAGCACTAAACAAAAAAATACGTATCTCTTCTTTATCACAATACTTTTTGATAAAAAAATAGTCAAAATTCTATTGTATTCTGTTATTAAGTTTTTGTTATATATTTATAAATCTTCTACGCCTGTTGCTAATTCTATTGCTTTGTATCTCATATCTTTATTTGTCTTTGTTGTATGCGGACACCTGCTACGATCTATATCTGCTTCTATGTACTTACAGCTACGAATGTTATGTATATATTCAATTTACTCGTTTTTCCTTAATTTCTGATGTATTTGGTGTCCAATTCATAATATGTAAAAGGGGTATTTACCCCGTCAACACAATAAATAAATAAATAAATAAATAAATAAATAAAAATTATTGATGGAGGTCAGGATCAGAGCATGAAAAATTGAGCTGGAATGCCTCATATCTTATATTGTATAATTATTTATTCCTTCTATTTTATAGTCAATTTCCTTAAACATCGTCTCACATTATTATAGGATCTAATAATGATTTACAAATGTTTCAGAGGTCAGCCACTGGCTCGTCGGTGATCGAAATGATCCAGATATCAGAAATGTCTACGCCAGCTCAGTGCTACACACACTTATAGAGAACTGTTATACCGATAGTGATGACTTGACTCTAGAGACTTTGAAATTATTTGAAGAAATTTTGGACAAACGGAATGAGCATGTACTTCATTGTTTGGTACTTTCTTATCTCACTTCGCGAGGCTATTATGATAATAGTGCAGCTGATAGTGTGATAGGATCATGGAGTGATGAGGAAGATGAACGTGAGAGGGAAAAGAAAGGATCTATGGATTTTTCGCAGGAACAGAGTCACAGCAGAACTTTGGCGCCTAGTAATATTCATAGAATAATTAATTGGTGAGTCTAAGAGATATTTAATCGACGAGAATTTAATAAGTGAGAGATAACATTCAACTTTGAACCCTGAATATCCACATTTTAAATCATCTCAAATTAAGAAGACGTTTTCATCTTTCAAATTATCTGTCGTATTATCTTCAGAATTTACAAGAGGAAGGAATAATTCTTGGCCTTAACATTTTAGAACAACCGTAGCGGACAAATTCGAATTATAGTTTATCATACCGTTTGTGTAGAATCGCGTTCTGAAACTATTTGTCGCTCGGTAATGAAAAAACTTTAATATTTTTCTGCCATGTGCTCATTTGTCAGATATAAATTGAGAACGTCGCTCTTCATCAGTCCTGAAGTGTAACTTTCTTGTCTTTCATCATCGTGCTCGTAAACCATTTAATTTTTGTTAGATTTTTTTTACTGAAACTTTTTGATTTCATGGATTTTTTAAATAAAAATGTTGCGCCCCATCAAAAATATTTCTCTGTCATGTGCTAATTTGTTGGATATAAATTAAGAACGTCGCTCTTCATCAGTGAATCCTGAAGTGCAACTTTCTTGTCTTTCATCATTATGCTCGAAAACCACTTAATTTTTGTTAGATTTTTTTACTGAAACTTTTTTTTTCATGAATTTTTTTTATTAAAATTTTACGCCCCAACAAAAATATTTCTCTGTCATGCGCTAATTTATCGGATACAAATTGAGAACGTCGCTCTTCATCAGTGAATCCTAAAGTGCAAATTTCTTGTCTTTCATCATTGTGCTCGAAAACCACTTAATTTTTGTTAGATTTTTTTTCATGAATTTTTTTAATAAAAATTTTACGCCCCAACAAAAATATTTCTCTGTCATGTGCTAATTTATTGGATATAAATTAAGAACGTCGCTCTTCATCAGTGAATCCTAAAGTGCAACTTTTTTGTCTTTCATCATTGTGCTTGAAATCCACTTTTAATTTTTTTTAGATTTTTTTTTACAAAAACTTTTTTTTTATGCTTTTTTTTAATAAAAATGTTACGCCTCAACAAAAATATTTCTCTGTCATGCGCTAATTTTTCGGATATAAATTGAGAACGTCGCTCTTCATCAGTGAATCCTGAAGTGCAAATTTCTTGTCTTTCATCATTATGCTCGAATATCACTTTTAATTTTTCTTTAGATTTTTTTTACAAAAAAATTTTTTTTAATGCATTTTTTAAATAAAAATTTTTCGCCCCAACAAAAATATTTTTCTGTCATGTGCTAATTTGTTGGATATAAATTGAGAATGTCGCTCTTCATCAGTGAATCCTGAAGTGCAACTTTCTTGTCTTTCATCATTATGCTCGAAATCCACTTTTAATTTTTTTTAGATTTTTTTTACAAAAACTTTTTTTTTATGCTTTTTTTTTTAATAAAAATGTTACGCCTCAACAAAAATATTTCTCTGTCATGCGCTAATTTTTCGGATATAAATTGAGAACGTCGCTCTTCATCAGTGAATTCTAAAGTGCAACTTTCTTGTCTTTCATTATTGTGCTCGAAAACCACTTAATTTTTGTTAGATTTTTTTACTGAAACTTTTTTTTTCATGAATTTTTTTGATTAAAATTTTACGCCCCAACAAAAATATTTCTCTGTCATGCGCTAATTTTTCGGATATAAATTGAGAACGTCGCTCTTCATCAGTGAATCCTAAAGTGCAAATTTCTTGTCTTTTATCATTGTGCTCGAAAACCACTTAATTTTTGTTAGATTTTTTTTCATGAATTTTTTTAATAAAAATTTTACGCCCCAACAAAAATATTTCTCTGTCATGTGCTAATTTATTGGATATAAATTAAGAACGTCGCTCTTCATCAGTGAATCGTGAAGTGCAACTTTCTTGTCTTTCATCATTATGCTCGAATTCCACTTTTAATTTTTTTAAAGATTTTTTTTACAAAAACTTTTTTTAATGCCTTTCTTAAATAAAAATGTTACGCCCCAACAAAAATATTTCTCTGTCATGTGCTAATTTGTTGGATATAAATTAAGAACGTCGCTCTTCATCAGTGAATCCGAAAGTGCAACTTTCTTATCTTTCATCATTATGCTCGAAATCCACTTTTAATTTCTTTTTAGATTTTTTCCACAAAAATTTTTTTTTAATGCATTTTTTAAATAAAAATGTTACGCCCCAACAAAAACATTTCTCTGTCATGTGCAAATTTGTTGGAAAAAAATTAAGAACGTTGCTCTTCGTCAGTGAATCCTGAAGTGCAACTTTCTCGTTTTTCATCCGACAGAAAATTTTGCTCAAAAAAATGTAGTATAAGAAAATGAGTGCGATTCTCACTCGCATTCATAAATGTATCACTGAAGGAGAATGCGTATAAATTTGAAGGTTTTTTTTCCAGCTTTCTCTCGTTGATGCCTCGTCAATTGCAAACGGATTCTGGTGCAAATCACTACGAGCGATATATGGCTGATTGGGAAAAGCAATATGCAAAAGTACGAATGGATTGCGCACTTTTAGCTTGGCCTTTGGAAGCTGTGACCGTCGACGATTCAGCGAGCTACGATTCCCGACCGGAAGCCGATCACTGCTCTACTAGATTTTACATGGGACCATTTCTTTCCATGCTCTTCGAGAAAGTGACAAACATTCCAAGCCAAAAATACGAGATAAATTTGCAATTGACCGTCGTTATATCGAGATTGGCGCTTCTTCCTCATCCGTACCTGCACGAATTTTTATTAAATCCATTACTACCTCTGGCTCCTGGTCTTAAGAGTCTTTTCACATGTCTGCAAAAAGTCGTTAAACAGCTATCGAGCGAAGTCGTTAAGGACCCAATTTACAAACAGATCTTAAAGGATACAAGAAAAAAGTTGCTGGAAGATTGTTCCCAAGAAACGTGAGTATTCAACGACATCATTGAGTGAATATTAATTAAACGACTAAATGAAATAATGATAAAATGATATATTTCAGATTGAAAGAAAACATTTTGTACGAGAGTGTGATAATCATCGAAGAGTTTTGCAAGGAATTAGCCGCCATAGCGTACGTGAAATATAATCATTCCATGTGAAGCTCAATATTACCAGGGGAATAAAACTTAAGATAATTAACTTGTTGTAAAACAGAAACTGTTTAATTATGTCGTAAGGATGTAGTTAATGCTTAGACGGACAAGTATTTTTTTGTGACGAGTTTGTAAGATACATAACGATAATTCTATAGAATCTACAAGTTGACAGAAAGATCATTTGCATTTAAAAAAAATTATTATGTCATTTGCACAATCCTTTTGAATAAATCAGCAGTTACTAGATTTTTTGTGTGTTATTTGTGAACCAAATCCTTAACCATTTTCCTTGTGTTTTGCGGAAGATTAGAAGGAATATGAGAATTATTCTCTGAGGCAATGGAAATCGTTTAAAGAAATCATTGGCGTGTCAGCTTTTAAGGATTTTCGACTGTTTCACAATAGTCAAATCAGTGCTAAATATTTGTAATTGTTTCATTAAAGTTTAATGCGTTAAATAACAATAATAGAGAGTAGTTTGAATTGAAGCATGTATACTTAACCCAGAGGAAGATTAATAGTAAAGGATTTGCATACAGATTAACTAATGAACGATACTTTCCAATGGGATACATTTTCGTTTGGTTTTTTCCAAGAATGATCTATAATTTTTTGCCAATTTTTATGAGCGATGGCTCATTCTCTTTTTTAAAAGATACTCTACAAATTGACTGGCTGGATATTTGATATTATTGCTCGTTTAATAATTGTAGCCTGTTGTTTGACAAAAATCAAAATACTTTCATAAACAAATTGGTATAACTATTAAATGATCTATAATATCAAATATCCAGCCGGTCAGTTTGTAGAGCATCTTTTAAGAAAGAGAATGAGCCATCACTCATCAAAATTGGCAAAAAATTATAGATTATTCTTGGAAAAAACTGAACGAAAATATATCCCATCGGAAAGTAACGTTAATCAGTTAATATTTATTCAAATCCGTCACTATTTATTTTTCTCTCGGTTAAGTATACATGCTTCAATACAAATCAACGCTCCACTACAGTTATTTAATGCATTAAACTTTAATGAAACAATTACAAAAATTTAGCACTGATTTGACTAGTGTGAAACAGTCGAACATCCTTAAATAACAATAGTAGAGAGTAGTTTGAATTGAAGCATGTATACTTAACCCAGAGGAAGATTAATAGTGTCGGATTTGCATACAGATTAACTAATTAACGTTACTTTCCAATGTGATACATTTTCGTTCAGTTTTTTCCAAGAATAATCTATAATTTTCTGACAATTTTCATGAGCGATGGCTCATTTTCTTTCTTAAAAGATGCTCTACAAATTGACCGGCTGGATATTTGATATTATTGCTCGTTTAATAATTATTAAATTTAAATTACGTTAAAAAAAAAAAAAAAAAAAAAAAAATATATTATTGCTCGTTTAATAATTATAGCCTGTTGTTTAACAAAAATCAAAATACTTTCATAAATAAATAGCTATAATTATTAAACGATCTATAATATCAAATATCCAGCCGGTCAGTTTGTAGAGCATCTTTTAAGAAAGAAAATGAGCCATCACTCATCAAAATTGGTAAAAAATTATAGATTATTCTTGGAAAAAACTGAACGAAAATATATCCCATCGAAAAGTAACGTTAATCAATTAATATTTATTCAAATCCGTCACAATTTATTTTTCTTTCGGTTAAGTATACATGCTTCAATACAAATCAACGCTCCACTACAGTTATTTAATGCATTAAACTTTAATGAAACAATTACAAAAATTTAGCACTGATTTCACTAGTGTGAAACAGTCGAACATCCTTAAATAACAATAGTAGAGAGTAGTTTGAATTGAAGCATGTATACTTAACCCAGAGGAAGATTAATAGTGTCGGATTTGCATACAGATTAACTAATTAACGTTACTTTCCAATGTGATACATTTTCGTTCAGTTTTTTCCAAGAATAATCTATAATTTTCTGACAATTTTCATGAGCGATGGCTCATTTTCTTTCTTAAAAGATGCTCTAGAAATTGACCGGCTGGATATTTGATATTATTGCTCGTTTAATAATTATAGCCTGTTGTTTAACAAAAATCAAAATACTTTCATAAACAAGTAGGTATAATTATTAAACGATCTATAATATCAAATATCCAGCCGGTCAGTTTGTAGAGCATCTTTTAAGAAAGATAATGAGCTATCACTCATAAAAATTGGCAAAAAATTATAGATTATTCTTGGAAAAAACTGAACGAAAATATATCCCATCGGAAAGTAACGTTAATCAGTTAATATTTACTCAAATCCGTCACAATTTATTTTTCTTTCGGTTAAGTATACATGCTTCAATACAAATCAACGCTCCACTATAGTTATTTAATGCATTAAACTTTAATGAAACAATTACAAAAATTTAGCACTGATTTGACTAGTGTGAAACAGTCGAACATCCTTAAATAACAATAGTAGAGAGTAGTTTGAATTGCAACATGTATACTTAACCCAGAAGAAGATGAATAGTGCTGGATTGTATACAGATTAACTAATAAACGTTACTTTCCAATGGGGTACATTTTCGTTCAGTTTTTTCCAAAAATAATCCATCATTTTTTGCCAATTCTGATGAGCAATGGCTCATTCTCCTTCTTAAAAGATGCTCTACAAATTGACCGGCTGGATATTTGATATTATTAATCGTTTCATAATTATAGCCTGTTGTTTAACAAAAATCAAAATAATTTCATAAACAAGTAGGTATAATTATTAAACGATCTATAATATCAAATATCCAGCCGGTCAGTTTGTAGAGCATCTTTTAAGAAAGATAATGAGCTATCACTCATAAAAATTGGCAAAAAATTATAGATTATTCTTGGAAAAAACTGAACAAAAATATATCCCATCGGAAAGTAACGTTAATCAATTAATATTTATTCAAAAACGTCACTACTTATTTTTTTCTCGGTTAAGTGTACATGCTTCAATACAAATCAACGCTCCACTACAGTTATTTAATGCATTAAACTTTAATGAAACAATTACAAAAATTTAGCACTGATTTGACTAGTGTGAAAAAGTCGAACATCCTTAATGTAATCAGAGGTTCAAGTGTTTATGGTATTCACAATTGAAAAGACAACCATGATTAATGACAGTAGAACATTTATTGATGAGCTGCAGTGTGAATTAATCGGTGGAGTTACAAAACGATCAGTTATAATAAAAAGAAATAGTGAAACTTTAGCCACAAATGGAGAAATATGTTTCTCATCTAACCTTCTTGCTTGGAGAGGTTTAATACCACCAAACACTGATGTAGATAATTGTAGAAATATTTTGGAGCATTATTTGAGAAGAAAAAATTATAATACTGATGGATTATCCGAAGAAGATATTTTAAAGAAGGTAAATATAAATCTTCAATATTCATTAATTCTCCAGATAACCTAAAAACTTGAATTATACTCTTTTTTTTTTTTTCCAGGCTGAAGAATTCCTCGTATCTGCCAGTGAAAAATGGTCCAAGCCAATAACAAAATGCACATTAAAAAATGGAAAAGTTTGTCTGTTTCTAAACAGAAGAAAGATAATTAAAAAAGCCATAAAAGAAGCTTTGGAATTAGGCGTAAATTATGGAAAAAGAGAATCTGTTGTAAAAAGTATCAATATGAAAATAATTGAGGATAAAGACTCAGAAATCACGACTGAGAGATTACGACTTATACGTGAGGTAACAGAAAGAATGTTGCAAATACAGGGATTTAAAATTTATGAAGATAATGCCGATGCTCGGTATTTGTTAACAACAAAATCGGAGGGACTAGTGGAAGATGGTTACCAACGGTATGTCTGTGGCGTTGTTAAAAATCAGAACTCTAATACCAAAGAAACATCATTGACTTGGGCTTTGTACATAGAGAAAAAAATTGAGGATCTTGCATCTCTCGTAGAGACAAAATTTCCAGAATTAAATGAGAAATGTAATCTGGAAAAAATTGCTCAAGCGGTTGTAACATTTGAGCTACTGGCTGTAAAACCCAGCAGACCTGTGTTTGTGCAATGTAGTACAGATTCGGATAAGGCTGTATCAAGTTCAAAGGGTAATTACTACTTTGCACTAATTTGCTTCATGTACTTTGGACATTTAATGGTAGATTTGGAGCTTCATTGTGCTTTGTTAATTTTAACTTGTAGTTTTAAAAGATCTTGAAAATTTAACTTGAAGAATGTTGGATAATGAAGTTTGTACTGTTAGAAGTACATATGATTTTTTTGAGTTTTTTTTTTAAACAGAAATGATTAATAAACTGGCCTGAACTGAAAAGATTCAGTTTGCAGTCATAAAATCCAAAAATAACAAAAGTAATGTGGGTATTATGAAATAATTGTTATTTTATGACAACTAAATTTTGAAATAACGATTATGAAATAATTTTTACTTCATGACAACACAATTTTGAAATAACGATTATGAAATAATTGTTATTTCATGACAACTAAAATTCGAAATAACGATTATGAAATAATTTTTACTTCATGACAACACAATTTTGAAATAACGATTATGAAATAATTCTTATTTCATGACAATTAAATTTCGAAATAACGATTATGAAATAATTTTTATGTCATGACAACAAAATTTTGGAATAACGATTATGAAACAATTGTTATTTCACGACAACTAAATTTCGAAATAACGATTATGAAATAATTTTTACTACATGACAAGAAAATTTTGAAATAACGGTTATGAAATAATTGTTATTTCATGACAACTAAATTTCGAAATAACGATTATGAAACAATTGTTATGTCATAACAACTAAATTTCGGAATAACGATAATGAAATAATTGTTATTTCATGATAACTAAATTTTGAAATAACGATTACGAAATAATTGTTATTTCATGACAACAAAATTTTGGAATAACGATTATGAAACAATTGTTATTTCACGACAACTAAATTTCGAAATAACGATTGTGAAATAATTTTTACTACATGACAAGAAAATTTTGAAATAACGGTTATGAAATAATTGTTATTTCATGACAAGAAAATTTTGAAATAACGGTTATGAAATAATTGTTATTTCATGACAACTAAATTTCGAAATAACGATTATGAAACAATTGTTATTTCATAACAACTAAATTTCGGAATAACGATAATGAAATAATTGTTATTTCATGATAACTAAATTTCAAAATAACGATTATGTAATAATTGTTATTTAATGACAACTAAATTTTGAAATAACGATTATGAAATAATTGTTATTTAATGACAACTAAATTTTGAAATAACGATTATGAAATAATTGTTATTTCATGAGAACTAAATTTCGAAATAACGATTATGAAATAATTGTTATTTCATGAGAACTAAATTTCGAAATAACGATAATGAAATAATTGTTATTTCATGACAACTAAATTTCGAAATAACGATTATGAAATAATTATGAAATTATGAAATAATTGTTATTTCATGACAGCTGAATTTCGACATAACGATTATGAAATAATTGTTATTTCATGACAACTAAATTTCGAAATAACGATTACGAAATAATTGTTATTTCATGACAACTAAATTTCGAAATAACGATTATGAAATAATTGTTATTTCATGACAGCTGAATTTCGACATAACGATTATGAAATAATTTTTATTTCATAACAACTAAATTTCGTAATAACGATTATGAAATAGTTGTTATTTCATGAGAACTAAATTTCGAAATAACGATTATGAAATAATTGTTATTTCATAATAATAACGAGCCGTGCTTTTATAAAAAAATGTTTAACATCTGTAGATAAATACAACAAAAAATTAATAAAATTTTTAATAAATATTTTCGTTTCTTTTTAATGATATGACAAATTTTTAATATTAGAAATACAAAAAATTTTTGCAAAATAATAACTATGCAGTGAATTATGCGGCAAATGTTTATGAAATAAGATCATAGAGGTTTATAATTCTGGTGTGCACACAGATATGTTAAGCTGCAAAGGAAAACAGTTTTTTAAAAATATCTTGACATTTCAGGTGGCTCGTTTGTATTATATAACGCCGCCAGAATGACTGCTATTTTGGAAAGATTCAAAGAAGAAGAATGTCTTGGCAACTATCCAAATCTATTAGACATTAATAACGTAGATTTTGAACAGCTAACTCAAGAGGTGTGTTATGCTTCAACTAAAGGAAAAAAAGGTTCTTAATAATTTTTTTGACTTATCTAAAAATATATCTACAGGAGGAATGGGAGCTTGTGTACAACTACATTTCAGGATATCCCGAAATTATTGAAACCTGTGTATGGAGCGACGAAGCGTTGGACACGAATCCGCAAACTCTTTGTCTTTTCTTATCACGGTTGAGTCAAAAGTTCAGTGTTTACTACCGACGAGTACGCATATTAACGGTAAATTTTTTTCGCGATTGCGATAGACGTTTTGTCAAAGCTGTCTCATTAGTATTTTTTAACCGTTGAAATATTTTTGTCTCAGGAAGGACGTGACCATTTGGTGCCGACGATGATGGCGCGGTTATATTTACTACGAGCTTTGCAAATCGTCGTAAATAATTCTCTTGCAATATTAAATATCGTGCCAGTTCGGCATATGTAAACGATTTTTGTACAGCTAATTAGTAAAAGTTAAAGTTGATAACTTTTTATGTTCGAAATTTTTGATAATATAAATTTGAACGAAAATATACTCATGGTTTAACGCCTTGAACGTCTTTCTAACTGTTTCCAACAGAATTATTCCTTTCGTTACTTTAGTTTGAATAATAGTTTCACAATCTCGCAATTTTCGTAATATAAGCACGCATTGTTTTTAAATGTTGATATACATTTATTACGAGCTTTGCAAAACACCGTAAATAATTCCCCTGCAATATTGAATATGAATAGCCAGTTTGGCATACGTAAACGATTTTTGTACAGCTAATTAGTAAAATTAAAGTTGATAATTTTTTATGTTCGAAATTTTTGATAATATAAATTTCAACGAAAAGATACGTTTGTCTCACATGGTTTAATGCCTTGAACGTCTTTCCAACTGTTTCCAACAGAATTATTCCTTTTGTTACTTTAGTTTGAATAATATTTCACAATCTCGCAATTTTCGTAATATAAGCACGCATTGTTTTTAAATGTTGATATACATTTATTACGAGCTTTGCAAAACACCGTAAATAATTCCCTTGCAATATTGAATATGAATAGCCAGTTTGGCATACGTAAACGATTTTTGTACAGCTAATTAGTAAAATTAAAGTTGATAACTTTTTATGTTCGAAAGTTTTGATAATATAAATTTGAACGAAAATATACTCATGGTTTAACGCCTTGAACGTTTTTCCAACTGTTTCCAACAGAAGTATTCCTTTCGTTACTTTAGTTTGAATAATAGTTTCACAATCTCGAAATTTTCGTAATATAAGCACGCATTGTTTTTAAATGTTGATATACATTTATTACGAGCTTTGCAAAACATCGTAAATAATTCCCTTGCAATATTGAATATGAATAGCCAGTTTGGCATACGTAAACGATTTTTGTACAGCTAATTAGTAAAATTAAAGTTGATAATTTTTTATGTTCGAAATTTTTGATAATATAAATTTCAACGAAAAGATACGTTTGTCTCACATGGTTTAATGCCTTGAACGTCTTTCCAACCGTTTCCAACAGAATTATTCCTTTTGTTACTTTAGTTTGAATAATATTTCACAATCTCGCAATTTTCGTAATATAAGCACGCATTGTTTTTAAATGTTGATATACATTTATTACGAGCTTTGCAAAACACCGTAAATAATTCCCTTGCAATATTGAATATGAATAGCCAGTTTGGCATACGTAAACGATTTTTGTACAGCTAATTAGTAAAATTAAAGTTGATAACTTTTTATGTTCGAAATTTTTGATAATATAAATTTGAACGAAAATATACTCATGGTTTAACGCCTTGAACGTCTTTCCAACTGTTTCCAACAGAATTATTCCTTTTGTTACTTTAGTTTGAATAATATTTCACAATCTCGCAATTTTCGTAATATAAGCACGCATTGTTTTTAAATGTTGATATACATTTATTACGAGCTTTGCAAAACACCGTAAATAATTCCCTTGCAATATTGAATATGAATAGCCAGTTTGGCATACGTAAACGATTTTTGTACAGCTAATTAGTAAAATTAAAGTTGATAACTTTTTATGTTCGAAATTTTTGATAATATAAATTTGAACGAAAATATACTCATGGTTTAACGCCTTGAACGTCTTTCCAACTGTTTCCAACAGAATTATTCCTTTTGTTACTTTAGTTTGAATAATATTTCACAATCTCGCAATTTTCGTAATATAAGCACGCATTGTTTTTAAATGTTGATATACATTTATTACGAGCTTTGCAAAACACCGTAAATAATTCCCTTGCAATATTGAATATGAATAGCCAGTTTGGCATACGTAAACAATTTTTGTACAGCTAATTAGTAAAATTAAAGTTGATAACTTTTTATGTTCGAAATTTTTGATAATATAAATTTGAACGAAAATATACTCATGGTTTAACGCCTTGAACGTCTTTCCAACTGTTTCCAACAGAATTATTCCTTTTGTTACTTTAGTTTGAATAATAGTTTCACAATCTCGAAATTTTCGTAATATAAGCACGCATTGTTTTTAAATGTTGATATACATTTATTACGAGCTTTGCAAAACATCGTAAATAATTCCCTTGCAATATTGAATATGAATAGCCAGTTTGGCATACGTAAACGATTTTTGTACAGCTAATTAGTAAAATTAAAGTTGATAACTTTTTATGTTCGAAATTTTTGATAATATAAATTTCAACGAAAAGATACGTTTGTCTCACATGGTTTAATGGCGTGAACGTCTTTCCAACTGTTTCCAACAGAATTATTCCTTTCGTTACTTTAGTTTGAATAATAGTTTCACAATCTCGAAATTTTCGTAATATAAGCACGCATTGTTTTTAAATGTTGATGTACATTTATTACGAGCTTTGCAAAACATCGTAAATAATTCCCTTGCAATATTGAATATGAATAGCCAGTTTGGCATACGTAAACGATTTTTGTACAGCTAATTAGTAAAATTAAAGTTGATAACTTTTTATGTTCGAAATTTTTGATAATATAAATTTCAACGAAAAGATACGTTTGTCTCACATGGTTTAATGCCTTGAACGTCTTTCCAACCGTTTCCAACAGAATTATTCCTTTCGTTACTTTAGTTTGAATAATAGTTTCACAATCTCGCAATTTTCGTAATATAAGCACGCATTGTTTTTAAATGTTGATATACATTTATTACGAGCTTTGCAAAACACCGTAAATAATTCCCTTGCAATATTGAATATGAATAGCCAGTTTGGCATACGTAAACGATTTTTGTACAGCTAATTAGTAAAATTAAAGTTGATCACTTTTTATGTTCAAAATTTTTGATAATATAAATTTGAACGAAAATATACTCATGGTTTAACGCCTTGAACGTCTTTCCAACTGTTTCCAACAGAATTATTCCTTTCGTTACTTTAATTTGAATAATATTTCACAATCTCGAAATTTTCGTAATATAAGCACGCAATTGTTTTTAAATGTTGAAATATATTTACTACGAGCTTTGCAAAACATTGTAAATCATTTCCTTGCAATATTGAATATGAATTGCCAGTTCGGTATATGTAAACGATTTTTGTCCAGCTAATTAGTAAAATTAAAGTTGATAACTTTTTATGTACGAAATTTTTGATAATATAAATTTGAACGAAAATATACTCATGGTCTAACGCCTTGAACGTCTTTCCAACTGTTTCCAACAGAATTATTCCTTTTGTTACTTTAGTTTGAATAAGATTTCACAATCTCGCAATTTTCGTAATATAAGCACGCATTGTTTTTAAATGTTGAAATATATTTACTACGAGCTTTGCAAAATATTGTAAATAATTCCCTTGCAATATTCAATATGAATAGCCAGTTTGGCATACGTCAACGACTTTTGTACAGCTAATTAGTAAAATCTAAGTTGATAACTTTTTATGTTCAAAATTATTGATAATATAAATTTGAACGAAAAGATACGTTTGTCTCACATGGTTTAAACCATGAACCATGAGTCTTTAACATCTTTTCAACTGTTTCCAACTGAATTATTCCTTTCGTTACTTTAGTTTAAATAATATTTCACAATCTTGAAATTTTCGTAATATAAGCACGCATTATTTTTAAATGTTGAAATATATTTACTATGAGCATTGCAAAACATGGTAAATAATTCCCTTGTAATATTGAATATAAATAGCCAGTTTGGCATACGTAAACGATTTTTGTACAGCTAATTAGTAAAATTAAAGTTGATAACTTTTTATGTTCGAAAGTTTTGATAATATAAATTTGAACGAAAATATACTCGCGCGAAAATGTCTCACATGGTTTAATGCCTTGAACGTCTTTCCAACTGTTTGGAACACAATTATTCCTTTCATTATTTTTGTTGAATAATATTTCACAATCTCGAAATTTTCGTAATATAAGCACGCAATTGCTTTTACATGTAGAAATATATTTACTACGAGCTTTGCAAAATAATCTAAGTAATTCCCTTGCAATATTGAAGATGAATTGCCAGTTCGGCATATGTGAACGATTGTTGTACAGCTAATTAGTAAAATTAAAGTTGATAACTTGTTATGTTTGAAATTTTTGATAATATAAATTTGATTAAAAATATACTCACATTTGTCTCACATGGTTAACTCCTCGAACGCCTTTCCAACTGTTTTCAACCGAATTATTTCTTTCGTTGCTTTTGTTTGAATAATATTTCACAATCTCGAAATTTTCATAATATACGTACGCAATTGTTGTCGTTGTTGCCAAATAATTTCGCAAAGAAATTGACTTTCTTTTATATGCTTCGATCTTGTGAAAATGTTGATCCGACGGACTTTTCCTTAATTGTTCATGTTTTAGAAACCCTATAAAATATTCAATCAAAAGTATTTTACGTATTCTCGAAATAAAAAACGCAATACAATAAATACAAATAAAAAGCACAAGACAATAAATACAAATAAAAAGCACAAGACAAAAAATAAACTGAAGATACGTAATGTACATTTCGATCCAGTTTGGCCGGGTTACAACTATAAAGAGTCGCGTGTCTACCGACAGGTGCTACCGACAGGTTTTCGATTAGATTTGACAATTGCCGAGCGTCAGCGGCGCGCAGTTCTTTTGCCCAGTAGTCAGAGCTTTTTATTCATGTTATATTTTACTTATCGCGAATAATCTGTTGGCTAAAAAAAACAAAATTGGACAAGCTACAAACTCTCTTTCCTCAATCCCACAAACTACAGTTATAATTAGCATAAATGTATATTTTCTTTTAATTAAAAAATTATAATTATAGCTTATCTAATGCATCGTCCAATTGGATAATATTGCGTTGCTGTGTGTGTGATAATAAATGGCAGATGGAGAAGTTCGTGACGAAAGGTTTTCGATTATTTTTGCCTAGTAGTCAACTTTTTATTTATGTAATATTTTACTTATAGCGAATAATCGGTTGGCTAAAAAAACAAAATTGGACAAACAAAAAATTCCCTTACCTGGTAAAAATATATCATAGAGATTGATAGAGATCGATAGAATTTAAATGGGATTTAATCGTATGTTATAATCTCTATCTATTCGGACTTTGATAAATTTATACAAATTGAATCGTTATTAGTTTCCTTTAGTTTTCGTTTTCCATTGGTTAAATACGATAGATACGTTATCAGGATGTATGGTACATTAACGGATTTATAGTATTTAATAATTTTTTTTAAACTGATTTTTTAATAAATTCTTAGACCTCTTATTATCCGAAATCAATGCTCTTATTAGTATCTTGATATGCCTGATTATTTATTAGATTTTTCTCGTATCGCGAAATAGTCAAATACGGATAAAATAAAACTTTCGGTAAGGAATGTATACGTGAAGCATTCTTACAGAGTTAATTAACGTAAATAATTTAGTAAGAAAGATGCTAAAAAACTGCTCAATTTACTGTTGTTACTCATAAGTACGTTAAGCGGCTTATATATTATTGATGTATATTATCTTACAAGAACGAGTTTGGATGGAATAGTTAGGCAGTCTATCAGAGATCATGAAAGTTAAGCAGCTTGGGCCGCGGTCACTACAAAGATGGGTGACCAGAAAAAAAAACGTAATTCTCCGGTCGATTTCTTTTTTTTTGCTTGGAATAGTACATCATCGGTATATACGTACAATCGTATATTTTTATTATTAAATTAAATACAAAAATTATGTCATTTATAATAATATTATAGGATACGGACGAAACATATAGGATTTCGATCGTAAATTTATAATAGTACGTCGTAAATTCACGAACCAAAGTTCGTATTCGGAACGATAGAATTCTTTATAATCGTTTTCTATCATTTATTTTTACCAGGGTTTCCTTAATCCCACCAACGCAGTTATAATTAGGAGAAATGTATATTTTCTTTTGATTAAAAAATTATAATTATAGCTTATCTAATGCATCGTCCAATTGGATAATATTGCGTTGCTGTGTGTGTGATAATAAATGGCAGATGGAGAAGTTCGTGACGAAAGGTTTTTGATTATTTTTGCCCAGTAATCAACTTTTTATTTATGTAATATTTTACTTACAGCGAATAATCGGTTGGCTAAAAAAACAAAATTCGACAAACAAAAATTCCCTTACCTGGTAAAAATATATTATAGAGATTGATAGAATTTAAATGGGATTTAATCGTATGTTATAATCTCTATCTATTCGGACTTTGATAAATTTATACAAATTGAATCGTTATTAGTTTCCTTTAGCTTTCGTTTTCCATTGGTTAAATACAATAGATACGTTATCAGGATGTATGGTACATTAACGGATTTATAATATTTAATAATTTTTTTTAAACTGATTTTTTAATCAATTCTTAGACCTCTTATTATCCGAAATCAATGCTCTTATTAGTATCTTGATATGCCTGATTATTTATTAGATTTTTCTCGTATCGCGAAATAGTCAAATACGGATAAAATAAAACTTTCGGTAAGGAATGTATACGTGAAGCATTCTTACAGAGTTAATTAACATAAATAATTTAGTAAGAAAGATGCTAAAAAACTGCTCAATTTACTGTTGTTACTCATAAGTACGTTAAGCGGCTTATATATTATTGATGTATATTATCTTACAAGAACGAGTTTGGATGGAATAGTTAGGCAGTCTATCAGAGATCATGAAAGTTAAGCAGCTTGGGCCGCGGTCACTACAAAGATGGGTGACCAGAAAAAAACGTAATTATCCGGTCGATTTCTTTTTTTTTTTGCTTGGAATAGTACATCATCGGTATATACGTACAATCGTATATTTTTATTATTAAATTAAATACAAAAATTATGTCATTTATAATAATATTATAGGATACGGACGAAACATATAGGATTTCGATCGTAAATTTATGATAGTACGTCGTAAATTCACGAACCAAAGTCCGTATTCGGAACGATAGAATTTTTTATAATCGTTTTCTATCATTTATTTTTACCAGGGTTTTCTTAATCCCACCAACGCAGTTATAATTAGGATAAATGTATATTTTCTTTTGATTAAAAAATTATAATTATAGTTTATCTAATGCATCGTCCAATTGGATAATATTGCGTTGCTATGTGTGTGATAATAAATAGCAGATAGCGAAGTTCGTGACGAAAGGTTTTCGATTATTTTTGTCCTGTAGTCAGCTTTTTATTTACGTGATATTTTACTTATCGTAAATAATCTGTTAGCAAAAAAAAAATTCGACAAACAAAAAATTCCCTTTCCTTAAACCTACCAACGCAGTTATAATTAGGATAAATGTATATTTTCTTTTGATTAAAAAATTATAATTATAGTTTATCTAATGCATCGTCCAATTGGATAACATTGCGTTGCTGTGTGTGTGATAATAAATGGCAGATGGAGAAGTTCGTGACGAAAGGTTTTCGATTATTTTTGCCCAGTAGTCAGCTTTTTATTTACGTAATATTTTACTTATCGCAAATAATCTGTTGGCTAAAAAAACAAAATTTGACAAATAAAAAATTCCCTTTCCTTAATCCCACCAACGCAGTTATAATTAGGATGAATGTATATTTTCTTTTCATTTGAAAATGACAATTATAGCTTAGCCGGTAATACATAATATTTTCAGGCGAGCCGTAGGGTTAGGGTAAAGGTACCGTAAAGGTAATGATCGGACGGATAAGATTTAAACCAGAGTTGTAAACGCCTAATACTTATAGAAATACTGATGATGATAGATCAGCACTATAATTATGATTTTATAGTAATAACATGTAGCGATTGTAATACAATGTTTAAACTTTGGAATGGCTGCAAAAATTATTATTTTTCAATAAAAATTCACGGTATCCCTTTTGAAAAAATGGCAAAAAATAAGTAATGCATTAAGAAAGTAATGCATTACTTATTTCTTCCATTTTTTCCACTATTTCTTGCAATATTAAAGCGAAAACTAGTTTTTTTTTTCAGCTATTCAAATGTTTACACTCTATTTTATAATCACTACATATTATTATTATGAAATCATAATTACAGAACAAATTGTACTTTAAACTATATCTCATGAATTAATGGGGATTTAACACTCTGATTTAAACATTCATTAGACGGTTAAGAAAAGATTCAATTACAAAGTGACTGAAATCAAAGTCAAGCTCGTATCTTCCAATTTCAAAAACCTACGAATTAATCGTCAAAATATTGAACGATTTTCTAATTATGTTCAAAGTAACAAAATAGACTTAATGTACCAGTTTTCAGGCGCTGTACTTCACCATGTACGTATTTCCGGACACCTAATGTTTCGATCCTTCGGACATTCATAAATATCAAGAATTCTGGTATACAAACACGATTGGTTCGGAATAAAAACAAAAGAATCTTGGTTGTTTATCAATTATATTGATAAAAAATATATGTATACCCTAGCAATCACGATAACTTTCATTTTTCCTAAAAAAAACTGCCAAAGCGACCATGAAAATAACACGCAATAGAAGTTGTTTTTCGCACAGAAAAAACTTTCAGGTCAAAATTACCTTTGAATAATCAAACCTAAAAATGTAATAGTTACTTTTTCGTCAGTGGAACCAATAACTTACCATAATAACGACCTTTTGAAGGTAAGATTGTTTTGACAGTAAGTTATTGATTTCAGAGACGAAAAAGTAACTATTAGATTCATTTGGTTTAGTTATTTTCAAGGTCATTTTGACCATTTCCGAAAATTTCTTCTGTGCAAAATACAACTTCTATTGAGTGTTATTTTTATGGTCACTTTGAAAGAAAACTTGAAATAAACTATGTAGTAAACTACCCACCTAACACAGATTCGTAAATTTGATATAATATTTACGTTAAAGAAATAACGTGTTCTGTCAAAATAACATCACAAGTCACGCACCAGTGATACATTATTCTCATTCAAGAAGGTCTCAGGATATGGAAGAATTTTCGTAACATTTATATTACATTACACAACATTTATGTAACAAGTAAGTTTATTACGTCGCATTTTAATAAAATCTCGATAACAAATGTTGCTTATTTTTGTTACAGAAATAATATGTAACATTTATAAATTATTTAAACATAATTTTGTGTCGCAAATAGATACGATTGTTGCTAAAACAAAACATCATACTTATGTCAATGTTACACATCAACGTTATGTTTTTTTTTTTACAATTCGAAAGTTATGTAACTGTTACATTGTGTGTTAGCTAACATAAGGTGGTTAACCTAACATCTTAAAAATTTCTTTGATGTCCGATAATTAGATCGTTCATCTGGAGATGCTTGTACCAGAGTCCGGACACTAAAATCGTCTGCCTTAGAATAAAATAGAAATAACAAAATACTTAGGGTAGAATAACCGGTTGTGGCCACCCCCACACTTAAATACGTTTTTCGTGGCTATTTTTATTCTGTACCTGTATTTAATCATAATTTTTCATAACGTTGTGTATTTTGGAAACATTTATCGCCATTTTGACGTCCGTTCGTCTCCATTACAAAAAGTACTGTATCAGTAATTAAAGTATCATCAGCCGATTCATCAAATTCTCAACTCCTTACGGAATTCGACAAGATTTTGACGAAAGTTCTAGATACATATTCGGATTATATAGTTGGCGAATTGCATGCAGCTTTGCACATATCAATCTTAAGAGTCATCACTGCAAATGTTGATGTCTAAAAGTTTGAATTAAAGCTGTACATTTATAAAAAATACGATGGCCACAACTGGTACACGGAATAAGCATGTTGCCCCGGATATGGCCATGATAATATAATCATTAATTTTTCGTTAATTATTACACAATCAATTCATAAATTCGTAAAGAAGAAACAAAAAAACGAAAAAACGCTAAGAAAAATATATCCTTAGAAATGTATAGTAAAAAAGAAGGTAAAGCGGTGGAACACCTTTCATGTTGAAGATTCCCATCATTATGCAATGCGAAAATCTACTTTTGGAAAGAACTCTGGTAAAAATAAAAATAAAAGTGTAAAGAGTAAAACATTAATATAATGTATGACTATTCGTGACAAAGAAAGCTGCTACGAAAAAGTGAAAACGAAGGAGACGAATGTCAAAAAAGGTTAGTTAGGTTCACGGATGGCATCTGTGCTTTAAAGACATTTTCGTCTAGAGCAATTGGATGCTTTCATAAGAATACGATTTTGATTTATTAAACACACCTTAAAAAATGTTTCAAGTGCAATGAATATTGAGTTATTCTAATTTTAAGCATGGCCAAAACCGGTGCATAGGTGGCCAGAACTGGTGAAATGGCTATGCTCCTACTTTTTTCTATTTTCCAGTGTTTTCTCGACACATATGAAGATTTTAATGCTAGAAATCTGAAATTATATTCTTCTCAGATATGAAAAGTATAGGTCCAAAACAGTTTCATGATATTTGGTCCGAATCACAAGTACTTGAAAATGGGAAAATTCTTAAAGTGGCCACAACCGGTACTTCTACCCTACTTAAGATAGTTCTGTCGGTACGCCGGAGTCATAAATCTCAGGGTCTATATGACATTAAAAAATAATCATACGCATCACTTTGACTGCCTCAATAGTAATATAAAACAAGGATGCAAAGTAGAACCTTGCACATTGCTTCCTCATTATTTTTCGCATTTTACAAAGCTACCTCTATGAGGAAGTATGTTATTCAATTTTTGGCTTCCTCATAGAGGAAGCTTTGTAAAATGCGAAAAATAATGAGGAAGCAATGTGCAAGGTTCTACTTTGCATCCTTGTTTTAATTAGATAAATATACATGTTGTGGATTCGCTTTTTCTATTTCGTTATTGCGTTATTTCGTGATTATTAGAGCGTTTCCGAAGTGAATGTGATAATGTATATTTTTAAAAATATTTCAACATTCCATAAAATCAAAAATTTCATACCGTTCGTCACTAAATTATACATATATAATGGCTGAATATTGTTTTATTTATATACAAAATTTGAGCTCGCTATCTTAAGTTTTGCAAAAGTTACAATAGAGCGATAATGTCAATTTTTTGAAAAATTCAAAACATCATAGAATTTTTACGG
This sequence comes from Ephialtes manifestator, assembly GCA_963970395.1. Classification (NCBI taxonomy): domain Eukaryota; kingdom Metazoa; phylum Arthropoda; class Insecta; order Hymenoptera; family Ichneumonidae; genus Ephialtes; species Ephialtes manifestator. The sequence continues at coordinate 2,209,650 of OZ019976.1, read as the reverse complement.
CTCAACCGATCTTAACCAAATTCAATAGCGATCACCGGCATATGAAAGCTCAAATTCATACCAATTTTTAGATCAATATCTCGAAAATTGAAAGAGTTATCGCGTAAACAGACATTTTTCAAAAAATTAAAAAACGCGTAATAATTTAACGATGAAGTGGATTTTAACAAAAATTTGCATGAACGATGAGGCTTGATCCCTCTATCTAGGGTCCAAATTTCAGCTTGATATCTCAAGGCATTCCCGAGTTATAAAGGTTTACATTTTTCGATTGTGTAACATACACACACACACACACACACACACACACACACACACACACACACATACAGACATTTTTTCTAAATCACTTTTCTCGATGTTTTGGACCATTCTGAGTGTACTGACATGAAAATCTCGAAAAAAAAATTTTTCACGAAAACAAAGCTTCCTCTATGAGGAAGCAAAAATAATCGAGAATCCTTCGGAATTGTCGTAATCAAATTAAAACGATTATTTGTAAATAGTTAATATGTTTAGTGCGGATTTGACTTCATTTTTACGATAATTAGGTTACGAAACGTCATTTGGACCGGTATCGTGCACTTTGACCTTGGTTCAATTAACCATTATTCCGGAGACTTTACCTTTTTTTATGATGCATGAATTCCTGAATAATTTTCGAATCCCTAGTACTTTTTATTTTTTCTCTATCTTTGATCTAAGTATGTTAATTTTCGATTTAAAGATCAATTTTTCCAGCCCTCCCGTAAGTGCTGTGTAAAAAGATTGATTTTCAAGTTTTAATTGTTCATTCAAATACTCGGTAAAAGCCTTCAAGATTTTGTGCAAGTAAAATTGAATAACTAAATTACAACATGTCAAAAATTCATGCATATGAGTTTGGATTGCCTTCACGACAGAAATACCTTAAATCTCTATGTCTGAACTTGAAAATCTTTTCTCTGTACAACAATTAAAAAATGTAGATATGATTTCATGTTACAATTTTGGCTTTTTGATATTTAAAGTCGTAATAAACTCAAATAAACGAAAAATTGTCCAAAGGTTGAGACGTGTGCGATTATTGGTACCGTTACCTTACATCTATTAAGGAGGTTGGAACGCTGCACACTAGTCAAATCAGTGCTAAATTTTTTAAAACGTTTCTACAATTTCAGATGGTTTAATAATCTGTTCCAAGGTGTTAATTACATAGTAGCATTAGTTCTTGATATTCAAATACATTCGCAGCTGTGATATCAACAGTATATCGATCAATATCTGCAAATTTCCGATGTTATGTTTTTTCATCCAGTTTTTTAAAAGGGTAAACCGTAATATCAGTCCGATTATGACGACCAATAGCTCATTTTGTTTACTAAAAGATATTCTATCGATTGGCCGTCTATTTTTTCAAATCGTATTAGTAGTTCAAAAGATACAACCGTTTGTTTATCCTATCATAACCTAACATCAAGTATACAAATGGCTGTAACTTTTGAACGCCTGATACTATAGAAAATCCGGACGGTCATTCGATTAAGGATCTTCCACTGATCAAAATGAGCTATGTTTCGTCATAATCGGACTGATATTACGGTTTACCCTTTTACAAAACTGGATGAAAAAACATGACATCGGAAATTTGGAGATATTGATCGATTTACTGTTCATATGACAGCTGTAAATGTATTTGCATATCAAGAACTAATGCTGCTATTTGATTAACACCTTGGAACAGATTATTAGAACATCTGAAATTGTAGAAACGCTTTTAAAAATTTAGCACTGATATGACTAGTGTGGAGCGCTCCAACCTCCTTAAAAAATGTCGATACAATTTCAAGTTACAATTTTGGATTTTTTATATTTAAGTTCGTAATAAACTCAAATAAACAAAAAAGTGTCCAAATACTGGGACGTGTCCGATCATTATCTTAGATTTGACACTTGCCCAGTACTTATTTATTCACCTTTTTATTCATATAAGGTAAATGTCCCAATGACTGGACATGTTCGATTGGCCGGACACACTATGTGTGCAAGAGAGAAGGAAGTACGATTTTCTGTGTGTGTGCGACGATTGGGACCTAACCTTAAGTGTCCGAGCATTGGTACCTTTACCTTAATACATATTTTACTTATCGCAAATAATCCGTTGGCTAATAAACAAAATTCGTCAAACTCCAAACTCCCTTTCCTCAATCCCAAAAATGCAATTAAAATTCGTATAAATGTATATGGGGCATTCCATCCCAATTCGACCTGGGTCGTGACCCTAGATCTCTCCGATTTGACTCGTAATTTTTTGTAGGATTGGTTAGACCCTCAAATGCACTAGATTTTTATTCTTGATTTTTTCTATGCAAATTTAAAAAAAAAAATTTTTAAAGTGACTTATTGTATGGCATAATTTTAAAATCTGTAAAAATGCTGAAAAATACTCTGTTGAATATCAAAATTTTATAGCTTAGTGTCAAAGTAGGTAAGATTTTTCTACTTATAGTTTTTAAGCTTTTTTGATTTAACAAAATTATTAAAAAATAGAAAAAGAAAATTAATATAGTACTACAGGCGACTAGTTTACATATTTTTTTAAGTGACATATCGAATGCCATAATTTAAAAATCTGAAAAAATTCTGAAAAATACTCTGTTGAATATTAAAATTTTCTAGCTTATAGTCAAAGTGGGCAAGATTTTTCTTCTTATAGTTTTTAACCTTTTTTGATTTAAAAAAATTATGGAAAAATAGAAAAAGAAAATTAATATACTACAGGCGACTAGTTTAATTTTTTTAAGTGACATATCGAATGCCATAATTTAAAAATCTGACAAAATGCTGATAAATCTGAAAAAAATGGTTGAATATCAAAATTTTCTAGCTTATAGCCAAAGTGGGCAAGATTTTTCTTCATATAGTTTTGAAGCTTTATGATTTTAGAAAATTATTTAAAAATAGACAAAAAAATCAATCTACTATGGACGACTTGTCAAACATTTCTGTATATGAAACTGTACTTTTCAGAATTTTTTCAGATTTTAAAATTATGGCATGCTGGTGCTAGAATGTAACTTATATGATGCTGGAATAGTCTTAGTTCATAAAAATTTGAAGAATTCCATAATATCCGAAAAAAGCTCTAAAAAGTCCGAGTTTACATAGATAAACGTTTGACCATTCGCCTGTAGTAGATTAATTTTTTTTCCCATTTTCACATAATTTTTTTAAATCAAAAAAGCTTAAAAACCATAAGAAAAAAATCTTGTCCTCTTCGACTATAAGCTAGAAAATTGAGATATTCAACAACGTGTTTTTCAGAATTTTTTCAAATTTTTAAATTATGACATTCAATAAGTCACTTTAATTAAACATAAAAAAAATTTGCATAGTAAAAATAAAAAATCAAAAAATCTTTTTCCGAATTTTTTCAAATTTTTAAATTATGACATTCACTAAGTAACTTTAAAAAAACATTTAAAAAAAAAACAAAATTTGCATAGTAAAAAAAAAAATAAAAAAAATCTTTTTCCGAATTTTTTCAAATTATCGAAATTATGATATTCAATAAGTCACTTTAAAAAGACATGTAAAAAAAAAAATTGCATAGTAAAAATAATAAATTAAATAATCTGGTGCATTTGAGGGTTTAACAAATTCATAAAAAAAACTACGAGCCAAATCGAAGAGGTCGAGGGTCAGACTCATGTCGAATCGGGATGGAATGCCCTATATTTTCGTTTTATTTGAAAAATGACAGTTATAGCTTAGCCGGTAATAATATCTCCAGGCACAATAATACAGCGACACAAAATTACAGAATGCGTCGTCCAATTGGATAACATTGCGTTACTGCGTGTGCGATAATAAACGGCAGATGGAGAAGTTCGTTCCGAAAGGAATAAATATCAAGCCTTGAACAGCAAGTAAGCAGCAGGACGTACGAGGGAGCGCGACGATTTAACCGAGGAAGAAGCCGTGTGTGTGTGTGCATATGTGTGTATGTGAAGTAGCGAGGGACGACGGTGAGAGCCAGCTGTTTGTTTTGTTTTCGGGCATGCGATTCACGTGACACCGGCGGTGCTGGTGGCGGCGCGCGCGGCCGCTCTGAACCGAGCTCGTTCATTGGTCGAGCGAGTGCAGTCGCGCACCGCTCGACCAATAGCGTCATTCGTATCATAAGAGCTCTGGTGCTTCTACGGTGCAGGAACGTTTGACATCGATAAATGCGTGAGAGTGCTCGCGAAGTGCGGAGGTGCAAGGCTGTCGCTCGTTCGTCGGCTCGTCGTCGTCGTCGTCGTCGTCGGCTCGTCGGCTCCGTCGGCTCGTCGTCGGTCGGTTCAATTTCACACCACACGTTTCACCTTACTGTGCCTCGTGCGTAAATAAAAAAAAAAAAAACCGAAAAAAAATATAGTGCTCCTGTCAAAAAAAAAAAAAAAAAGAAAGAAAGAAAAAAAAACAACAACAAAGTGCTTCTATTGTTCTTACACCAATTTCTGTTTTTTTTCTCTCTCACTTTTTTCCGCTGTTTTACATCCTTTTATGGTACACACACGTACTATCTACATATCAACCTACATAATTACATATATATATATATATATATCCTGACGTTCGCGGTTTTACCATTCGAAAACACCGAACGAACGAAGCGAATTTTTTATGCGCATTTATAGCGAAATTATTGATAAGCTCGATTAAGTAAAATTGAAAAAAATGTTGAAACGATTTTGAAAAAAAATTTTGAAAGCGATCGCGGGGTGAAATTGCTAATGCATCTTTGTAACCGTGGGTTTTTGGCCCTGCCTATCGCTGCGCCGCCCGTATTTTACACACTCGCTCGCGAGTCTCGTAGGTAGCAACAACGCACGAACGGACGCGCGCACTCGGGCACACGCTCGTTTTCTTCGCCAACATACACGCTTAAGTATCTACTACGTACATAAGTCCGCACGTATACGCGGGAGCGTCATATACCTCGTTGAAAGAGTCATACGCCGTTCCTCGCGGCTAACAACAAAACCCGTGCACATTTTCTTTTTTTTTTAATATTATTTTACCAGAGCCGCGTGTATTTTCGAGTCGCTAGTATACAAAGTAAAAAATCGTATACGAACTGGCAATTAACTCTGGTTAATCAAGAATCGTCCTGCTTATCGCGAACGCTCTTCTCGTGCGTGTGAAAAAAAGTTGACCAAGTTGTGATCGTCGAGTTCACATTGCGTGGGCGTTCGTGACTCGAGTTTTTCCATTTTTTTTCTTAATACTACGTAAGAAAATCGAGCGTCCAGAACCTCGGCCAAGTTTTATTGTAATACGGCAAAGATTACGTGCGTGTCGCGCAAAGTGCGAAGGTGATATCGCGGTCGTTTGCTTGTAATCGCGTGCATTAAATAACAATGACGTATGCGTTGATTCTATGATCCAAGGATCGTTTTTTTTTTCTTTTTAGCTTTTAGTGTAAGTATCGAAATTCGAGAATTGCGAGGCTGTTAATACGCGCGCGAGCTTCGCGACACGTACCAAGTAGAAAGGAGAACTAGTAAACGTCATATCTTCGTGACTCTGTGATTGTATATACAGAATATAATACACGGTGTGCTTCGGCGAAGAATCGTTGACCCCGAAGCGAACAACAATGGCAGGATTATAGTAGCAGAGCGTCCGGGAAACGCAGACGAGTGAGCGAGAAGGATACAACGAGTAGTAGTAGTAGCGGTAGTGGTGATGATTATTGTGGCGGTGGTGGTGCATCGTGGCAAATGGCTCGTGCCGTTCGTTTGACGTAAACGAAGCGAAGAATAACACGCGGCTCTCTGGGAGCAGCAGACAGGCAGACAGACGTTTGACGTTTGTATCGATAGGCAGACTGTGACGCTCGGGTTGTGCGCGGGTTACGTACAAGACTAAGTAGACTACACGTGGGAAAGGCGGTAAAAAAAAAATCGGGGAGGAGTTTTCCAGTGTGTGAGTGAGTTGAGTGTGTGTGTTGTGTGTGGGAAAAGAAACAAACGGGAGAGGGAATTTTTGTGCAGCAGGCAGTAAAGGTGAAGACTCGGGCGTAGCTTTCGTGTTACGTCAAGCGAAAAAAGAGCGGGAGAATTGCGAAAAATAGAATAAAGGTATTAATCGAATATAAATACAAAAATACCTCGTAATACGCGACTATTTTTTTCTTTATTTTTTTCTGTTTAAAGCTTGCAGCCGGGACTCGTTTTATTATCTTTCCTTCGCTCGTATATCACTCGCCCTCTCCCCTTCACGAAATTTCCTTTATGCGCTCGGTCTCGTGGCCCAAATGCTCGTTCGTTCGGTGTTTAAGCAGCGCAACGTGTGGCACGTAAAGAGTCACAGTTTAATACCGTAACACCGTGAAACGGGGAGAGTAGTATTATATTGCATTGTTGCTTTCGTATTCGCAGAAATACACACAAAAAATAACGTACCACCACTGAACAACAACACAATAACGCGGTCACGTGACTCGTCGTGACCATTGACGTGAAACACAAGAAGAAGGACACACACAAGTACGAGTGAAATACGAGATATTAAGCAAGATACAAAAAGTTTAAAGCGAGTTCAATACTCGCGAAACGCGAGGAAAATAACACGAATTAAAATTCATTCATTATTAATAATACTTGTAGTAATAAACAACAATATTAATAACAATAATAATAACAGTAATAATCAATAATAAAAAACAAAGACTGAAGACCCAGGAAGTGAACAACAAGTGGCGAAGTCGATTGTGAGCCTCTTTGTTCCTCAGGAGAAGATTTATAACGAATTGCGAACGGAAAGACTGCTGCTTAGGCTTGAGGTTAAGAGAAGGAGGAATAGAACGAACGTGAAGCAGCAGCAAAGAGACGGACCTTGGTGACCGTGCAATCGGCGAGCTTTGCCGTCTGTCAGACAAGACAAGCCAGAAAGTCAGCGAGGTAGAGCGAAGGCGATCGTGATCCAAGCCGCAGCCAAGCTGACTGTACTCGAGGCGAGTAGAGCGCGCGCTGCGTTAACGGTTCGTTGCCTCGTTACGAGAGCGCCACGTAAACCCGCGACGACGCGCGTCCGTTGGTCTCCGTCGGTCAGTTTAGAAATTCATCGAGAACGAATAAACGAGGGTAAGTGCTGGTGTAATAAAGAAGAAGGTGAGCGGCACGCGGTGTTTTCGATCTTCTACTGTTACTCGTGTGAAAAGTGCGTGTCTCTGTTGTCGAGCTAACCGGAACCGCGCTGGGGGGGAATTTATTATTGTGCGGGGATTTTGAGTTTACGGAATATATTATTATCATTAAACGTGCGAGGAAATATCGCCGAATCGTGGAAATATGAGCATTGCTGCCCTATTGCAGGCCGCCGAGTACATTGAACGAAGGGAACGAGGTAAGATTCTTATACTTTAATGCTTTTTCTTTTTTATCAGGCGAATGTGTTTTTTTTTTTGCCAATGTATGAAATGATACGCGAACAAATACTGAATTAATTAATAGTTACTGAAGCGCTCACGAAATCGTCGTCATGAATGCTCCACTGTGCGACTGAGTTTAACAGTATATAAATGTATATATATATGAATATATATATATAGATAGTCTCTTTGTTACATGACTTTTGTCGCTACCGATTGCAGTCGACCTCGTGTCCTCCGCTCGCGATACCTTCACTCTTTTTTGCTTCCTCACAGACGAGGATTTGTTTTCGTGCTAAATTTTTTTTCGAGGTTTTTATGTCGGTACAATCAAAATTGTCTAAAGCACTGAGAAAAGTGGTTTTAGAAAACCACTGTGTATGAATGGATGTGCGTTTGAAATTTAAACTTGCATATCTCAAGAACTGCTTTAACAATCGAGCTGAAATTTAGCAAATATGTGAAGCTGGTCGACGCCTTTGTTTGTGGTAATTTTCAGAAAAATTCAAAAATATGTTCAAATTTTATTTGACTTTGCAATTTTCGAAAAATGTCTGTGCGCTTTCTGGCATCTGCAAATTTTTAGCTATTGAGATAAATAATTTTTTATGAATAAATCTATGTTAAAGGAGAATCGGTATGGAATTTGGAATGAATCTGTAAAGCAGTTCGGTTTTAATGGGATTTTGAGTGTTTTTAAAAAATATTCGTTTTTCTCTAACTCACGTAAAATTTAATCAAATCAACTGAATATTTCTACAGATGAAACGTAACATTCAGCGCTGCTACCTACCAAATTTGGTCGTGATCGGAAATTTGTAAATTTACTATTACAAAATACTAGAAATTTACATACTGTATTTCTTTTTTCGTCTCACGTTTATAAATTTCGTACACGCGTTTATTATAAAATCAAAAGCCACCTACAATGAAAACAATGTTTTCGAATTTCTGAAATTAAAGTCGTGGTTGGTTAACTGAAAATTTATTATCCAAATTGACTCTCCTGTTGTTAATTTAACTGTGAACATTGTACTAATTATTATTTCACACACCACTTTTGTAAATTTTATATTACAGAATAAATTTAAAATATTTTTAAGGATGTACAACTGTTTCACACTAGCCAAATCAGTGGAAATTTTTGTAATTGTTTCATTAAAGTTTAATGCACTAAATAAAAATAGTAGAGAGTAGTTTGAATTGAAGCATGTATACTTAACCCAGAGGAAGATTAATAGTGCTGGATTGCATACAGATTAACTAATTAACGTTACTTTCCAATGTGATACATTTTCGTTCAGTAATTTCCAAGAATAATCTATAATTTTTTGCCACTTTTGATGAGCGATGGCTCATTCTCTTTCTTAAAAGATGCTCTACAAATTGACCGGCTGGATATTTGATATTATTAATCGTTTAATAATTATAGCACGTTGTTTAACAAAAATCAAAATCCTTTCATAAACAAATAGGTATAATTATTAAATGATCTATAATATCAAATATCCAACCGGTCAGTTTGTAGAGCATCTTTTAAGAAAGAGAATGAGCCATCGCTCATCGAAATTGGCTAAAAATTATAGATTATTCTTGGAAAAAACTGAACGAAAATATATCCCATCGGAAAGTAACGTTAATCAGTTAATATTTATTCGAATCCGTCACTACTTATTATTCTCTCAGTTAAGTGTACATGCTTCAATACAAATTAATGCTCCACTACAGTTATTTAATGCATTAAACTTTTATGAAACAATTACAGAAATATCCACTGATTTGGCTAGTGTGAAACAGTTGAACATCCTTAAATAACAATAGTAGAGAGTAGTTTGAATTGAAGCATGTATACTTAACCCAGAGGAACATTAATAGTGCTGGATTGCATACAGATTAACTAATTAACGTTACTTTCCAATGTGATACATTTTCGTTCAGTTTTTTCCAAGAATAATCTATAATTTTTTGCCGATTTCGATGAGCGATGGCTCATTCTCTTTCTTAAAAGATGCTCTACAAATTGACCGGCTGGATATTTGATATTATTAATCGTTTAATAATTATAGCACGTTGTTTAACAAAAATCAAAATACTTTCATAAACAAATAGGTATAACTATTAAACGATCTATAATATCAAATATCCAGCCGGTCAGTTTGTAGAGCATCTTTTAAGAAAGAGAATGAACCATCACTCATCAAAATTGGCAAAAAATTATAGATTATTCTTGGAAAAAACTGAACGAAAATATATCCCATCGGAAAGTAATGTTAATCAGTTAATATTTATTCAAATCCGTCACTATTTATTTTTCTCTCGGTTAAGTGTACATGCTTCAATACAAATTAACGTTCCACTACAGTTATTTAATGCATTAAACTTTAATGAAACAATTACAAAAATTTCCACTGATTTGGCTAGTATGAAACAGCCGAACATCCTTAACACTGTGTACAAAGTTCAACTTTGCAACTTTTTCTCTTATCCAGATTACGTTCACGATTGTCCTTCTACGTTTAATCCTGTGCGTAAGACGCATTTTCGCCTTTTGTTCGATGTCAAAACGACCGACGGCTCGTAGATCTTCACCGGCACGACATTTATCTCTTCTTCATCTCTTATCTATTTCTCTCTCTCTCTCTCTCTCTCTCTCTCGCTCTCTCTCTTGCCAGATGCAGTAGAATCGGCGGCAGAGGCTGCGTTGGCGCTTAGCTTGCGTAAACAAAAGGGCGTGCGAGTGCGACACGAGTAAACGTTCAAGCACTCGCTCTCTCTCTCTCTCTCCCTCTCTCTCTCTCTCTCTCTCTCTCTCTCGTTATTCTTCTGCCCCTTCTCTTTCTCGTTTTCTCTATTCCGCCAGAAGCATAACGACCGTCACTCCTTGTTTCTCCTATTTGTCATCCGTCGGAACAACTCAATGCCAAATTAACTTTCCACCGCTTCGACAATGTCATTCGATATTCTTATCCCTCTTTAAACTCCATTATTATATCCCAACGACAAGTTTAAAGAATGAACGTGATTCTATAAAAGTATGTTTGCAAACTTGGTGCTGCACGTAGGTTATCGAGTGAGCGTCCCACAGTCTGCGTAAACAGAGTGTAGAGCTCAGCGAAGAATCTTCGTCGTCGTCGTCGTCGTCGTCTTCGTCTTCGACGACGACGACGACATCGTCGTGACTCGACTCTCCGCTCTTCAATCCCCTTTCCTCGCTCATCCGCACAAGCAACCGGAGCCCGCAACAACGTCCGTGACTCTTTTTTTTTCCTTTCTTTTCTTTATTTTTTTTTCTTCGTATTGCTTGTGGAAGACTGTACCGAGCACAGAGTCTCGTTACAGAAAAGATGTGTAGTGTGTTTCCCACTGCCTCTGTTGCTGGGCACTTTTGAGATGTCGAGGATTAGCTGCAGCTCTACAGAGAAATAGTGCGGTTTATATGTTTCTTTTGAATCTCTACAACGATCACGAGATCTGGACGGATTTATCTTTTTGTTTTGCCTTCAAGTATCTTGTTGCTATAAGAAAAAAGGAAGAAAAGTGACAACGGATTCTTGAAATGTCATACAAAAATTTGGTTCATTGAATAATAATAGTTGGAGCCTTTCTGTTAAATATAAACTACACAGAAAAAAAAATTCTATTGCGGTCTGCTAAAAAGAAGTATTTTTGAATTAACTTTAGTTCTTATTCGTTAAATCCCACTTAACATTGAAATAATTAAATATTATTTTCCTTATTTTCGAGTTATTGTTTCAATCTCATATGGAATTGGAGGAATTAGAATTCAAATTAAGATGACAACGCTTATTTTTGGCAAGGAAAGCGTGTAGTAAGAGTCTCAACAACGCTGACGAGATTAAGAGGGATTTATCGTTTTTTTTTTTGCTTTCAAGTATTTTGTCCTTGTAAAAAAAAGAAGGAAAGTGATAAGTGATTGTTGAAATGTAATAAAAAAATTCGTTTCACTGAATAATAATAGTTAGACGCTTATTTTATACAATTGATTAATACAGCAAGGAAAGTATGTAATAAACTGCAGACGTTCACGAATCACGTGATCTGGCTGCCACTCTGAATAGTATCGTACACTGCCGAAAATATTTGCAAATATCTGTGAAAATGAAAAATGTATTATCTCGGATGATAAACTTCTATTTATTTGTTATTTCTGCAAACTATTTTGTGCATTTTTCTAAAATTTTCTTTTTTTTAAGTAAAAATATTTCTATTTTAATGTAATTTTAAAGATCTTCTGTACCACTTTTAACTTTTTTACTATCAGCAACGAAGTAGATTTTGTTTTATGGTAAAATTGTAATCTTGATGTGGTGTATTGGGGGATACTACGATATCCGAGGCCCCAAGATTTGACGGTGGTTTCCGGTAGTACTTTTCGTGGGGAGTAAAAAAGTTCATATGGACTATGGTCCTAACTGCCTTAGTTTCCGAGATATGAATTTTAAAAAATTTTATTTGGTAAAAATATATGACATCTTCGTGTGTAACTTTTCTGTACGATTTGATTTAAATTTGGTAGATTGTGATTATTGAGGATGCCTTTCAATGACTTTCAAAAATTCAAAATGGCGGATCCAATATGGCGGAAAAAATATTTAAAAAATAACTATTTCAATGAAACTTAATATTTACAAGTCTATGAGGTTATTGATTGTAAATGTAGAAAAAGGATGAAAATCAAACCTAAAAGAACCTAATCTAAAATACTTAAATCAACCTAAATGAATCTAAAGAACCTAAAAGAACCTAAAAGAATCTAAAAAACCTAAAAGAACCCAAAAGAATCTATAGAACTTCAAAGAAACTTACGAGAACCGGAACCCTGAAGAACCTTAACCCATTAGCGCCCAAGTGTCCATTTTTTCTAGTCTGGGATCGACATTGTATTGTCGTTTAAAAATGCTGAAAAAAATTATATTCGGGTTCGCGGACGAAGATCTCGGCGGGGTCCAGGGGCGAAGCCCCTGGTGGGGTCGAGGGGCGAAGCCCCTGGTGGGGTGCAGGGGCGAAGCCCCTGTTCGGGGGGTTCGGGGGGCGAAGCCCCCCGATATATTAAAATCTATATTAAAATCTTAAAAATTCCATATCTCGGAAACTAAAAGAGATAGGACTATAGTTCATATGAACTTTTTTGTTCCTTATGAAAAGTACTACCGGAAACCAGTGTCAAATATTGGGGCCTCGGATATCGTAGTACTGCCGTGTATTGTGTCAGAGTTTGCTTCAAAATTACAAATATTTTCGCAAACTAAATCGCGGTTGGGTTGTTTTCTTTCGTTTTTTAAGAAGAATTAATGAAGGCCCAATAAATGTTCCTTGTTTTCAATAATATATACATACAGATGTACAATACTAAAAAAAAAAAAAAATGCTGAATTTGCAAAAATGTATTTTTGCTGGTACAATTTTATTATGTAACGTAGACGTTTATGTCATCGTCAATTCACCAATGAAAAACAAAAATAATAATTGTTTTCAGAATGTAGATTACATTACATTATATTACAAGTGAGATTTAAATTTATCTATTCATTGACTTTTTTTATAATCACTCATATCTTGAGTGATTATATCTTAAGATATGAATGAGTCTCTCATTCATATCTTAAGATTAATTAACAACATTCGCAATCTTTTTAGGTTATGATATTATTTCTGCGAAAATTAAAAATGAAAAAAAAAAAAAAAAAAAAAAAAAATCTAAATACAAAAGATTCAACTTTCTACCAATTACGATGTAAAATATTTTCCGTCACTGAATTCTGACGAGTTAATGCGATGATCTCAGTTTGGTAGAAACTCTTTGTAAATACTTCCCGTATTTTTCCACGATGCACGCAGCGAATCGTAGCTAAATCTCGTGAGATCCGAAGGAAGAAACTAACGTGCGTGCTGCACCGACTACTTCATTCTACGTTGTGTGCGTAGAGAGTACAGTAGCGAAGGCTAAATGCGGTGCTGCACCGAACTGGACTCCTCTCTGCTTCCAACGAACGATGATCTCATTTTATCACTCCACTTACTGTATCGCAACGAGTCTCTCACTCGTGTAACTCCGGATAGTACCGAGGTTATTATGCTTTCGTGTAGGCTATCCAGTATAGTGCATAGAGCGCGATCGTATATGCAGTATATGGGTCATTCTATACCAAGTGGGAAATTCAATTGCCATCACGCCAATTTTTCTGTAATTTCTAAGCATAATAATGGAAATTCTGTGAAATTTTCAGTGAAAAAAAAAGAAATATTATTACTTTATTTTGTCAAAAAAATGGCGGAGATTTTTTTTGAGCTTCTACACCGAGAGAAAAAGTTTCATTGATCACGGAAATCGTTGCCAATGAAATGAAATACTTTAATTTCAATACTATCTTTATTTTGAATTATCTCAAACTCAATGAAAAGTACACTAAAAAAAAAAGATACTGGTTTAACTATAAATTTATGGTGAAATTCAACCTCAGATATTTAAAAAAAGTTAACTGTACTAATTATTTATAGCCAATACCACAGATAGTAATAGGCCTCGGAGCAAAAAGTATTTTGTTTTGAAAATTTAGCGATAGGTGCGATGTACTATTCATAGAAAACATAATCACAAGTATAGTATTCTTTGAGAAATTATTTAACAATTTTGAACTGGTCATTGGAACTACAATAATAAAGTTGTACTAATTATAAGAAAATAGCTAAGGTTGTATTTCACTACATGTTCAATGTTAAAGTAACTAGGACATTATATTAAGCTAACTATAGAATTAGTTACAGTAACTATAACGTAGTTAATTTAACCAATAAATCAGTTAAAATAACTATTCAAATTGTTGCATGGACTAAAAATCTACAGTTATGGCTCAATAGTTGCCTACACGGAAAAAAAAGATTAGTTGCCATAACCAAGAAATGAGTTGACGCAACCAATCGATTATTCTATTTCCCTAGCAACTCAAATGGTAATACCAACGATTCGAATGATAATACCGACTATTCGAATGGTAGGCCCAACTATTCGAGTGGTAGTCCCAACGATTGGATTAGTTAACCTAACTAATCCAATCGAGAACTAATCGTGAATAGGTGAGGTTACTATTCGATATGGTTGAGGCAACTAATTTTTTAGACATTGTGTACAGCAAGTCGAAAAAGTAGTTGCCACAACCAAACTTTTTTTTCCGTGTAAACTACCGCGATTTCTCTCAGTGTAGTGACATTGATTCGAAGAAACATTTCATTAAACCAATGAATCTTTTTCATTGATTTCAAAGATATCGTCTCTGATTCAATGAAACCTTCTTCTTACCAGCTCAAAATTTTGAAACCTATTTTTTCCTGAAGTACGCGGCAGATAAAGCTCAAATTTTGTGAGTATGTAAGGAAGTACGGCAGAAATAGGCTAAGCTTCTGGCTCCTCGAAACTCGAAGCCGTTCGTTCGGGAGAACCGGAAAACAAAAAAAGTGAGGTTAGGTGCGAGAAAGAGATCAATGAAAAAGTTACTTTAAACCAATGAAAACGTCTCTTTAAAACAATGAAACTGTTTCTTTATTATATGCTCACTAAGTAAATCTTTATTTACAGGCAATGAAATGTTCTCTTTGAACTTCAAATGCACTATTTCATTGAAATCAATCCACCCATTACATTGGCGTCAATGAAATCTTTTCTCTTGGTGTATGGAAAATATTTTAAAGTAAAAAGTACATTTAAAAACTTCACTTTTAGACACACCGAGAAAAAAATTGGTACGACCAACCGAATGTGCGGTTGCGGGTGGCGAAATAAACATTTGGTTAATTGGACATGTATATTTGGTTGAACGAACCAACGCATAGTTGAATCAACTTTCCTTAATTCACAATAACTATTATTTCGTTCACGGAACAAAATATTTCTTTCACCACTCGCAACCGCACATTTGATTGGTTTTTTTCTCAGTTGCGTAATTTTGAATATACAGCGAATTGAAAAAAAATGAAATTATTAAATTTTGGGGCAAAATTCTGAAATAATTTATGGATGTTCGTGATGCTCTAAAGAACTTTTGAAAAAATTATGAAGACTTTTTACGAACATGCTAAATTTGGGTGGCTCACTTGGTATGGAATGAGCTATATATTATGACATGTTGGTTGCAGACTGTGCGTTGCTAGCTGCTGTGCTACGGCAACCCAGCAGCAGCAGCAGCAGCGACGGCGGTTGGTGCGGCTGCAGGCGCGTGACCAGAGATAGGGACATCGACATCTCGTGTCCGGCATTGGTTTCCCTCGTTCGTTCTCCGCCACAATGCTTTCTCTCTGTCTGCATCGTCGATTCCACTATCTCGTATTATTGTTTTTCTCGTTCGCGATATATACACCAATTCTTTGTTGGCGATATTATACGACACTGTGAATTCTGAAATCAGAACGGGAAAAAAGTCACTTTTTTTAAAATCATAGTAAAAAGGCTTGTAACCAATATTTTTGTAGGTAGAGTATGCGACTTGAGAACGATAGTCAAGGCCAAAATTCGATATCTGAAAGAAAAAAAAATTAGGTTGGTTTTTCCGACTGGGAGTCAGATCTGTGAATCGGAAACGGAAAAAAATCACTTTTGCTTCCTCATAGAGGAAGCTTTGTTTTCTTGTTTGTTTGTTTGTTTGTGTGTGTGTGTATGTGTACAGTTTCGAAAATTCGAACGCCGAAACTCAAGAACCGTTTTGTATATCGAGTTCAAATTTGGCACACAAGTGTAGCAGCAGACCCTCTGCAACTGTAGCAATTTTCGACAAAATGTGTGCAAAAATTTCAATTTTATGCCGTTTTGAATTTTTTTGAAAAAGGAGGTATGCGATCTAACTTTCGTAAAATTTAGTCTATTTTGCTAAATTGTTGGTTATAAGAGCAGGTGCATTCAACGTTGTTTGGCATTGAATTTGGCTCGAATCGGTAGAGTGGTTCAGATTTTATAGAATTTTGAATTTTTTAAAAAATTGACATTATCGCTCTATTGTAATTTTTGCAAAATTTGAGATAGCGAGCTCAAATTTTTTATATAAATGAAACAATATTTAGCCATTATATATGTATAATTTAGCGACGAACGGTATGAAATTTTTGATTTTATGGAATGTTGAATTATTTTAAAAAATATACGTTATCACATTTACTTTCGAAACGCTCTAATAGTAACGAAATAACGGAATAACGAAATAAAAAAAGAGAATTCATAACATGTTTATTTATCTAATTAAAACAAGAATGCAAAGTAGAACCTTTCACATTGCTTCTTCATTATTTTTCGCTTTTTGCAAAGCTTCTTCTTTGGAAGAAGCCAAAAGCTTCCTCCAAAAGCTTCTTTGGAGGAAGCCAAAATTGAATAACATACTGCATCATAGAGGTAGCTTTGTAACAAGCGAAAAATAATGAGAAAGCAATGTGCAAGGTTCTACTTTGCAATCTAGTTTTTTTAAATCATGGTAAAAAGGCTTGTAAGTCGATATTTTCTGGGGTAAAATATGCGACTTGAGAATGCTAGTGAAGGCCAAAATTCGATATGTTGAAGAAAAAAAAATTAAAGTCGAATTTTCCGACCGGACGTTGGATCTGTGAATTCTGGAATCAGAAACGAAAAAAAGTCACTTTTTTTTTAAATCATGGTAAAAAGGCTCATAACTGGTATTTTTTGGGGTAGAATATGCAACTTGAGAATGATAGTGACGGATAAAATTCGATAAACAAATAAAAATTTAGTTTGGATTTGCCGACCGGAAGTCGAAACTGTGAATTCTGGAATCAGAAACGGAAAAAAGTAACTTTTTTAAAAATCATGGTAAAAAGGCTTGTAACCGATATTTTCTGGAGTAAAATATGTGACTTGAGAACGATAGTAAAGTATAAAATTCGATATCTAAAAGAAAAAAAAATGTAGGTTGGATTTGTGAATTGTGGAATCAGAAACGGAAAAAAGTAACTTTTCTTAAAAATCATGGTAAAAAGGCTTGTAATCGGTTAATTATAATTGTATAAATTAATCGTCAAACTATTATTATTCAGTGGAACGCTGCTTATCTCCTTCTATTTCCTCGCTCATTGGCGTATGTATTTCATTTTTTTTTCCTTCCCTCTCTTTAACAATTTTTCAAGAAGGAACGAGTCAGACACGATTCGTTCGAAGCTCGCTGGCCGCGCACATCTGGAAATGCTTTCGTAGCTTTGCGCACTCGAGTATAAACCTATAGAGTTATAACTTGTTTTTTAAAATTTTTTTATTCTCTATCCTTTGCCCTCGTCTCGAATGATTTCTCACAAACACATGATGACTCCCGACGCTGTTCGATTGAATCATAAAAGACCAAAGTTTTCACATTGATTTATATCACGGCGCGTGCCGTAGGATTTATTGAATTATCGTTCGTACGTGACGCAACGTCGACTCTTTTAACTCCCGAATACAATTCTCAAATTTATCTACGGAATTCTCGGTTGAATGCGAATGACTGACCCCGTTTATATATTTCAGAAGCTGAACATGGCTATAAAAAATTTATTAAATTATATTACATTATAAAAATTACCATGAGAACCTAATACTACATTTTTATTTCTTTCAACAAATGTCAAATACAAATACAAAAATATTGAATTATTCCCACTTCCATTTCTTCGAAGTATTTTACTTCCTGAAAATGTTGATTTGTCAAGATTTTTTTTTGAGATCTCAAAAACTGAAAATGCTGTAATTTCCAATATTATTTAGCGTACTTCACTGTAAAAAAAATCTACTTGAAATTTAGTGTACTTTTACTGGACGTTTTTATTCATAAACTAGTATATTAAATTTAGTATACAAGTGTAATGTAAAATTAATGTATGGTACAGCACATTCAATAATTTAGTTTCATTTTACAGTAAAAGTACTTGAATTTTAATAATTTGCTTTAATTTTACTGAAAAAATACATAAATTTTATACCACGATTGTATATTAAATTTCAATGACGAGTTTATGAATAAAAACTTTCAATCTTTTCTAACAGTGTAATGTTATACCTTCGAAATGTTCACAAATTTTTATGCAGTAGTCGAATCTTATTTCCACAGGACAAAAAAAAGTGGTTGTATGTGTAGTTTAAGCTCTGAGAGAAATTATTTCAGCCCTGACAATAAACACTTTCATTTACTTTTTACGACTACATTGTTAAAAAAGATTGTAAATTTACTGTGACAAGTAATATGAAATTTACAACACTTGTGTGTTAAGTAATGATTAGTATAACATTCACTGTAAAATTAACATTAGTAGAATAAATTTATGTACGTGAAGATTAAATTTTCAAATATTTAAAATGAAAATTACAAAACTTCTGTAGTAATCTAGTTATTACATGACGAAATTTGTAAAATTTCAGTTAAGTTCTTGATGTTAGTTAAATAATTTGTAAATTCATATACAGGACTTTTACATCTGTATACAAATTAGTAGTTTATCATCATTGAATTTTTCAAGACATTAATGTTCATACGTCTAGGGAACAAAAATATTGAATGCGGATAATAAATGTTCAGTCAACCACAACTGTAATTTCACAAACTCAGAACCATTGTTTTCATTGTAGGTAGCTTTTGATTTTATAATAAACACGTGTACGAAATTTACGAACGATATGCGAAGTAAAAAAGTACAGAATGCAAATTCCTAGTATTTTATAACAGTAAGTTTACAAAATTTCTCAAATATTTTTCAGTATTGTTATTTTAAATATTTAATACAGATTGACAAGAATTTGTGGTACAGGTTGTGAATAAAAACTTTCACTCTGGTACTGTAATTTTCACATGTAATACCATAAGAGCTTTGAAATTATCGGATATTTCCTGACAGGTTCGTTGCAAACAAATGAACGAGTCAAGTTTTCCAGGTTAAAAAATCACGAGCGCGTAGCGCGAGTGATTTTTCTGGAAAACTTGACGAGTTTATTTGTTTGCAGGGAACCTGGAGGGAAATATCAGATTAATTTCGAAGCTCGAGTGGTATTCGGGGGATTATTTTTTCTATTCAAATTGCGACAAATGGAATTGCACCATGAGACAAAAATTATTATTCCGACAAGGAAATTTTATAATCAGAACAAAAACCTTTTAATTCATGTTTAAAGGATTGCAGTTACATACACAATTGTTATAGACATTTGTATATTGATTCCAGACTGAGGTTTTCGATTTAATCGTATTAACAGGGACATTTCCCTTTACTTTTTCATCAATAGTTTGCAAGGATTCAACTCCAAACCTACTCATATCAAATAAAAATCCTTTGACTGCCACAATAAAATTCAATCTGTCAGTTTGACAGATGGTTGACGCGGCTAAATGATTTTTTGTTTTATATATATAACCAACACGCAAAATTATCAAAAAAAGATGCAAAGTAGAACCTTGCACATTGCTTCCTCATTATTTTTCGCTTTTTACAAAGCTCCCTCTGTGAGGAAGCAGTATGTTATTCAATTTTGGCTTCTTCATAGAGGAAGCTTTGTAAAAAGCGAAAAATAATGAGGAAGCAATGTGGAAGGTTCTACTTTGCATCTTTTTTTTTTATACCTTGTGTCTCTTTTGCAGAGGTGTTTTATACAGCTATAAATCACCTCTGCAAACACCGTTACATCTAATTTTGATTAGATACAAATTTTTGTCGTACTTTCTCAACTTTTCCGGAAGTTATACCGAAAATCTACATTTTTTTTAAAATGAAAAATGGTGTAAAATCCGAACGACTTTACCGATATCACCAAATTTGGTACATGGCATTTCTGAATGTTATTTTTCGTCTGTACAAAATTTCTGTTCATTTGTTGAAATTCGACGTAATTTAGATCAAAATATATTTTTTTCGAAAAATTCAAAATTCTATAAAATCCGAACCGCTTTACCGATTTCGTCGAAATTCAATACCATACAACATTGAACGTATCTTCAGTTATGAAGAACTATTTAGCCAAATCGGCGAACTTTTACGAAAGTTAGAGCGACCACGCCCTTTTTTCAACAAATTAAAATCAACATAAAATCTTAATGACTTTACATATTTTGGCAAAAATCACAACATTCAAAGAGGGGCAGCTACTCTACTTGCGTGCCAAATTTGAGCCGGATCGCTCGAACGGTTACCGAGTGAGAGGAGATTGAATTTTCGAAGCCCAGCACACACACACACACACACACACATATACATACATACATACGGACATTTTTTCTAAACCACTTTTCTCGACGTTTTAGGTGATTCTAAGCATACTGACATGAAAATCTCGAAAAAAAAAAAATTTCATGAAAACAAAGCTTCCTCTATGAGGAAGCAAAATTATCACTTGTAATACCACAAGAGCTTTGAAATTATCGGATATTTCCTGACAGGTTCGTTGCAAACAAATGAACGAGTCAAGTTTTCCAGGTTAAAAAATCACGAGCGCGTAGCGCGAGTGATTTTTCTGGAAAACTTGACGAGTTTATTTGTTTGCAGGGAACCTGGAGGGAAATATCAGATTAATTTCGAAGCTCGAGTGGTATTCGGGGGATTATTTTTTCTATTCAAATTGCGACAAATGGAATTGCACCATGAGACAAAAATTATCATTCTGACAAGGAAATTTCATAATCAGAACAAAAACCTATGTTGCATCCAACACATATTTTCTCTCTGCACAAAATGCAGTGAATTGCGCCCAAATCGATTTTTTACTCTTTTCTGTATTTGCCGGGACATTTTGTTTTATTTTTTTAGCGATGTTCTGAAGCGATTCATCACCAAATCGCTTTTTTGACTCACTCATATTGACGACCGTTAATAGTACCTTGACGTTTTAAAGATTCGCAGAGGTTATAAGTGTCAAAAAAATTATTGTTTATCGCTTAGCAACCGAGCCGGGAAATTTTCGAAAAATTATCGATATAATTTTACCCTAGCTGTACCACGTGATGTTGAATACCGCGCTCTGATTGGTCGAAATTGGAGTTGAAAAAATAATCAGTATAATACCGTGTAGCTTGCCCCACGTGACGTCGAATGGTGCAATTCCATTGGTCGAAATTTGGATGGGAAAAATAATCTAGTAAATTTTTTTAACAGTGTATTGAAACTTTACATGATTCTGAATACAATTCTCAAATTTATCTACGGAATTCTTGGTTGAAGGCGAATGACTGACCCCATTTATTTGTTTCAGAAGCTGAACATGGCTATGCTTCGACAATGCCGATTCCCGATGATATGCGGGCGGTCACCAAAAGGCCAAAGACGAAAAAATCTCAGGGCAGCAGGTTCGTTGAATTTTAATAAAATTAATTAAATACAATATTATAACAGCACAATTAACACTTGTTTAATATTTTTTATTGTCTGAATTCACGGGCAGAATAAAAATAAGAAAGCAAAAATTCGCGCAATGTCACATAATATTTTTTATGCACTTCATAAACGTGTCGTTTGTTATTTCTAAATTTTATCGTTATAATTGGGTAACTACAGGAATAGAATAAAATACAATAATAAAATAAGTCTTCATGTCTGAATGTGAAAATCTTTTTCTTTACATCAATCAAAAAATTTTGATACAATTTCAAGTTGCAACTTTGGCTTTCTGATATTTATCCGCGTGAAAATAATTACGTTAACGCGTTTTTCGTTCAAAGCGATTTTGAGATCGATTTGATACCTTTTTTTTATTTACCAATTTGAGCGCTGTTATTGCGCGTAAATTCAACTGTATATTTGAAAGATCAAAATTAATTGTACATATCACAATCATAATTTGATATCAGCAAACGTGATGTCAAATCGAATTCAAAAACGTTCTGAAATTTTCTAAGATAAAAAAAGTGGGACCACAAATAAATTAATATTTGTGTATTTGTATTTGACATCTATATTGACATTTGTCGAATGGAATAAAAGTGTCGTCCTCAGAGTTGTAAATCCCTATTAATTCATGAGATATAGTTTACAGTACAATTTGTTTTGTAATTATGATTTCATAATAATAATATGAAGTGATTATAAAATAGAGTGTAAACATTTGAATAGTTGAAAAAAATACTAATTTTTGCTTTAATATTGCAAGAAATAGTGGAAAAATGGATGCAATAAGTAATGCATTACTTTCTTCATGCATTACTTATTTTTTTCCATTTTTTCAAAAGGATTACCGTGAATTTTTATTGAAAAATAATAATTTTTGTAGCCATACCAAAGTTTAATCTTCGTATTACAATCGCTACATGTTACTGTTATAAAATCATAATTATAGAGCTGATCGTATCATCATCATTATTTCTATAAGTATTAGGCATTGACAACTCTGGTCGTCCTACGCTTAATTTCCTCATCATAATTTTTTTCAGAATTATTTTTTGAGATATCGTGAGTTAAAGAGAAATGTATATCGCGTGAGTGATATCACCTTTGATTCGCAGAGTTACTATCTTAATACATGGTGGTCGCGGTCAGGGAAAACCGGGAAAAGTCAGGGAAATAAAAAATTGATTGGGGAATCAGGGAAAAGTCAGGGAATATCGAAATTGGTCAGGGAAAAAAGTAGATTGTTGCCAAACTTACAATAACTGAATAAAAATCCATAAAAGGAAGACTTGGGAAAAAAAACAACCAAAAAATATTTGAAAAGAAATAGAAACAAATAAAAATTGATATAAACATTACAACATAAATCTATTCGAACAAATCGAAGCACTCAAGAAAAAAAGTTTAAAAAGTGTTATATGTTATTAAAATAACTATTACACTTCACATCACATTACACATCCATAATAAATTATTAAATTACATAAGTATTTAATCGGATTTAAAGCATTATAATTCCAAAGATCGTTTATATTTTGTAAGAGAAAGTTGTTGATCAAGAAATAAATAACTTATCAAAAACACATATCTGTTGCTAATACAGTTTTTTTTTAAATTCGCTTTATACATTTCTTAATAGATATCCTTAGAATTTCGGTTAGGGAAAATTAATAAATTGGTCAGAGAAAAAACAGAGAGAATTTTTTCCCGAAAAAAAAACGGCCATCATGTAATAGACAACAAAAATAATAACAATAACGATTTTTGTCTGTCTTAGCCCGAAATATTCGTGCGCTCAATATTATTAGTGAGAAATCGCTCGAGACTCTGGCAATGAAGAAAAATAAAACATTGTTGAAGGCCAACATCGTGCTGCGACGAGAAAGGTTGCGACAATCGTCAGTCGAGTGAAAAAAAAAAATAAATAAAAATAAAAAACGGGAATGACGTGAACGT
Source organism: Ephialtes manifestator (assembly GCA_963970395.1). Taxonomy (NCBI): domain Eukaryota; kingdom Metazoa; phylum Arthropoda; class Insecta; order Hymenoptera; family Ichneumonidae; genus Ephialtes; species Ephialtes manifestator. The sequence continues at coordinate 2,185,946 of OZ019976.1, read as the reverse complement.
GAATAAAAATAGATCGTATGTACACAGAGACTGTCATTTAACAGAACGCTCTTTTTTTATTTTTATTAAAAAACGCTGTGACGTCGCGTTCGATATTTTTGCTTCTACGGTGTGAAGCGCATATAGAGGTAGATAGGCTTTCGGGTGTGCTCGCGAGAGGAATATTCACGTGACACGTGCATGACTCGCGAGAACACCAGACGGGAGAGGTGAAGGACGAGGTGGAATATATTCTGCACTACCGAGGGAGGGTCTGTCGCTCGTCAATGGGAGCTCGGCGTATAGTGACGCGCGAGAGAGAATAAACATGCGCGAGGGGAGGCTTGGTTATCGAGAGAACAGCGATACACTTAGGAGGATCGAGGGACATTCTCATTATAACTTTGTGAGAAAGATTTCTATGCAAAAAGCCATGTGAGAAGTTTGAGTGAGAACTTTGAGTCTAAATTCCTGTAGATATCAACACTGTCAAAAATATTTGGAAAATTCATATACAGTACTTTAATGTATTATATTTTTACTGCACTGTTAACAATATTTTGAAAACTAATACATGTATTGAAAGTTCTTTTGCAGATACCTTATATTAAATGTCATTTAATTTTAAACATATCTGTATATACAGTATATTAAATGAAATTTGTATATTAATCTGTATATTAAATGAAATTTAATATTAAATGTCATTTAATGTATTGTATCTGCAAAAGAACTTCCAATATATGTATTCATTTTCAAAATATTTTTTCGAAACCTATTTTTTCCTGAAGTGGAGGATCGAGGGACATTCTCATTATAACTTTGTGAGAAAGATTTCTATGCAAAAAGCCATGTGAGAAGTTTGAGTGAGAACTTTGAGTCTAAATTCCTGTAGATATCAACACTGTCAAAAATATTTGGAAAATTCATATACAGTACAGTATTTAATGTATTGTATTTTTACTGCACTGTTAACAATATTTTGAAAATTAATACATGTATTGAAAGTTCTTTTGCAGATACGCTATATTAAATGTCATTTAATTTTAAACATATCTGTATATACAGTATATTAAATGAAATTTGTATATTAATCTGTATATTAGTAATATATTTGTATATTAAATGAAATTTAATATTAAATGTCATTTAATGTATTGTATCTGCAAAAGAACTTCCAATATATGTATTAATTTTCAAAATATTTTTTCGAAACCTATTTTTTCCTGAAGTGGAGGATCGAGGGACATTCTCATTATAACTTTGTGAGAAAGATTTCTATGCAAAAAGCCATGTGAGAAGTTTGAGTGAGAACTTTGAGTCTAAATTCCTGTAGATATCAACACTGTCAAAAATATTTGGAAAATTCATATACAGTACAGTATTTAATGTATTGTATTTTTACTGCACCGTTAACAATATTTTGAAAACTAATACATGTATTGAAAGTTCTTTTGCAGATACGCTATATTAAATGTCATTTAATTTTAAACATATCTGTATATACAGTATATTAAATGAAATTTGTATATTAATCTGTATATTAGTAATATATTTGTATATTAAATGTCATTTAATGTATTGTATCTGCAAAAGAACTTCCAATATATGTATTAATTTTCAAAATATTTTTTCGAAACCTATTTTTTCCTGAAGTGGAGGATCGAGGGACATTCTCATTATAACTTTGTGAGAAAGATTTCTATGCAAAAAGCCATGTGAGAAGTTTGAGTGAGACCTTTGAGTCTAAATTCCTGTAGATATCAACACTGTCAAAAATATTTGGAAAATTCATATACAGTACAGTATTTAATGTATTATATTTTTACTGCACTGTTAATAATATTTTGAAAATTAATACATGTATTGAAAGTTCTTTTGCAGATACCTTATATTAAATGTCATTTAATTTTAAACATATCTGTATATACAGTATATTAAATGAAATTTGTATATTAATCTGTATATTAGTAATATATTTGTATATTAAATGAAATTTAATATTAAATGTCATTTAATGTATTGTATCTGCAAAAGAACTTCCAATATATGTATTAATTTTCAAAATATTTTTTCGAAACCTATTTTTTCCTGAAGTGGAGGATCGAGGGACATTCTCATTATAACTTTGTGAGAAAGATTTCTATGCAAAAAGCCATGTGAGAAGTTTGAGTGAGAACTTTGAGTCTAAATTCCTGTAGATATCAACACTGTCAAAAATATTTGGAAAATTCATATACAGTACAGTATTTAATGTATTGTATTTTTACTGCACTGTTAACAATATTTTGAAAATTAATACATGTATTGAAAGTTCTTTTGCAGATACGCTATATTAAATGTCATTTAATTTTAAACATATCTGTATATACAGTATATTAAATGAAATTTGTATATTAATCTGTATATTAATAATATATTTGTATATTAAATGTCATTTAATGTATTGTATCTGCAAAAGAACTTCCAATATATGTATTAATTTTCAAAATATTTTTTCGAAACCTATTTTTTCCTGAAGTGGAGGATCGAGGGACATTCTCATTATAACTTTGTGAGAAAGATTTCTATGCAAAAAGCCATGTGAGAAGTTTGAGCGAGAACTTTGAGTCTAAATTCCTGTAGATATCAACACTGTCAAAAATATTTGGAAAATTCATATACAGTACAGTATTTAATGTATTGTATTTTTACTGCACTGTTAACAATATTTTGAAAATTAAAACATGTATTGAAAGTTCTTTTGCAGATACCTTATATTAAATGTCATTTAATTTTAAACATATCTGTATATACAGTATATTAAATGAAATTTGTATATTAATCTGTATATTAGTAATATATTTGTATATTAAATGTCATTTAATGTATTGTATCTGCAAAAGAACTTCCAATATATGTATTAATTTTCAAAATATTTTTTTGAAACCTATTTTTTCCTGAAGTGGAGGATCGAGGGACATTCTCATTATAACTTTGTGAGAAAGATTTCTATGCAAAAAGCCATGTGCGAAGTTTGAGTGAGAACTTTGAGTCTAAATTCCTGTAGATATCAACACTGTCAAAAATATTTGGAAAATTCATATACAGTACAGTATTTAATGTATTGTATTTTTACTGCACTGTTGACAATATTTTGAAAATTAATACGTGTATTGAAAGTTCTTTTGCAGATACCTTATATTAAATGTCATTTAATTTTAAACATATCTGTATATACAGTATATTAAATGAAATTTGTATATTAATCTGTATATTAAATGAAATTTAATATTAAATGTCATTTAATGTATTGTATCTGCAAAAGAACTTCCAATATATGTATTAATTTTCAAAATATTTTTTCGAAACCTATTTTTTCCTGAAGTGGAGGATCGAGGGACATTCTCATTATAACTTTGTGAGAAAGATTTCTATGCAAAAAGCCATGTGAGAAGTATGAGTGAGAACTTTGAGTCTAAAAATTCCTGTAGATATCAACACTGTCAAAAATATTTGGAAAATTCATATACAGTACAGTATTTAATGTATTGTATTTTTACTGCACTGTTAACAATATTTAGAAAATTAATACATGTATTGGAAGTTCTTTTGCAGATACCTTATATCAAATGTCATTTAATTTTAAACATATCTGTATATACAGTATATTAAATGAAATTTGTATATTAATCTGTATATTAGTAATATATTTGTATATTTAATGAAATTTATTATTAAATGTCATTTAATGTATTGTATCTGCAAAAGAACTTCCAATATATGTATTAATTTTCAAAATATTTTTTCGAAACCTATTTTTTCCTGAAGTGGAGGATCGAGGGACATTCTCATTATAACTTTGTGAGAAAGATTTCTATGCAAAAAGCCATGTGAGAAGTTTGAGTGAGAACTTTGAGTCTAAATTCCTGTAGATATCAATACTGTCAAAAATATTTGGAAAATTCATATACAGTACAGTATTTAATGTATTATATTTTTACTGCACTGTTAACAATATTTTGAAAATTAATACATGTATTGAAAGTTCTTTTGCAGATACCTTATATTAAATGTCATTTAATTTTAAACATATCTGTATATACAGTATATTAAATGAAATTTATATATTAATCTGTATATTAGTAATATATTTGTATATTAAATGAAATTTAATATTAAATGTCATTTAATGTATTGTATCTGCAAAAGAACTTCCGATATATGTATTAATTTTCAAAATATTTTTTTGAAACCTATTTTTTCCTGAAGTGGAGGATCGAGGGACATTCTCATTATAACTTTGTGAGAAAGATTTCTATGCAAAAAGCCATGTGAGAAGTTTGAGTGAGAACTTTGAGTCTAAATTCCTGTAGATATCAACACTGTCAAAAATATTTGGAAAATTCATATACAGTACAGTATTTAATGTATTGTATTTTTACTGCACTGTTAACAATATTTTGAAAATTAATACATGTATTGGAAGTTCTTTTGCAGATACGCTATATTAAATGTCATTTAATTTTAAACATATCTGTGTATATACAGTATATTAAATGAAATTTGTATATTAATCTGTATATTAAATGAAATTTAATATTAAATGTCATTTAATATATTGTATCTGCAAAAGAACTTCCAATATATGTATTAATTTTCAAAATATTTTTTCGAAACCTATTTTTTCCTGAAGTGGAGGATCGAGGGACATTCTCATTATAACTTTGTGAGAAAGATTTCTATGCAAAAAGCCATGTGAGAAGTTTGAGTGAGAACTTTGAGTCTAAATTCCTGTAGATATCAACACTGTCAAAAATATTTGGAAAATTCATATACAGTACAGTATTTAATGTATTGTATTTTTACTGCACTGTTAACAATATTTAGAAAATTAATACATGTATTGGAAGTTCTTTTGCAGATACCTTATATTAAATGTCATTTAATTTTAAACATATCTGTATATACAGTATATTAAATGAAATTTGTATATTAATCTGTATATTAGTAATATATTTGTATATTAAATGAAATTTAATATTAAATGTCATTTAATATATTGTATCTGCAAAAGAACTTCCAATATATGTATTAATTTTCAAAATATTTTTTCGAAACCTATTTTTTCCTGAAGTGGAGGATCGAGGGACATTCTCATTATAACTTTGTGAGAAAGATTTCTATGCAAAAAGCCATGTGAGAAATTTGAGTGAGAACTTTGAGTCTAAATTCCTGTAGATATCAACACTGTCAAAAATATTTGGAAAATTCAAATACAGTACAGTATTTAATGTATTGTATTTTTACTGCACTGCTGACAATATTTTGAAAATTAATACATGTATTGAGAGTTCTTTTGCAGATACCTTATATTAAACGTCATTTAATTTTAAACATATCTGTATATACAGTATATTAAATGAAATTTGTATATTAATCTGTATATTAGTAATATATTTGTATATTAAATGAAATTTAATATTAAATGTCATTTAATGTATTGTATCTGCAAAAGAACTTCCAATATATGTATTAATTTTCAAAATATTTTTTCGAAACCTATTTTTTCCTGAAGTGGAGGATCGAGGGACATTCTCATTATAACTTTGTGAGAAAGATTTCTATGCAAAAAGCCATGTGAGAAGTTTGAGTGAGAACTTTGAGTCTAAATTCCTGTAGATATCAACACTGTCAAAAATATTTGGAAAATTCATATACAGTACAGTATTTAATGTATTATATTTTTACTGCACTGTTAACAATATTTTGAAAATTAATACATGTATTGGAAGTTCTTTTGCAGATACCTTATATTAAATGTCATTTAATTTTAAACATATCTGGATATACAGTATATTAAATGAAATTTGTATATTAATCTGTATATTAGTAATATATTTGTATATTAAATGAAATTTAATATTAAATGTCATTTAATGTATTGTATCTGCAAAAGAACTTCCAATACATGTATTAATTGTCAAAATATTTTTTCGAAACCTATTTTTTCCTGAAGTGAGCGGCAGATAAAGCTCAAATTTTGTGAGTATGTAAAGAAGTACGGCAGAAATAGGCTAAGCTTCTGGCTCCGCGAAACTGGAAGCCATTTGTTCGGGAGAACCGGAAAACAAAAAAGTGAGGTTAGGTGTGATAGAGATAGATCAATGAAAACGTTTCTTTGAACCAATGAAAACGTCTCTTTAAAACAATGAAAACGGCTCTTTAAAATAATGAAACTGTTTCTTTACACGGAAAGAAATGTTTGGTTGTGGCAACTACGTTTTCGATGTGCTGTACACAATGTCTAAAAAATTAGTTGCCTCAACTATATCGAATAGAAACCTCAACTGTTCACGATTAGTTCTCGCGAGATTAGTTAGGTTAACTAATCCAATCGTTGGGACTACCACTCGAATAGTTGGGACTACCATTCGAATCGTCGGTATTATCATTCGAATCGTCGGTATTACCATTCGAATCGTTGGTATTACCATTTGAGTTGTAAGATAAATAGCATAATCGATTCGTTGTGTCAACTCATTTCTTGGTTATGGCAACTAATCTTTTTTTCCCGTGTACTATATGCTTACTAAGTAAATCTTTATTCACAGGCAATGAAATGTTCTCTTTGAAATTCAAATGCACTATTTCATTGAAATCAAAGAAATATTTCGTTGAAATCAATGAAAAAAAAATCAATCCACCCATTTCTTTGTCGTCAATGAAATCTTTTCTCTCGGTGTACGCGTCGTGTGCATTGTGTCACATTAAATCAGTCACGTGGTACCTCGCCAAATAATGTATTCTACCGCTGCTGTATTTGTACAGTACATAAGCTACTGGCAACAACGTACTGTAGAAATCGTTGTACTATCGTCGGGGACAATGCCGTTTCGCGTTCCGTTACTTTCGCAACGACAGCGAGGCCGAGAAAAAGTGTGCGTGTGTCTAACTTTCGAAATATATACATACAACATAGTGAACATAGCGGCGACAATTCGGTGTTTCGTCGTTTTACGGCGGGAAAGCGAGCGAATTCTCCACTGAGACAACGAGGCGCACGATCGCGAAAAAAATAAATAAAACTCCTTGGAGCAGGGAGTTAGTTGGATATTGCTGTTTTTCTCCACCTCTTCAGCTCTCTTTTGGTACACATATATAAGAGCTAGAGAGAGCTCGTGCTTTGGTCCGCGCCACGTTAACGAGTCCCGAAAATCCCACGGTTCTCGATAAAACGTGGGATCCAATGTATATATAGTTCCTACTTCTCGATTGTTACGTGCCGCTGCTATTGCTGTGCTTCTAGCGACTGTACGTATTACGACTACTATTGCTTCTGCTGCTGCTTGTGACTGGACGAGAAGGGGTCGATTATTACGCGCAGGGTCGAACGTACCGGGTGATGCCCTTTTCCCCATTCCCTCGTGAACCCTCGCTTGGCCTTACCGTGTCGTTTACGCATTTCTCTATATGCATACTCGCGACTAATTTACCACTAAATGCCACGACCCAAACATTTTACTGGAGTTATTGTTTAATTTTTTTAAATTAATTCACGGTTTTCTTTTTCTGTTGCAGGACGACTCATAACGAGCTGGAGAAAAATAGGTGAGTCTTGATTATAGTATTAGGACCTTGAATAAGTTCTCGCCTGTTTTTGTTTTAAATTAATCCTTTATTAAGACTATGTGGTAACAAACATATCACGGAAACCATTGCCCCCCGCGCGGAAATAATTAGACCCGGCGGCACTCCCGCCGGGACTCCCGGCAGGTCTGGTTGCGGGCCTCTGGTGTTGGACCTGCCGGGCGCCCGCGACAGGCCCGCGGGAGCCCCGCGTTAATATTTTTCAAAGATATTCCGAAATATTATCTCCAGCAAGTATTTGCGGATTAAACGTTACGCACCTTCGTATCTTTTACATGTATCAAGCCATAAGCGAAGAAGAAGTTACAAATACTACATGTAAATGAAGATGTCGATAATTGTAGAGATCAAAAGAGTATATCTTGCTCGATATTGTTGCATAATTTTTTTCTCTTTGTGGTTGTGGTTGTCATGCAGGAATACTCTAAAATTTAGACTGTAAAAAAAATATCCGTTGTGACGTGATTTTTTGAAATCGGGGTCACAAGCAATTTTGCTGGCGATATAGTCATTGTTTAGTCGCTGCCCCTCCTCGAATCATCATCTTCGCTAAGAATAATCGTTTCCGAGAAGTATAAAGTTGAGGCTCGGCTACCTATTTTATTGATTTTTTTTTGTGGTCTTTGATGACGTAAAAGCTCGGCATATTCAAATCTGTCGCGAGGATGAGAGCTCAACGAAACCAGCAGTTCAACAGATCAGAATTGCCGGCAAATGTCTTGCGGTTAGTTGTAGACCGGTGTAAATCCGACGCCCTATATCGATAGTGCATTGCGCTGGAGATTCGTTAGTTTTTGCAGAGGACGGAGTACCTTGGTGCAATATCATGGTATAGTATAGGTAACAAACATATCACGGAAACTATTCCCCGCGCGGAAATAATTAGACCCGGCGGCACTCCCGCCGGGACTCCCGGCAGGTCTGGTTGCGGGCCTCTGGTGTTGGACCTGCCGGGCGCCCGCGACAGGCCCGCGGGAGCCCCGCGTTAATATTTTTCAAAGATATTCCGAAATATTATCTCCAGCAAGTATTTGCGGATTAAACGTTACGCACCTTCGTATCTTTTACATGTATCAAGCCATAAGCGAAGAAGAAGTTACAAATACTACATGTAAATGAAGATGTCGATAATTGTAGAGATCAAAAGAGTATATCTTGCTCGATATTGTTGCATAATTTATTTCTCTTTGTGGTTGTGGTTGTCATGCAGGAATACTCTAAAATTTAGACTGTAAAAAAAATATCCGTTGTGACGTGATTTTTTGAAATCGGGGTCACAAGCAATTTTGCTGGCGATATAGTCATTGTTTAGTCGCTGCCCCTCCTCGAATCATCATCTTCGCTAAGAATAATCGTTTCCGAGAAGTATGAAGTTGAGGCTCGGCTACCTATTTTATTGATTTTTTTTTGTGGTCTTTGATGACGTAAAAGCTCGGCATATTGAAATCTGTCGCGAAGGATGAGAGCTCAACGAAACCAGCAGCCCAACAGATCAGAATTGCCGGCAAATGTCTTGCGGTTAGTTGTAGACCCCGGTGTAAATCCGACGCCCTATATCGATAGTGCATTCCCGAGTTAAAATTTAAACCCTTCCAACACCCTTCGTTGAATTAGAATGGGTAAAATATGCCACTTTTGGAGGTTTATACAAGGGTCTAAGAACCTCCATCTCACTCTTTACAACCTAATTGGAGGTTCAAACATAAGAATTTCAGTCTACCGTAGACTGCGTTTACTCCATTCGGTTAATATCTGCCATTTTCGGAGGTTTTGACGAGTGTCAAAGAAATGGAGGAACCTCCGTTCACCCCGCGGGACTGCTACATTTAGGTTTTGAAGAGGGTCTAAATTTCAACTCGGGTTGCGCTGGAGATTCGTTAGTTTTTGCAGAGGACGGAGTATCTTGGTGCAATATCATGGTATAGTATAGGTAACAAACATATCACGGAAACTATTGCCCCCCCCGCGGAAATAATTAGACCCGGCGGCACTCCCGCCGGGACTCCCGGCAGGTCTGGTTGCGGGCCTCTGGTGTTGGACCTGCCGGGCGCCCGCGACAGACCCGCGAGAGCCCCGCATTAATATTTTTCAAAGATATTCCGAAATATTATCTCCAGCAAGTATTTGCGGATTAAACGTTACGCACCTTCGTATCTTTTACATGTATCAAGCCATAAGCGAAGAAGAAGTTACAAATACTACATGTAAATGAAGATGTCGATAATTGTAGAGATCAAAAGAGTATATCTTGCTCGATATTGTTGCATAATGTTTTTCTCTTTGTGGTTGTGGTTGTCATGCAGGAATACTCTAAAATTTAGACTGTAAAAAAAATATCCGTTGTGACGTGATTTTTTGAAATCGGGGTCACAAGCAATTTTGCTGGCGATATAGTCATTGTTTAGTCGCTGCCCCTCCTCGAATCATCATCTTCGCTAAGAATAATCGTTTCCGAGAAGTATGAAGTTGAGGCTCGGCTACCTATTTTATTGATTTTTTTTTGTGGTCTTTGATGACGTAAAAGCTCGGCATATTCAAATCTGTCGCGAGGATGAGAGCTCAACGAAACCAGCAGCCCAACAGATCAGAATTGCCGGCAAATGTCTTGCGGTTAGTTGTAGACCGGTGTAAATCCGACGCCCTATATCGATAGTGCATTGCGCTGGAGAACAGGTGGAGATTCGTTAGTTTTTGCAGAGGACGGAGTATCCTGGTGCAATATCATGGTATAGTATAGGTCCGTTTTCGCGCGAAGCACTGAGGGAGGCAACTGTATAGATTTCGAATGTTACCGGCATGATTTGCGATCCCGATATAGTTACGAGACGATTCGAGTGAGAGAGGGCAGTAGCTCTCGGGTAAGGGATTTTGGGAGACATGAATTATTATAATGTCGAGTTTTCGATGATTATTAGAGATAAGATAAATGTCCCCATTCCCGTCCATGCTCCTTCTGCCGACCACTTCGACGGAAATAATTATTTACGCAAGTGCTGCGCAAAAATAACAACAATTGAGCATAGTACAATATTCCGAGGACCCTCTGTGTGAGAGTATTGCAACGTAAAGAGTAAGTACAATAATACAATCCAAGTTTTGTTCGTATTTCCAAACGCTTGTCGCGAACCGAGCGTATTCTTAACAGTGAGGTTAAGTTCCGTCGACCGCTTCTATTGAACTGGCCGTACTGCTTCTGGAATTTGTACAAATCGAATAATTTTTAGTGCAAACGATAGATTATGAGTTCATTTACTGATTCAAAAAAAGTTTTAAATAATTTATTTTTCATTTTTTTTTACGGTGGTCGAAGTTAGGCACAACGAAATTCCTGGCTGCCCCCATTAACGTAAACGTTATTTAGGCAGTCAAAAAATTTCTTCATTACAAGGTTTACTGTCTCAGTGATAAAAAAGTTTGATATAATTCGATTCTTACAGGATCGCTGCGAAGGACTTGGACTTTTTTCTCTCACTGATCAAAATTTTGAAATAATTCAATTTTTACAGCATCGCATCGATAAAAAAAAGTGTATGTGGACACGGAAATGTAACATAAGTTCCGAAAAACGAAGTTTTTTTAAGAATTATGCAATAAACATATTAATAGTACAATCCCGGATCATGTTTATTTATTTTTTTAAATTTGATTACTCTTCGGAATCTCCGTTTTCCTAGAGGTCGAAAATGGGCTCATCGCTGGTCGGGATTGGGCACAGCTGTGTCGGCAGAGGGGACACTAATAAGCATGAATTAATCAGCCTTTATCTGGCGAAGTAATTGGCGGAATCGATCGAATAAACCATTTTTAGAAAGAGAATTAACTGAATTTTACAGTGGTGCAGAAAAATCTCCAAATTTACATTCGTCGCAACGAAAAAAAGCCATACAGTCTGGTTGGCCTTATAGGGTACGGGAATGGGGACATTTACCTTAATAAGTCTCGCTCGGGACATCGCCGAGGTGCCTCGAGTTGTAGTCGAGCTCCCGTGTTGACAGATTTTCTGTCGCCCGCGTCTTCGCGTAGTTCTCGCGCTCCGTATAGTGTATCGCGTATTCGCGTGCGTTCAGAGTGACTGTTCTCGTGTGATTTTATTTAATAAAGTCAATTGATTGTTCTCGTTCGTCGTGTAGTGCAGCCAGTGCACTCACGGTTCCCGTGAATCCTCTAGGATTTTGTTCCTAACCTCGGAATTATCAGGAATAATTTTGGTGAGTCGTTCCCGTCTATTTAATTAATCAATTAATTTGATCGAATATTTTCGATTAAAGATACCGTGTGGCCGAGCATACGGTCAGCTCGCGATGACTTCGCGATTCACGCGCATTGCTATGCTACGCGCCGTTACCGTTTGTTCTCGATGTGTCTTGCTGTTCTTGAGCATTATTAAATGCACAACAATTATTTATATTCGCTCCCGAATTTTTAGTAATTTGTACAAGCTACCGTGATTTGATTTTTCGTCAAGAAAGCTATTTGCTCGGTCATATCTCGACCCTCTTTACACTGAGAGAAATAGAGATGGTCCTTATCACTATTCAGTGATTATATTTTACTTCAGTGATTATATTTTTCACTTGCGATAAAAAACGGTTGCGGAAATGCACAGTCGCTTAGGCTGCTAGGTTGTGGTACACGGAGAGAAATTAAGATGGTACTGGTAACCAATCAGTGATAATTATATTTTATCAGTCCAGGTGACTATTTTCGTAGTTACATTAATAGTAACGTAGTTAATGTAACTACGAAAATAGTTACACTAACAATAACGTAGTTAATGTAACTACAAAAATAGTCACCTGGACTAATAAAATATAATTATCACTGATTAGTTACAAGTACCATCTTAATTTCTCTCAGTGTACCACAACCTAGCAGTCTGAGCGACCGTGTATTTGCGCAACCGTTTTTTCTCGCAAGTGCATCCAGTTGCGTTTGCTACTTTTACGCGTTCCTAAACAGTAGCAATGTTCTCATTTTCTGTGTTTTCAGTTCTCGATCGTCAGTTATGCTCCGCACTGTCGATTTTGATTGGAATCGAGCCTGCTCACCTCGATTCCTCGGGCATATCGGTTAGTTAATACCGGTGAAACAAAAATTAACTGGCGCCCACCGGGTTTGCTGATGCGCGAACGAGAGTGGACGGCCGAAGGTAACAGTATCGTGTAGCAGTTCCCGTTAATTTTATTGTTACCGATTATGCTCACGAAAAATACGTCACACCGTTTTTGAATAACATAATAATTCCTCCGTTTTTCGGTAAAAAATCATACTCACCGGAATGGCATTTTCTGAAATATTGTTTTAAAAAATCTGAAAACATTCACATAGAGTACTTTTTAGCGGTACATTGGTATAACTAATTATGGTGCAGATCGGAGAGGGTTGAAAAAAAGTGGCTGAATTGACAGAGAATGCTTCATGTATGGATGGATGTACGTATGCGTGTGGGGCTGTCAAATTCATATACATATCCCAAGAATTGCTTTAAGAATTAGGCTGAAATTTAGCAAACATGTGAAGCAGATCAACGTCTTTGTTTGTGGCAATTTAAAAAAAAATTCAAAAACATGATCAAAGTAGTAGTAGAAGTATATGTATTGACACTACAAAACAGGTTACAGCTTTACATATATATATATATATATCTATTGCACTATTTTGTGTTGTATATTGCCAATAGGCCATCGACCGGAGTTCAGCCCACATGTTCAAATTTTATTTGACTTTGCAATTTTCGAAAAATGTCCGTATGCTCTCTAGCATCCGCACATTTTAAGCTATTGAGCTAAATATTTTTTTATGAATAAAGCCACGTTATAGGAGGATCGGTGTTGAATCTGATCGAATCGGTAAAAAAGTTCGATTTTTATGGAATTTGAATTTTTTTAAAAAATATTCGTTTTGCTCTAACTCACGTAAAATCTCACCAAATCAACTGAACATTTTCTACGGATGAAAAATAGCATTCAGCGCTGCAACCTACCAAGTTTGGTCGTGATCGGTAAAGCGGTTTGGATTTAACGTGATTTTCAATTTGTCAACAACTACATAGGTAACGAATAAAGTTGCAAAATATAATTTTACACACTGTTTCCTTATTCATTTACTTTTTTTTACAAAGCCAAAATTAATAAATAAGCCGACTCATAGAAGTGGCTTTGTGAAAAATGAAAATTAATGAGAAAGCAATGTGCAAAGTTATACTTTGTTTAATTTGAAAAATATTTGTGCGAATTAATAAAAAGCGCTACCGTGCCATTATTTCCCGCGTTGTCGTTGTGCTTCTGTTCCATCGTGCCCCGCAGTCATAATGTACCGCGTTGCTATTTTGCCCCGCTCTCCCCTAATATAGTCGTGTGGGTCGTGTGCTTTACTGGCGCAGTGTGTCTATGACTGGTTGAACTACTTTGCGCGATTTTCGCTATGTGAGAAGCAGAGACTCGCACGAAAGAGTCATTGGAAATTCATGCATGGAGGCTCACACGAGCTCACCGCAAGCACGGCTTTCACGTGCACGGTATGTGTGCACTGCCAGCACTGATGATGCACCCCGCCAGCGTTGTGCTCTTCGTTCTCTCTTTATTCTGTGTGTGTGCACTGCGGTTCTCTCAAACGTACCGCCCCGATCACATCGTGTGATGCAAGTAACGCATTCGAGGTCCACCGGATGTGGGTTGGAAAATTAAGGGTCTGTCGTGCTTGGAAATTAAATAAAATAAATACGATATCAAACGTATAACGAATACGCGAAACGAGCCTTGACGATTTAAACGGCAATTCACTTATGTATGAATTTATTTAAATCTTAGGTTTGCGCTAAATTCTTGGAAGATTTATCTACGGATACGGCGAGGTTCTTTTTATTTCAATTTCTTACATTAGATTTCTTCGTCCGAAGCGAGTCGGAAAATAGATCAGATCGGCGGGGGTGTAAGTTAAAGGTGAAGGGCAATTGTTTGGGTACTTCCGAATTATGGAAAACATATTGCAGGTCGAAAAACTCAGCCCATTTCCGTGCATTTTTTAACTGGCAGATATTCCACTTTTTTTTAAATGAGAAAAAAATAACTTGTGGTTATAAATATAGACGGATACTGCTTTTATATGTGGACGATCTTGTAATTATATTGAATACTAAAATCGTTCTGCTTACACTAAGAGAAAAATATAGCAATTTAAAAAAAATATACACCCAGAAAAAAGATTTAGTAATATTAACTAAAATGATCTATACAACATTTAATTATTTCAATCAACGGAAATTTACTTTCCCCGGGACAAATATGTATTTCGTTCAATTTTTCAGTTTTTTTATTTCCAACATATTTATTTATTTGAATCAACTTCACTGTGCAACAGACACTGAACAAATATTTTATTTATTCCTACTAAAAACTTTTTTAATCCGAAAAAAAGATCCGGTTAAAACGACTAAATACATGGATTGGATATTTTTTTAGTAAAATCAATTAGAAGTTTCTTTCAGTGGAATATGTATTTATTTCCTTTAATCATTGGGGATTATTTCTCTATAATAGATTCAGTTATTCAAATCAACGTTTCTTTGATAACATCTAATAATCAAAAGCTAAATTTAACACACGTTTTGAAGACTACGAATGTCTCCAAATGCAATATTTATCAATTTGATTTAATTTTTGTCATATATTGTCGTACATAAAAATTGTATATTCAAATCGACAGCAGTGGACGCGCGGTCGGTGTGTGGCTTCGATACGAAGGGTTTTTTTTTGTTTATGTTTTTCCCATATCGTTATGGTGATAGTCAAGTGCCGAGAAAGTACTGAGCAAAAATGATGCTGACTAAATATCATTATATAGATTATTTTATTATTAATTGTTTTTATAAACAGAGTTGTTTACCCTTAAGAACCGCATGCGAGTGGGCAAAATGGTATCATAATAGAAAATATGGTTGTTTTCATATATATTAATGAACCCAACACGAATGTGATTGTATTAAGGACTTCAATAAACATTTTTCAAAAAAAAAAGTGGGCTCGACGATCCTCAGAGTTAAGCAGCATGATTTGCGGTCATAACTTGGATGGGTGACCGCAGTTTCTGAGCTTCTAAGGCATAGTGAGGAATATCCCAATAAATTTTTTTTTTTTTTAAACAACATTTATATAACTGCCGAACCAAATAAATATATCTTAGATTTGAATATATCTACTATTTAATAAGTACATTAATTACAAATAAAAAAATTTATTTGAGGTGAATACAAGTCTAGTAGATCGGCATCCAAATAAGACATTTTATTTCCGATGCGTAGATTCTAGTCCCGTTAACAAGATTCTTTTTCTGGGTGTACAGAATATTTAACAAACGTTGTATTAAACATATTAGAAAACTTCTATTTAATTAAAAATTACATCAACATTATTTTACATTAAAATAATTTGAAAAAATTTAATACACCTTGTGTATTAAAAATTTTGATAAATGTATATCTATTTACTGAACAAAATTAAAAACCGTGCGCTCATTATCGATGTATCGACGCGCATTTGACATTAACATTTGTTTGGAATCGTGACCTCCATTAATTGAATTCGATTGGTCGCGCCTGTGGTTTTCAATGATATACATATAGATCATTCACGCAAACACCACTTTGTTTGTTACATCAATGCAAAAGCTCAACTGGACACCCGTTGGGTGGAGAACACAGGCAAAGCCAGCAACAGAGGCATTATAGAGGAATAGTGGCTCGTTACGTAACGCGGATGCAACCTCGATGCAACGAGCTCGCCGGCGGGCGCAGGCTGCACACGAGTCTCGCGATTCTACGTGGCGGTGGCATCGTCGACGGAGTTTGCAACGCGTAGCACGGATCGCTTCTATAGTAGCCGCGTCTATTTCTGGGTGGCAAAGTACTTGCTTCTCTTCTCTCCCCGGCGCTCGCACATACACACATACACACACACACATATGAGGCATTCCATATCAGTTGGGCCACCCAAAAAGAAAAAAAGAATCTGAGAATTTTTCTAAAAATCAGATTCTATAATTTCAACAGACCCATATGGGAATAAACTATATAAAATATGTATCTTAAATGTACAACATATATATTTTCCAAAAAATTCTATGTCGGATATATACGAAATATATGCAAGTGAAAAAAATATCTGATACATCGACAATAAATAAAAAATGTATTTTTGTTATGTTATCGTCCGAAAGTTTTATATGTCATATATTGTCGTATATATTTATTTTCCATGGGGGGGGGGGGGGGGGGGGTACACCAAGTTTCAATTTAAAAAAAAAAGATTGGTTGTACTTTTCAATCATTTTTGCTTCCTCATAGAGGAAGCTTTGTTTTCATGAAATTTTTTTTTTCGAGATTTTCATGTCAGTATGCTTAGAATCACCTAAAACGTCGAGAAAAGTGGTTTAGAAAAAATGTCCGTATGTATGTATGTGTGTGTGTGTGTGTGTGTGTGTGTGTGTGTGCTGGGCTTCGAAAATTCAATCTCCTCTCACTCGGTAACCGTTCGAGCGATCCGGCTCAAATTTGGCACGCAAGTAGAGTAGCTGCCCCTCTTTGAATGTTGTGATTTTTGTCAAAATATGTGAAGTCATTAAGATTTTATGTTGATTTTAATTTGTTGAAAAAAGGGCGTGGTCGCTCTAACTTTCGTAAAAGTTCGCCGATTTGGCTAAATAGTTCTTCATAACTGAAGATACGTTCAATGTTGTATGGTATTGAATTTCGACGAAATCGGTAAAGCGGTTCGGATTTTATAGAATTTTGAATTTTTCGAAAAAAATAGATTTTGATCTAAATTACGTCGAATTTCAACAAATAAACAAAAATTTTGTACAGACGAAAAATAACATTCAGAAATGCCATGTACCAAATTTGGTGATGATCGGTAAAGTCGTTCGGATTTTACACCATTTTTCATTTTAAAAAAAATGTAGATTTTCGCTATAACTTCCGGAAAAGTTGAGAAAGTACGACAAAAATTTGTATCTAATCAAAATTAGATGTAACGGTGTTTGCAGAGGTGATTTATAGCTGTATAAAACACCTCTGCAAAAGAGACACAGGTATAAAAAAAAATGTGCAATGTGCAAGGTTCTACTTTGCATCTTTTTTATTTTAACTAAAACATTGATATCTCGAAAAATAGGTTACGCTATCTACAATTTGAAAAAATGAAAATATGCGTCTTTTAATATAAGATGAACATAAGATGGCAAAATAAACGAAAAAATCGTATTCTAAGGTAAACGGCATCTTTTTATTTATATTATGTTAGAGAAAACTAAATTTTCTGTCGAAATTATTTTATGGGCCAGGAATTGGAAGAAAAGTGACAGCCATTTTAATTTTTTTAATAATAAAAATCGCTGTCCCTTTTGATCAAATTCGAATCCCATGGCATAATTTCGATAAAAAAATTGTTTTTGCTTAACAGAATTAAAAAAAATTAAGTCGGTGCCAATACCCAACATTTTTAACCTTAAACAGATGAATGACAAAAATGTTTATGTTTAACGTGAAAAACTGCGGATATTGGCACCGACTTAATTTATTTGAATTATGTTACGCAAAAATGAATTTTTTGTCGAAATTGTTTCATGGGATTCAAATTTTATTAAAAGGACAGCCAATTTTTATTATTAAAAAAAAAATGACTCACTGTTGTTCAAATTCTTGGCCCATAAAATGATTTCGACAGAAAATTAATATAAATATAAATTCATATAAATATATTATTTATATTTACTTTATAGTTAATACAAATATAAATTTTCGTTAAAATAAAAGATGTCGTTTGCCTTAAAACACGTTATTTTTAGTTCATATTGCCATTAAATAGCTAATAATTAGGTAATTGAATTTGCACGCAAATGTTCAACTTAAAGGCCATTAAAAGACGCATATTTTTATTTTTTCAAATTGTAGACAGTGTTAACCATTTTCGACATATTAATTTGTAGTTAAAATAATTAATTGAAAAGTACAAACAATAATTGTCTTAAAAATTTGAAATTTTGTGTATCTGTTGGAATTCTGGAATCTGATTTTTACAAAAAATTTCCGAATTTTTTTTCTTTTTGGTTCACCCAACTGATATGGAATGCCTCATATACACATACAAGGCTTGTCTTTACACCGCAACAGTCGCGCGCACCGCAGTAACACAGCAAAAGCAGAGCGAGCGCACACTACGTATAGCTCGAAGCGATTCTCGCGTTCCTTCCCACATTTCCACAGCGGCAGGTCTCGCTGAAATAATCAGCGGAGCCAACGTAAAACCGGGAGCAGCAGCAACGTTTGCTTACCGTTTCACCATCACCTCCTGATTGCACCTTTTTATTTATTTTATTTACTCGCTCATTTCCCTCGACAGCCATATTTTCTTCTTTCTTTGCTTTCGTCTTGAAAAAATCCGTATTCGCAGAAGATTTTTATTTTTTATACTTAGTAGTTGTTTTAGATATCTCTCGTGAAACCGCAGAAAGCGTTTATCATCTGAGTTACTACGCGAGGACGTGTATATGATAGACACTAAGAGCGGGGAAATTCTGCTGTAGCAACTTTACAATAGGCTGCTACTACTGCTGCGCCAGCTATCTCCTTTATTGCGAGCGATAATACCAATGAGTCTACCGCTGTTGCTTGGCCGGAGGTCAAGTGCAAGGTCACACTGAAATCGATTGAAGATGCCAGTTGAGCTGTCGAGACTTTCAGAGATTTAAAATTATCATTTTGAGGATTTTGAGATGGTATAATTTCGAAAAATAAACACAAAAATTAGCTGGATTTTTTTTATCTATGATATACAGCGTCAATCTAAACTATATAAAAAAAATTTGATTTTATAAATTCAATATTCATAAAAATTAATCTGAAAAGGATAAAATAATTTCCGGTATCGTTTTAGTGAACAAATCATTTGAATAATAATAATTTATTTACTGCTGTCAATACAGTCCGGAGACGTCTTCTTCTGGGTTGGCAAATGTCCTTATTGTATATAATCATTCTTTTCTATAAGTGTCCAGACGCCAGCGCGTCTCTTGATAGGCAATAGATGATTACGATATTTGAGGGACGTCTCCCGACAGTATTGACAGCAGTAAATAAATTATTATTATTCAAATGATTTGTTCACTAAAACGATACCGGAAATTATTTTATCCTTTTCAGATTAATTTTTATGAATATTGAATTTATAAAATCAAATTTTTTTTATATAGTTTTTTTTTAAGTCGGGAGTTTTTTTAAAATTTTTAATTTTATTTTTATTTCATACTTTTTAAAGTTCATCCTTAGGTGAATATGTACATTTACATGACAGCAGACCAGGAATGAGGTAATGGCTAGACGTGTAAGATATAAAAAAATATTTTCAAACGGGCTTTTTGAAAAAACACTCTTACCTCAGCGAGTTAGTAACTTATTGTACCGAAATATGTCTAATAACCATCTTATTCACTGTCAGAATTGATGTACCAAATTTGGTTAAACCATTTATTGTGAATTCGGAGAAAAGTGGCGAAATACATTAATAGTACACAGCAGACGATGGATTTGCTTGAGATGACTAATGGCGGTAAAATCAATATTTTCAAACAGGTTTTTCAAAAAATACTTGTAATTCAGCGAATTAATAATTTATCGTACCGAAATATGTCTTAGAACCATCTTTATCACTGTCAGAATCCATGTGCCAAATTTGGTCAAGCCATTTGTTGTGGTTTCGGAGAAAACTGGCGACAAAGAAATCCGAATCGATCAGCTGATCACCGTGAAACGCATAACACCCGTCTTTTTGCCCGGCGGGCAGTCGGGAGTAAAAAGAAAAACACATGAAAAATGATTGGTTCCATTGTTTATATTTTTAATATGTTAATCTACTAAATTTGTCTTGACAACTCATAAATTGATTTTTACAACCATTTCAAATAGTATCGTTAACTGTTTATGGATAGTTCTTGTGCGGTTGTCAAAATCTAATGAATATATTCACGAATGCAACGAAGACTTTTTTTTTCTCGTGCATAATACATACATTGCTTGTAAATTTGATTTTTCTTTCGTCTGATGGAAGTTATGTGATTGAAATAATTCCGCATATTAAGTAAAGTCGTAAAAACGACGATTCTATTGCTTTTTTTTCTCTGCTAATGATACTTTTTTCTATTCTGCACGTCGATTCAATAGTATTAGTTAACTTCGGATTTATTAATCGATTTAAGCAAATGATTACTCTCATCAAGTGGAAAATTAATATTTTCTCAAGTGCAAATTCCGTAAAGCTGATAGGATAAAGTTTTCTCGGGGCAAACTGAAAACATCCTTTTCGGTACGATCTTAAACGCAGTAGTTTTGCACTAACTTCGATCCTTTGTTCGGAGTTTCGTTGTCACAGGATACGTGGAGCAATTTAATAGAGGAAAAGGCCATTAGGGCTCGGTGTACTGAGGCGAGACCTAAGGAAAGGGCGCCGGACTACTGTCGGAGCCATCAACTTCGCCCCAACTTTCGTTCGCATCCTACACATAAAATATTCACTGGTAGCCGCTTCACGACTGCAAATACGAAGCGGAAGTTCCACTTTTCTGCCACTTCCTACGTTTTCATTTACAAATAAACAGTTATCTCTGTCACGGTCAACAGTCGTTCCTATTGTACGTATAAATTGCGAAGAAAAAAAAGATACTGGTAATTATAAATACACTCAGAGAAATCGTACTAGTACAGTCAACTATAAAGTGACAACTATTCATTTTTATTACATGTAACTATTTTTATAGTTACGATAACTACGAAAATAGTTATGGTAACTATTTGCTAGTTATAGTAACTATTAGATAGTTGTGTCAACTATAAAAAAATTTTTGTACCTCCCATAAATGAATAGTTGTCACTTTATAGTTACTAATACCATAATTTTCTCTCAGTGTATCTAGTGAAATCTAACCTCATTAATTTTACAAAAACTTATCTGTAATAATTATGTATAGTCAATGCAATAGTTGGTAATATTTAAAGAATAGTATTTAATATTAAGAAAATTCCATTTTTTAGGATTTACGAATTGATATTGAATTGAATTGTTGTTTAGTTTTGCTTATTTGGTTTTTTTTTCATGCACACTTAAAAAGATGAAATATAATTCGGAAGAGTGTCCACATGAAGGTCCGAAACGTGAAATTACTCTGGGAATTTTTTATCATCTTTCCCCACATTACTTCTCTACACCAATCGGAGTTGTCCGACACGTAGTCGCGTTGAAAAGATGATTTATTCATATACGGCCGCATAACTTCAATCCACCGAATAGTTAGTAACATTTATTGTAACAAAAAGTATATTGTTTTGAAAATTTAGCGATAGATTATATCAAAATGATATAAAACATTTTTATAGTTGTTATATACGAAAGTGGACATATGAAAACTATATATATTTTATAGAAAATTCTATACATTTATATGGGCTATAGAGCCCATATAAATGTAGAGAATCGATTTCTAAAGAACGATATAAAAACAAATATATTTTATATAGTATCAGCGAATTTCGCCTATGTATTTATGATATACATATTGTTATATTTGACAGGAAATATATATCGATATAATTCATATACACATTACATCCGCTATGTACAATACGAATATAAGCTATAATATATACTATATATAAAAATATTTGTTTTCATATAGTTCTTTAGAAACTAATTTCATAAGTTCATATTGACTACAGAAAATATATGAAAATTCTATATATCCATTTACGTATATAGGTTCTATGAAAATCATTACATATAATTTTAATATAATCTTTATATAATATTTTTACTTGGAAGATGCGAGTTACTATTCATAGAAACGGCATAGATATTTTTTGAGAAATTATTCAACAATTTTGAAATGGTGATTGCAGCAATAATAATAAAGTTGTATGGACTATAAGAAAATAGCTGAGGTTGTAATCAACTATATGTATGTTCGCTCTTAAATTAACCATGACATTATGTTGAGCTAACTATAGAATTAATTACAGTAACTATATCGTTGTTAATATAACCTTTAAATTCGTTAAAATAACTATACGAATTATTGCATGGACTTAAAATCTACAGTTATAGAACCACCACGATTTCTCTCAGTATATACTAGCTATAGTTAAGCGTGTATGTACCAATTTATTTGTCATTCATTCTGTTACGTCCGGAGGACGATCAATTCCGTTAATTTTATGTCGTAACAAATTTGTTTAATTCACAACAATAATTGGCTGGATGATTATATGTGACGGGATTCTCGGTTGATCGAAAATTTGAGCCTATCGACAGTCCAACGTTATAATAATACTGAAAATATATATACAGAGATATATGTCTACAGGATGAGATATACCAATGTATATTGTAGCTCAGCGGTCTCATCGGGCGTTACAAATTTGCTGCGTACCAGACAACAGAATAGCCGGACGTGTTGGTGGGACGAGCCAAAAAAGGGTGGGAGGGGAGGACAGCTCTCGATCCCGAGATAACGTGGACGCCACGAATGGCGATAATAGCTGGAATTTTAATTAATTGCCGTATAACAACGCAATCGTGGTCCCGTGCATATACTCCTGCGGCGAACAGTAGCAACGTACAGGCGTTGCCTCGACGAGAATGGCGAACGAATTTGCATTCGTTTCCGTCCGGTACAAAGTTTCCAATCCGAGAAACTGCCGCACCGCTCGTGTTCAAAGCCAACTAACGTTCGATCTCAGTTTTATGTAATTCCTTTTTTTTTTATTTCTTCTTTCATTTTTTCGAGGACATTTTTGTTGCTGCTTTTTTTTTGGACACGGCCGAATAATCCGTAGTAAAGAAATTATGTATAGTTCGATACATGGAATTGGGCATATATAGTCTGTATAAAATATATGTAAAATCCATATGCAATATATATATATATATAAGACCAACTAGGAAGTTGGGTTTATGTATAAATTGTATATAAATTATGTATAAAGCGTATGTAAATAATATGTATATGCCCAATTCTATGTTTTAGACTATATATGTTTTTTATATTGTCACGTTTTGGAAGGGATCGAAGTGTCAGGTTAAATTTGTGTCTATTTTTAGTCCAGATTGATCCGATCAGGGTTCCCGAGTTGAAATTTAGACCCTCTTCAAAACCTAAATGTAGTAGTCCCGCGGGGTAAACGGAGGTTCCTCCATTCCTTTGACACTCGTCAAAACCTCCGAAAATGGCAGAGATTAACCGAATGGAGTAAACGGAGTCTAATGTAGACTGAAATTCTCATGTTTGGACCTCCAATTAGGTTATACAGAGTGAGATGAGGTTTTTAAACCCTTGTATAAACCTCCAAAAGTGGCATATTTTACCCATTATAATTCAACGAAGGGTGTTGGAAGGGCTTAAATTGTAACTTGGGTTTAGAGACTCAATATCGTTAATTTTTAGTTCATGCAACAATTTGATAGTTGTGGCAACTATTAAAAAATTGGTCGTACGAACTAATAATGAATAGTTGTCACTTTATAGTTACTAATACCATAATTTGATCTCAGTGTAGTCACGGTGCTGAGATCTGCTCTCGTGACTGCTTGATACGATACTGTGGCGTGTTTTGTGGCAGCGACTGGACTCGACTAACGTGATTACAAATTTTGGAGTTCTGACGTGATGTTACGACGGAAGACTGAAGACTGTTTGACTGAGCTTCTGGCAGTCATATTTGTACAAGGGATTTAGCTGTGGTCAGTATAAAATAAACGTGGTTGCTAGATAACCAAATATTAACTTAACATTTATACATTGGTAGTACGGGAGTATTAGAAGAACATACTCCTTGTGGAGTAGCGGCTGCTTTTATATTGTAATTGCCAGAAGAGAGAAAAGTACATTTAAATGTGTAAGAGTGAGAAAAAGCGCGATTTCAGGTAACGAGAGTCGCAAAGGATCGCTAAAATGAGGCGCGCAGCGGCAAGACTTCATTTGAAATAAGCATATAGGTTAGCATAGTACAGTAGAACCCCGATTGACCGGGCAGCTCGGGATCGAAGAATTCCCGAATAAACGAAATCCCGGTTAATTTGAACTAAACCGAAAAAGTGCGTAAGTCAATAATGGCTAACGTTATAACTTTATTTTGACTAGACTTACAATGAGATTTGGTACAACTTATACTTAATTATTGAATAATGTAAACTAGTATGTAGAGCTTTCAGAGTTTCTTTTTGAAGTTGAGCAACCTAGTCTCTTTTTTTTAGTTCTCAATAATTTTCTTTTGTTTATTGTTTCCTTCAATTTTCGTCTATCACCTGTTTTATTTTTCTCAGATGCAAGTAGTAGTTTTTCTGTGGCGCTAGCACACCAAACGCGAAAAAGAAAGAGAAAGTACAGACGAATCTAAGTAAAAAGTGGCTTACTGTTGCCCACTTTCCCCCATGCAGAAATTTCGGCAGGGATCCAGCTGGAACCTGCTTGATATTCCCATCTTCCGGTCTGATTCCAGTCGGTCATCGGATCGGATTCCAGACATGGGATGTAACGCGCGGAAACTGGATTCCGATCGGGATCTCGAACTGGGATCCGATCCAATGGCTGACTGGATTCCAGTCGTTAGATGGGCATACTAGGCTGGATCCACCCGGACGAAAGTCTGGATCCACCCGGACCCCTTGTCGAAAGATGGGAATACCAAGCTGATTCCAGTTAGATCTCTGCCGAAATTTCTGCATGGGCAGCGGCGAGAACGCGTCTGGGGACACATGAACCGCACACGTTGTTACAATCACGCGAGTTAAGGAAAAGTTTTTCGTACGTGTATTCTTCAACATTTTACTGCATAAAGGGCGAAGTTAAATTAGTTCCGGACAAATCGTTGAGAAACGGGAAGACGATCCGGATTCTATTCAGAATCCAAGTAGAACCCCTCTTAGGGTAACCCTAACAAATTCCGATGGTATGCATTCCTAACCCCGAAATTCACAAGGCCGAAAATCATAATCACGAAAAAACAAAACACGGCACAGTTTGTTTGCACTTAAGTGCGAATTTATGATCGATCTTGAGATCGCACTTAACATCAATCTTAAGATCGAACTTGCTTGAGGGCTGTTGATCGATCTTAAGTTCGACCTTGAGTTCGATCTCAAGTTCGGTCTTAAGTTCGATCTCAAGTTCTTGAGATTAAACTGAGTTCGAACTTAATATCGATCTCAAGACCTATCTTAAGAACGAACTTCAAGTCTTAGGCTTACAAAATAAATGAAGGGATGCATAAATCGTTTCACAAGACTCCGAAGGCGCATTGATTTATGATTTTGTTTTTCCAAGCTAACCGTATTAAATATGTCAGCAAAAAAGATAATTAGATTTTCGACAAGCGAGAAAATGATTTTTTCGAAAATCTATCACCGACATAATGGTCGCAGATTTCGGAGGAATTTAACAGCCATTCTGCCATTGTCGCGAAACTTTGTATATCTCATTCGTGTTCATCGTTTTATATCACATTGACCTTGGTGATTTCGATGATAATAATGCCAAGAAGTTAGTAACGAGATTAAAAGAAAGTTGTTGTCAAAAGAATTATAAGTGTATCCTTTTTCCCTCATTTCCAATTAATTTCTTGATTCTACAGAATCCATATGAAAATTTTTGCAGCAATTTCTTCCATTCTAAAACGTATTTATACAAATGTATGTAAAGATACGAATAACATTGAATATGTTTTCGTTGCTACATTTCACATTACACTTAAGACGAATTCTGTGGGTAATTGTACAAATATATCATGACTAGAAAAAAAATCAAAAAGCTATTAACTACGGTTAAATCTTCAGAGTTTTCAAATCTGATTCCCTTATTGTGTGTGTGAACTCCAATTTAGGCGAAAGTTCGAACTTGAGTTCAGACCTAAGTTTGATCTTAAATCCGAACTCAAGATCACGCTGAAAATCGAACTTAAGTTCAGACTCAAGTTTAAACTTAAGATTGAGCTTAAGAACCCAATCAGATTCGGAAAAAAGTTCAATCTTAAGATTGATCTCAAGATCAATCTTTAGTATTGTATTAAACGACATCTTAAGTTCCAACTCAAGTCAAAACAGCTTACGCTGTCTTTTGTTTCGGTGTTGCGAATTTCGGAGATATGAATGCATACCATTCCGATCCGGAATCCATCCCGATTCTAAATAGGACGGCTCTCTTAGGGTAACCCTATCAAATCCTAATCGATGATAAACTCTAATCGAGTGCGTAACCCGAAATCAATTTGATAATTCATTAATGGAAACCCGAGCCAATCCCGACCAGGATCGAGTTTCAAACTGGGATACTCAGACTGATTTCTACATGGGCCCTTATGGATTTTATTATATTTTTCGGTATAAATAAATTTTCTGGCCATATCAGATACACCGGACGTGACAATATACTCTATATATAATCTTTTTATTTGGAATTCCTCTCGCTCATACGATGTTTGATGCTCGAGCCTCTCTCGACAGAGGTGCGGACCGAGTGCTGCAGCGTACGCGCTTTTATGCGACGAACCGTAATAGCGTGATTGGTTTGCAAGGTCACGCGGATCGCTCTCGCCTCTCCTCGCCTCACTTCACCTCACCACACCTCACCTCGCCTCACCTCGTCTCGATCGCTACGCGCTCTGGAGCACAGCTCTACAAATGGGAGCATACATACGTGTATTCGTACCGACGATATATGTAGTTTTCTTCCTATACGTGTATATGTACATACGTTTGGATTTTTAAGCCCCGGTAGATCGAACGCGATTGGGCACGGCAACGGAGAGTTGCGCGAGCTCGACTTCCTACCATGTCGAATACGTGTCTATACTTTATTCACCAAAATACATAGCCACGCACCCTAACCTCCTGCGTACATGTGGACTATACGTGAATTCATTTCCGCCGAGTTTCGAGATTCGAGCTCACGATATCTGCATGCATTGTTGAGTGAAAAAAAAAAAAAACATATCTGCGGGGAGAAAATACGCTCAACGGAACTTTGATTCCGTTTATTTTTCATCTCTGGCCGCGGAACTGCGTAAAACGCTTGAGGGAAGACTGGAGTGATTTTTTCAAGTTTTTTTTACATCTGTTTGTTACTATCTGCAGTAAAATTGTACTGTTATCAATTTTTTAAATCTTTGCTTCAGTTACATTGCATAACATTTGATCTTTAGCATCACTTTAAGACTTTATCTGAATTTATATTTGTAAGGGTGAATATATTTATTTTGTTCGGTATTGTATGTTATTGCACGTTTTTCAAGTTTTATTCAAGTCTTAGAAAATTAAGTAAAAAACTTATATATAGAGTATATATAAAGTATGTATAGCTTTAAACATAGAATTGGCCATATATATAGTCTACATATGTAATCTATATACAATTTATACATAAACTCAACTTCACAGGTGGTGTTATATATAAATTGTATATAGAATTTATACAGACTATATATATGCCCCCCAATTTCATGTGTCGGACTATATGTAATTTTTTATACTTGTAAAGCAAAAGAAAATTGGAAAGACTCCATAAGTTCACTCGAAATACTTTAGCATTCGTGTTCCTGTATTATCTTTTTCCAAGCATATTTTTCCCGTTGAATGCCAAGAATTTTATTTCCTTTGAATTTTTTCTTCATAATTATTCATAATAATTGCAAAAATATAAAACTGTTTAATTTTTCGATACAATTTAACGTAGTTATTTTGTTACAAAAAGTACTTAAAAATATTTTTCATTTTTAATGGTCCCCATGGACTGGAAATGTCATTTCTTTTCATCACGCGTATCAGTTATACAGAGTACACGCGTTTTTAACTCCTCCAAGTCATGTAAAGAGTTTTTAGAAATTGTGGAGTTAGATGGTTCTCCAAATCCTCCGAAAGTTCACCCAGAGTGCAATTCACGATTCTAAAGTCGTTTCGACAATATAGTACAGCAAGTCTCAAGGGGTAGAAGCGTAGTGCATTTTACCCCGAAACTTGTATAGCACAGGGAAGGAGGAAAGGCTTACCGGAATCCGAGCGTGGAATCGATTACGTCAGGAGATCACTCGGAAGTGAGACGAGAAGGAAAACGCGAGTATGCGCCACGAGCGTGGATGAGCTTAGCTGCGTATGTACATGAAAGAGTGGGATATCACACGATATCACAATATTTTCCTTATAATTTGTTTACGTTTATTAGAATAGTATTTTAAATAAATCCTAATCATAATTGGTTTCTCTGAACCTTTAGGCAAACAAAAAAAGCTGCAATCTATATTAAAAAAAAAAAAGATTTGAAGATATTAAACTAAATAAATGGAAGATAATTTCTGAATGTTACAGACCGCGCAAAAATCGTAGTATTTTTTTAAATATTAAAATAGTATAATTTGCAAGCAATCATATCTGGAAATATTTGAATATTTAGTATGAAACACGTATTAAAATCAAATTTAAAGTATCAAGGCTTAAAAAGGTATTGGAATCAAATTATCTTCAAGTATTACGTATTAAAAAAGTATCAGACTGATACTTGTTTAATATTTAATAATTTCATACTCGATTTAAGACTTTAGTAATACTTAATACTCTTGGCGCAACTCAACAGAGTATTAAACTAAGTTTCTATCCGGCCGATAAAACATACTTTGGATACTTCGTAATTATATTAGTTTTATTTTTATTGAACACTATTTTAATACTACGATTTTTGCGCTGGAAGTGATATAAAATATGGTGTACTATGTGCCATTAACGCACGATTTTTTTTTTTTTTTTCATTGGGTTTTACAACACTTTCCCTCTGGTATACGATGCGGAGTCATCCTATTGATATTTATGTTCCCGGTGGCTCTTCGTTGACCCCTCGCAAAACCGCCTCTTTCATTTCTTTCGCCTCGACTATGCCTTTCAAAATTGTTCTCTTTATATTTCGGACCATTTTCTTCTCCTGATATTATCGTCCCAACAACAACACCAACACCAATTGACAATTCACTGTCATTGTATCCCACTACGAACAAACCTGATTCATTGTGCTGATTAATAATTTTTTAAAGTAAAAGTAACAAAATATGGGCACTTTGTGATAAAAAATTCACATATCTCAAAAAGTGCCATTTTTTAGACGCTTTAAGCCGAAAAATCTTAGAGATGTTCAAAGCTATTTTAAGATCGGTTTGATACCAAGTTTTTTTTTTACAAATTCGCGCGCAATTATTGTTATTTCAAATTATTGTAATATCAAATTGTAATTTTATATTAGTAAACATGATATGAAAACGATCTCGAAGTCGCTTTGAAATTTTCTAAGATATTTCGTCTGAACGCATCTCAAAAAATGGCACTTTTTGACATATGTCGATTTGTGATCTCAATTTGACATAATTATTTTTACGCGAGCACTGAGCGACGTCCGTATAATTATTCTAGCAGTTAAAATCTAAAATCTGGGCTATCAAGAAATGTGAGATAGATATAAAATTTTTCTGGCGAGCGAAATTATTTTCAACTTCTATTAACATTTTTTTATGGCTTTTTTGGCTCTAGCTGTAATTGCCGTTTATTTCGCGCTAATGCAATGCAATTTAAATTATATTCCAACATAAAAAAATTTCACTACATTTATGCACTATAAATCCCCGTAATATTGGCAATGTCCCATTCTGCCCCGTGTCATATTGTCATAGTGTATCAAATTACAATTTCACATCAATAAACGTGATATGTACAATTAATTTTGATCTTTCAAATATACAATTAAATTTGCGTGCAATAATTGGGCTCAAATCATTTTAAAAAAATCGGTATTAAATCGATTTCATATCGATATCAAATTATAATTTCACATCAATAAACGTGATATGTACAATTAATTTTGATCTTTCAAATATACAATTAAATTTGCGTGCAATAATTGAGCTCAAGTCATTTTTAAAAAATCGGTATTAAATCGATTTCATAATCGATTTGAAATTTTCTAAGATTTTTCGTCTTGACGCGTCTAAAAAATGACACTTTTTGAGATATGTTAATTTATGATTACAATTTGACATAATTATTTTTACACGGGTTACTAAAAGCCTTCGACACAAGAATCGATTAAATTTGTTTTTTTTCTTCTTCTTCCTTTTCCTTTTTCTCTTTCATATCAATGTATCACTGCGTTGGCTAACGTTCGAAAACGAATATAGCAGTATTTACTCGTATAGTTCCTTTGTACCATGAAGCAATATTTAAAATTGCTTTTGATCATATCCTGATACGTTCGCGAACTTTTATCGTTTGACGAAAAAGGAGAAGAAAGTTTTGCAGTTTTCGCATATAGTAATAGGTATAATAGTAAAGAACTCGGTATGAAATGTATACATGTATATATTTGTGTGATGATGCAGAGTTTAGATGCCTCGAGTCACGATCGCCGATTGACCTTACGATCCTCTCGTATGCATGCGCGACAAACTCTCTGGGTGGATTTGCAGTGGTGTGCGCGAACTCCGGCTGAGGGGAACTCTCTTGAATTGCGCTTGGAGGTCAACGACGACCGTGTCGTTGCTCCCCGGCGACGACGACGTCCACATAAATTTCACGAACGAGTATTAGAATACGCACAATTGCAGCGCTTATATATACATTTGAGTGCAATCGAGCTGCGACCCAGTTTTCAGCTTTCTTCGTCTTGAAGTCCCGCGTAGAAATCGAAGTATGAAAACAGTATTTTTTAAACAAGACAAATAATGACATGAACAAACATTGCAATTGAAAAATAAAACTATTTATTGAAGAGGACCCGTACCAGGGTTGAAACGGTATGCATTCATATCTCCGAAATTCGCAACACCGAAACAAAAGACAGCGTAAGCTGTTTTGACTTGAGTTGGAACTTAAGATGTCGTTTAATACAATACTAAAGATTGATCTTGAGATCAATCTTAAGATTGAACTTTTTTCCGAATCTGATTGGGTTCTTAAGCTCAATCTTAAGTTTAAACTTAAGTCTGAACTTAAGTTCGATTTTCAGCGTGATCTTGAGTTCGGATTTAAGATCAAACTTAGGTCTGAACTCAAGTTCGAATTTTCGCCTAAATTGGAGTTCACACACACAATAAGGGAATCAGATTTGAAAACTCTGAAGATTTAA
Source organism: Ephialtes manifestator (assembly GCA_963970395.1). Taxonomy (NCBI): domain Eukaryota; kingdom Metazoa; phylum Arthropoda; class Insecta; order Hymenoptera; family Ichneumonidae; genus Ephialtes; species Ephialtes manifestator. The sequence goes on along the minus strand of OZ019976.1, from coordinate 2,154,146 downwards.
CCGTAGTTAATGGCTTTTTGATTTTTTTTTCTAGTCATGATATATTTGTAAAATTACCCACAGAATTCGCCTTGAGTGTAATGTGAAATGTAGCAACGAAAACATATTCAATGTTATTCGTATCTTTACATCCATTTGTATAAATACGTTTTCGAATGGAAGAAATTGCTGCAAAAATTTTCATATGGATTCTGTAGAATCAAGAAATTAATTGAAAATGAGGGAAAAAGGATACACTTATAATTCTTTTGACAACAACTTTCTTTTAATCTCGATACTAACTTCTTGGCATTATTATCATCGAAATCACCAAGGTCAATGTGATATAAAACGATGAACACGAATGAGATATACAAAGTTTCGCGACAATGGCAGAATGGCTGTTAAATTCCTCCGAAATCTGCGACCATTATGTCGGTGATAGATTTTCGAAAAAATCATTTTCTCGCTTGTCGAAAATCTAATTATCTTTTTTGCTGACATATTTAATACGGTTAGCTTGGAAAAACAAAATCATAAATCAATGCGCCTTCGGAGTCTTGTGAAACGATTTATGCATCCCTTCATTTATTTTGTAAGCCTAAGACTTGAAGTTCGTTCTTAAGATAGGTCTTGAGATCGATATTAAGTTCGAACTCAGTTTAATCTCAAGAACTTGAGATCGAACTTAAGACCGAACTTGAGATCGAACTCAAGGTCGAACTTAAGATCGATCAACAGCCCTCAAGCAAGTTCGATCTTAAGATTGATGTTAAGTGCGATCTCAAGATCGATCATAAATTCGCACTTAAGTGCAAACAAACTGTGCCGTGTATTGTTTTTTCGTGATTATGATTTTCGGCCATGTGAATTTCGGCGTTAGGAATGCATACCGGTTGAAACGCATAAGGAATACTAATTCTTTATTATATGGAGGGAAAATAAAAAATAGATTTTCTTTTTTACGTTTCGACGTAAAAACGTCCTTTTTAGAAATTTTTATATTTCTCTCGATTCAAATTCAAATATGCATCAGCAATGATGTCATTTGACACTTTATCCTATATTTATTTTTAGATAGAAATAAGCATGAGGAGTGTTGATGCCATTTTTTAAGTTCACCGTTGATAATACAAATAACTTTAAAAAATGTTTATCCTTAAGGGAGTCAGTTTAGGGATAACTCGATTATCCGCACCGAGAGAAAAGATTTCATTGACGCCAAAGAAATGCGTGGATTGATTTTACATTTTTTCAGATTTTTTAATTCACTTTGAATATTGTGTTTTTTCCATATCAAAAAGAAAAAAATTCAAAGTGAATTTAAAAATCTGAGACAATTCATACGTAGTGAGAAAAAAGAACAAATCATTTTCATAAAACATAAATGTGGATTTTCGGAAAATTTGTCGAACATTTTTTTTCTTCACCAATTTGTTAATAACATTAAAAAATAATTATTATTCAAAATTAATCTTTTCGATACCGTTAATGCGCATGAATTTTTTCGGACTTTTATACCATCGAGAAGTGTTTGCAATTCTCTCCCGTTTTTCTCGAACTTGTGCGAAATGAATACCAGGCGCAATAATTACCTTAAAAATATGAAAGAAACGCTTTAAATTTATTTAAAAAAATAGAAGCTAGCTGTATAAAAAAATAAAAGGTTTTATGGTGAAATAATAACCCATATCTATGAAGACATACAAAAGGTATATAATCGACCGCTGTAACGTAAAAGAGTAAAAAAAAAACTGTATTACAAAAAAAAAAAGAATATCAAAACCATTTCTATTACAAGGTACAAAAAGTATGACCTAAAATAATCGGTTGCTGATTTTTCACCATCATATAGCACCATATAGATATGTTGGGTCTTAAAAATGACTCTTGTAATCGGTATCTGTAACGTCAAAGGGAAGAAAAAAACCCGACGGCCATTCGGAAAAACGTAGAGCAAAAAAAAAAAAAAAACGACAGAGGAGTAGAGCGAGTTGGCGCGAACGAAAATTGAGCCGCGGGCCAGAGAGACGCAGGGAGCCTCGGACGATTCCCCAGCCCATTTGAAATGCATTGAATTTTTAAGCGTCTCCCTTTGTGGGTGCACGACATCCTCGGTCCTTGGTTGTCGTTGTCGCGCTATATACCGTTGCCTCCTCTGGTAAGCCCACGGTCATGCTCCCCGAGGATGCCCGGAGCTTTCGTCGGTGACGCTTCTCGGCTACTCTGGACAACGCTCTTTCTCTACCTAGTCAGACGAAATTAAAACGTCGTGTCCAGTCTCGACGACCATACAGCCATACATGTATATATATATATATATATATACACGTATGTCTGCCGCTGGCACTCGTGAAACTCTGAAAAACCTCTGGGCACATTGTCCTCGCGGTCTTTTAGAGCTAAACTATTACGAAACTTTGAGGGTCGTTTGTACAGAGCATTATAGTAAATTTTATACACGAAACTTTTGATCGCATCCTAACGTTTCGACGTTGAGTCTCGTTTCACGTTGAATCGTTCGAAGCTTACGTAGACTCGATTGTGAGTATAAAAGGGCGCGGAGAGGGTGTATAACCGTGCGATGCCCGAATCGTCCTTGACCTTGGTAGCTCAGCTGCGGGAGGAGCAGCAGCAGCAGCAGCAGCAGCAGCAGCAGCAGCCTCCACTTGGTTGCCTCATGTATTTCTCGAAGGATGCTCCGCTGCACTCTCACTCTGTATACTCTCGACGATTCCTGCGCTTGCGTTCTCTCGCTTCTTCTTCTCGTCCTCTTGATGCTGCTTCTGCTCTGTTCTATCTGGCCCGCCTCGCTTTATCCATCTCTGCCTCTTCTACACATAAAACGACGTTTGCGGTTGCATCCCGAGTTAAAATTTAAACCCTTCCAACACCCTTCGTTGAATTAGAATGGGTAAAATATGCCACTTTTGGAGGTTTATACAAGGGTCTAAGAATCTCATCTCACTCTTTACAACCTAATTGGAGGTTCAAACATAAGAATTTCAGTCTACCGTAGACTGCGTTTACTCCATTCGGTTAATATCTGCCATTTTCGGAGGTTTTGACGAGTGTCAAAGAAATGGAGGAACCTCCGTTCACCCCGCGGGACTGCTACATTTAAGTTTTGAAGAGGGTCTAAATTTCAACTCAGGATGTTGCATGCACGGAAAGAAAAAAGTAGTTGTAAAAACTGAATTATCGGTACCGACAACCAATCGAAATTGTTAAAATAGCGCCAACTACTCGGTCGGTTGAAGAAACTATAACCTAGTTGGCAGAGTATTGATTAGTAACAATGACAAGCTGAGATCATAACCTCAACTCACCGGCTGGTTGGCCTAACGAATCATTTGGATTGGACAGCAGCCGTGATAGTTGCAGGAACCAAATTGTTGGTCATACGAATTGGTCATATTTTTGCTACCAATCGAAAAAAGTTGAGACTACGATTCCGATTTAGTTTCAGTAACTAACTCGCGGCACAGCATATGCTGCAATTGGTAGAAAGAACTACTTTTTTCTTTCCGTGTGTGTGAGAAGAATTGTTGGGAGGAATGGGGTCGCAGGACGGTCAAGATACACCGAGAGAAATATATAGTACTCATTCCCAGATTCGTATAGTAATCGGAATCCAAAGTGGAAACACGGCATTTTTTTCTAGACACATACAAAGATTTACTAGGCGTCGCCCGCTGTACTATTAACGCTGCTGCACAACACTATACAATGCATCTCATATTTCTCTATATTTTGCGCCCACAAATGTTCGTAATAATCTTCATACGCATACAGGTTGAAGCAATTCACGTTACGAAAAATAACGCAAAATGTATTGACAGCCTGCAAAATGTCTGTAGTTTAGTACGATATGAAATTTACGAAAGGTATATATAGCTCCTGTGTAACGTTGATCGTTCAACGTTTGCCGTCGTAACCTCAAAATTGCCCGAAGATGCTCACATGTTTTTCACGGTATAAGTAAACATTTGAAAATGCCCAGACGTTATTCACGGTATAAGTAAATTTCCAAACTTCCAAGATTGATCTCATTTACTATGATGTCTCGGTTTTTTTTACTAAACTGTTTCAGATGTCTTAACTATATTTTTCTCTCGGCGTAGCGAATGATCAAAGTGGCGAATTCCATAATAATGTCCATTCCAGATTCAGACGTTCACTATTTTGAAATTTGCAATTTTAGCTAGTCGCTATTTTGACCCCCATCCCCTTGAATCAAAGAAATTTCTTTGAAATCTTGACCTATGAAACATTCCTTTGTCGTCAATGAATTGATAAATTGAAGTTCATATTACCTTCTTTTTTAATGATGTGAAATTCAAGGAAATGTGGGGAAATTGAATTAATGAAAAATTTTCTTGAACCAAGGAACCGTTTTTCATTGATTTCAACGAAATCGTGACCTATAAAATGACATGTCGCTAAAGGAATGAAAGTACGGCACAGGTTGCTTTTTTTTTTAAAGAAAGTTTTTTCATGCTGTACTCTAGATGCAAAAAGGTTAAAAAAATAATTCATTTCAATAAACACCGATTCCTGCCTATCCATTTTTGTCGATTTTCCACGACTAATGATTCAACGCGACTGACGAGCGACTTACTTAATCAAAAGTTCACATGCAGCATTTAAATATTTACATAATCATTGCAAGTTCACAGACACTGCTGCACAAATATATGAGGAAATAGCATAGGGAACAAAAAAATTCAAACGCAAAATATAATTCATGTAAGTAGATACAGTATGTTTCAAATCTGTAACTATATATTTTTCATATACCAATTATAAATTCGTTGCCATTAGCCACGACTTTTTTTTGGTCGCGCGTCTGAATAAAAAATTCATATGCAGCATTTAGATATTTACATAATCATTACAAGTTCACGGATACTGCTATGCAAATATATGAGGAAAAAGCATAGGAAAAAAAATTCAACCTGCGCAAAATTTAATTCATGAAAGTAGATACAGTATTTTTTAAATCTGTAACTATATATTTTTCATATACCGATTACAAATTCGTTGCCATTAGCTACCACTTTTTTTCCGGTCGCGCGTCTGAATAAAAAATTCATATGCAGCATTTAGATATTTACATAATCATTACAAGTTCACGGATACTGTTATGCAAATATATGAGGAAATAGCATAGGAAAAAAAATTCAACCTGCGCAAAATTTAATGCATGTAAGTAGATACATTGCCATTAGCCGTGGCTAATTTTTGGCCGGTTTGGCCGGTTAAATTAATGTAGCATTAGCTGGTTAAACCTGTCGACCCAGCTTGGCACCCTGTCTGCCAACGGTTAGCGTGATAGCGTCAGTCGCGTTGAGTCATTACTCGCGAAAAGTCGACAAAAATGGATCGGCAGGTATCGGTGTTAATTGAAATAAATTATTTCTATAATCTTTCTGCATGGAAAACAATTTTTTAAAACCAATCTCAGCCATGCTTTCATTCCTTTGGAGATATCCCGGGCAAAAAGAAAAGTGAAATGAAAACAGTATTAAAAAGCGTGTGAAAAGTATAATATCTCAAGTATGATTTAATGGACTGAATTAATACTAAAAAGTATTAAGTCACATTATTCGTTTTCAGGATCCGGGTCGATATATCCACGGTTTTCGGTATACAGGTCGAGATCTTCATGGTTTTTGGTGTCCAGGTCGACATCTCCATGATTTTTTATACCCAAGTCGATACCTCTATAACTTTTGGTGTTCAGGTCGATCGCTCAATAGTTTTAGGTCAATATCTCCATAGCTTTTTGGTGTCCAGCTGAATTTTTAAATATTTTTCGATGTGTAGATATAGATCCACTTTTTTTTAACTGTAGAGACCGAACAGGATACTGAAAATTGTAAACGAATATAATTGTAAAGCTGAAATTATGAATCGGTCGACCTGGATCCCGAGAACTATGAAGATATCAACCTGGACATTTTAAACTGTGGATCAATTGACCTAGACAACTAAAACTATGGGCCGATCGACCTGGACATCGAAATCTATGGAGATATCGACCTGGACATCGAAATCTATAGAGATATCGACCTGGACATCGAAATCTATAGAAATATCGACCTGGACACCAAAAACCATGGACATATCTACCCGGACCCTGACAACTAATAATACGGTTTAATACTTTTTAGTATTAATTCAGTCCAGTAGATCATACTTCCCAAGTTAAAATTCAAACCCTTCCAACACCCTTCGTTGAATCAAAGTGGGTAAAATATGCTACTTTTGGAGGTTTATATAAAGGTCTAAGAACCTTATTTCACTCTGTACAACGAAATTGAAGTTCCAAACATAAGAATTTCAGTCTACAGTAGACTTCGTTTACTCCATTCGGTTAATATCTGCCATTTTCGGAGGTTTTGACGAGTGTCAAAGGAATGAAGGAACCTCCGTTTACCCTGTGGGTCTCCTACATTTAGGTTTTTAAGAGGGTCTAAATTTTCAACTTGCCACGGATAGAAATTTGTGTCATGATAACATAAAACGGTGACAACAAAAATCGTTTTGATAGGCTAACAAAAAAAAATGGTCAGCCCAGCAAAAAGATTTGTCAGCCTAACGTAGTGACTTTTGTTGTCACCGTTTTACGTTGTCACGACATATAAAATTCTCTTCGGGCGGGTTGATTTATTTGGGCGGGATTATTATTCCATATGTCTTATTCCAGTGCGTCACCCTTGGCATACATAATCCAAGATTCTTTTAATATTGAAAAAATACTGTTTTCATTTTTGTAAGCCTGTTGAGCCAGTACACAGGGAAAGAAAAACGTATTTCTAAAAACTGATTTATCGGTCCCGACAACCAATCGAAATAGTTAGTATAGCGCAAACTACTCGGTCGGTTGAAGAAACTATAACCTCGTTGGTAGAGTATCGATAGTAACAAAGACCAGCTGAGATCATAACCTCAACTCACCGGTTGGTTGCCGTAACGAATCATTTGGATTGGACAGCAGCCGTCATAGTTGCAGAAACCAAGTTGTTGGTTATACGCACTATTTTTGCTACCAATCGAAAAAAGTTGAGACTACGATTCCGATTTAGTTTCAGTAACGAACACACGGCACAGCATATGTTGGAATTCGTAGCCAAAACAATTTTTTTCTTTCCGTGCAGCCTTAAATCCGGAGGTCAGCCAGCTCGATCTCCATGATGGGACACAACAATTTGATTGTTGACCTCCAGGAGAAAAGTGCATAAATGGTATATCGAGGTACGAGACACACCAACATTGGTATATCTCCACGTCTCGGCATCAAAATCACTCACGTACGTTGGATGATCGTGAGGATCTTTTTGTAGAAAGGGAAATTCCGAGGCCGTTGCGAGTGGTAGACAAGCTCTTGTAGTATTATGCACTGTATGTAAACGTTGTACATATGTACGTTAGCTACCTAACACTACTATCTGGCCGCCTATCGGGCTGTGAAAGCCCTGAACCGAGCGGTGAGCCCTCCAACGCACAGCAGATCAATACTCGCACCTACAACCGGGCACCACGTGCCGTTTCTGCTTTTACTACGTGGCTACCCGGTTATAGAACGACCGAGTAAACCACTCTCGTTATACCGAGCATCAGACTCGGCCATTTCGATTTTCTGATTTTCTGCCCCGAAATACCGATTAAAGTAGCAGCTTTTCGTCTCGTCCAATGCCGATCAGAGATGACTCAACGTATAAGATAGTTTTTCCAACCTTAGAATTGGAAGACGTCCAGGAAATTGAGTAGCTCCATCTCTTTCTCTCTCCCACTATCTTTTTTTTCTCTTTGTCTTTCTCGCTCACTATGAACTTGCTGCGAGATCTGCAACCTGTAGATTATTTATCGCCAACACACGGTTGTCCTCTGTATTACGTACGAGGCGATATTAGCTTCGTTTTTCTTCATTTCACTGTTGGGATTTAAATCGAGAGACTAACATGAGAATCAAAAGAGACAAGAATAAATATAGCGCGGCTCCAGTCGCTTTGATCGTACCAGGATAGAATATTCTATATATGCTGATATAAACAGGGTATAAAAGAGCAGAATACCTCCTTTCTTGACGCGATTATCTTTTCGATCTGAATACAACGAGGATGTGTTAAGCTGTGTGCTTTGAGAGCTTTGAAGAATTCAATACGAGAAAAGTTTCAGTCAACGTAAGTACAGTCGCGTTTGGAAGTCATGCATTTGTGTTATCCTTTTGTGTCAACGTCCTTGTAACACATTTTGAATCTTGTTGCGTACTCGACGCGAAATATTTTTGTTCTCTTGCCAAAGTAATATTATTTAGGTTTAGAAAAAGGTTTATCAATTAATTGGGCCCCATGCGTTTATTGATTAAAATTTAATTAAAGAGTTTTGAGTAAGTAGGTGTTGTGGAAAAGGCAACAAGCTTAAAATGTGTAAAAAGTCGTCATAATGTACAAGATAGGAAACGTTTGTATTACGCTTGGTTTTTATAGTGCATCAAGATACGACTCGTTGGTAAAGTAAGGCTCCCACTCTCAGAGAAATCGTGGTAATCTGGCAACCAGTACGTTTCAACTACTAACTTTTCATGTGATTACCTATCAAAGTTTTATCGTTGCACTAACTATACCATCGTTACCTTAACTACCCTCAATTACTGGAGGTTGTGTAAATAATGCAAGACCATTACGGTAACAATCGAAAACGGAATAGTAACTGTAAAAATGATATAGACACATGTCTTAAGAAAATTTAGTCGTACTTTTTCCGTTTCTAATTCCAGAATTCACAGATCCGATTTCCGGTTGGACAATCCAACCAACATTTTTTTTTCTTTAAGATATGAAAGTTGGTCATCGTTATCGTTCCCAAGTTGCATATTCTGCCCAGAAAATACCGATTACAAGTCTTTTTATCGTGATTTAAAGAAAATGACTTTTCCGTTTCTGATTCCAGAATTCACAGATCCGATTTCGGGTCGGAAAATCCAACCTAAATTTTTTTCATCATGATATCGGATTTTGGCCTTCATTAGCATTTTCAAGTCGTACATTCTACCCCGGAAAACACCGGCTGCAAGCCTTTTTACGACGATTTTATAAAAAGTGACGTTTTTCCGTTTCGGATTCCATAAGTCTCATATTCTATCACAGAAAATACCAGCCTTTTTACCATGATTTAAAAATACATTCTGCAATGTACAAGCTTCTCTTTTTCGCTTCCCCATAGAGGAAGCTTTGTTTTCGTGAAATCTTTTTTTGTTGAGATTTTCATGTCAGGACACACAGAATGGTTTAAAACGTCGAGAAAAGTAGAATAGAAAAAATGTCTGTGTGTGTGTGTGTGTGTGTGTTTGTGTGTGTGTGTGTGTGTGTGTGTGTGTGTGTGTGTATGTGTGTGTGTGTGTGTGTGTGTGTGTGTGTGTGTGTGTGTGTGTGTGTATGTGCAGATTCTTTGTAAGCACGATGACTGTCGTAATTTTAGATGTATCTTCGTCAAATTTGGCACGCAAATGGGCTGTCATACAACGACGCTTGGGATTGCAGTTGACGCAAATCGGTTAGAAAATTAAAGTTTTACAGCATTTTGAAAATTTTGAAAATATCATTTTCACGCTATAACTTTCGCAATTTATGAGACATCCGGTTGAAATTTTGTACACAAAAGGAATACCACCAAAACATGATGTGTACCAAATTTGGCGAGAATCGATAGGGTGGTTATAGTTTTATTGCAATTTCCATTTTTTTTAAATGTCCTAAAAGACTTCATCTCCTGTAAATTCTGAGATATCCGGCTGCAATTTTGGACATAATTTCACGATTATTGATTGTTGATGATGAATTTAGTCAAAGGAACTATCGATATGTCGGTAAATTTCGATTTTGGTGAATAAAAAAAAAAAATTTGAATTTTTTCACAGATTTATCTTAATTTTTCTTCACAAATTTGACGCAGATCTGTCGAGCCGTTTCAGATTTTATAGCATTTTGAATTTTTCGAAAAATCTCATTCTCGCGCTGGCTCGTGCAAATTACGATACCGGGTTCTAATTTGGTCCACATATGAACTACTATGATACAAGGTTTTAGTACAAATTTGAAAATAATCGTTTACACGGTAAAAATTCTTTGACACTTCGAATTTTTCGAAAAATGTTTAGAGCATAAACAAGCTTGCAAAGTAGACCCTTGCCAATTGCTTCCTCGTTATTTTTCGCTTTTTACAAAGCTTCCTCTATGAGGAAGCCAAAATCGATTAACATACTTTTTCATAGAGGTTCCTTTGTAAAGAGTGAAAAATAATGAGGATGCAATTTGCAAGGTTCTACTTTGCAGGCTTTTTTATTTGTGTGAGCTCAGACGTTGCAATTGCGATTTTCTTCTGTCTGCATAGAAAGAGAAACGTTGATTTTGAATGAATCTGTATATGTACGTAGCTTACACCTCGGGTCTCAGAGTGTACTTGTTTGCGGAATACGTGCGTGATATGGCGCGACTCTCGTGGTGCATGGGGGTCGGATTGCATCGGTGGCGCCACGATTCCGTCAAAACGACGTTGTCGTCGACTGGAAGAGAGTCGGTGGAGGTGAGAGACGCAAGTGGAGACCTCTCGGCTCCAGGCAAGAAGGAAATTCGAGACTCTTGCAGCACACACGAGTTTCTCGATTCCTCGATCTTCCGGAGATTTAATATATCTGCGTTTCTATTCACTATCTCCGCCTTCTTCGTGTTTCGTCTCTCTATTTACTATGTGCCTCGCCACTCGACTTTGCAGCTCTGTCGTTTACTCGTTGCGTCTGAGAATTCTTCTTCTCCATCCGTGTATATAAACACACAGACAATATATGTGTATATTCGAAACAAACTGTTTCAAAGACGCGATATACAATTTCTCCTCTCACAATCTCAAATCCACCGACAATATTTTTCAAATATTTTTATTTATTTATTATCCCTCGTTGATGGTAGACTCAACAATTAACGTCATTCAACAAACGATAAATCAACGTGAGTTTATAGGTGTATACAAGCGTTTGAAATAAAAATAACGCAAGCTTAAGGTAGTTCTTGTGCCTGGTATTCATTTCGCTTAAGTTCGAGAAAAATGAGAGAGAATTCCAAACACTTTTCGATGGTATAAAAATCTGAAAAAATTCTTGCACATTAAAGGTACTAGATTAATTTTGCATAACAATTATTCTAGGATGTTATTAACAAATTGATGAAAAAAAAATTGTACAACAAATTTCCCGACAAAGTATAACTTTGCACATTGCTTACTTATTATTTTTTGCTTTTTACAAAGCTTCCTCTACGAGGAAGCCAAAATTGAATAACAACGGCAAACGTTAAACTTTAGTAATCTGAGATTTTAGTAAATCTCATGCCGTACTAAAATCCAGACATTTTGCAGGCTGTCAATAGATTTTGCGTTATTTTTCGTAACGTGAATTGCTTTAACCTGTATGCGTATGAAGATTATTCCAAACATTTGTGGGCGCAAAATATAGAGAAGTATGAGATGCGTTGTATAGCCTTGTACAGCAGCGTAAATATTACAGCGGGCGACGCCTAGTAAATCTTTGTATGTGTCTGAAAAAAAAATGCCATTTTTCCACTTTGGATCCCGATTACTATACGAATCTGGGAATGAGTACTATATGTTTCTCTCGGTGTGCAAGGTTCTACTTTTTATACCATCGAGAAGTGTTACCAATTCTCTTAAATTTTTCTTGAACTTATGCGAAATGAATACCAGGCGCAAGGACTACCTTAAGAGAGTGAGCGTGATCCAGAGAGAAAATAAGGCACAACGACAAGGAGATTTCTACGGGATTCACGAGAGCTTGCTTAGCTCGTCCTCGTCGGTAGTTGGTATAGTGCCTATGCGAGTTCCAACAGAACCAACAGAACCAACAGAGAGGAGTTGTGCTGCAATGGAACGAACGAAGAGACGCGAGAGGAGAGCCAAGGGTACATACAGCGAAGCTGCAGCATTAGGGACGATGGACCCTTCTTCTTCTTCTTCTTCTGCTTCTTCGAGTGAGAGAGAGTCTATCGCTCCCTTGCGCGCGTTCACACTGCTCTCGCCAGTTCCGTGCATTGCCAGTTCGAAGCTCGTTCACCTTGAGCTCTTGAGGACAGTGGAGCTCATTCACTCACAGGGTTTGCAACTCCAACCACTAGCAATGCTCTCTGCTTGTCTAACCGAGCTGCTTTTACATAGACGTCTACATAGTACCAGTTCAAATTACCTAAGTGTATGAGAATACAGTTGTCGGTGGCACGAATTTACTCGCCATTGCGACGAGATATCCTAAAGCTCTACTGAGCTCCTCTCTGAAACCTTCAGTCGGTTAGCCCGTAGCATCAGCAACTAGTTTCCTAACTAATTCTCTTGGATAACCACCGGCTCTTGACGCATCACTGTATTATGGTTGTTTTACGTTTTTACGATATTGCAGAATTAGAAGTTAAAATAACAATGATTTTTTTTAAACCGATTAGTCGGTGAAAAGCAGCAGCTTGGAGTACCAAATGGATCTCTTTAATACTAATAACATTTGTAATTATACACGCGTCAGGCATGTGTCAGACATGTTCTGCGCACTTTGGTTTAAGTTTAAGTTATATCTTTCACGTGAATTTTATGTTTATGTAGATTATGATATCAGTTAACAATTATACGAACTGCGGTTATTAATTAACGTTTCTACATTAAAAAAAAAACAATTCGTTTGCGGTCTGCCAAAAACGAGAGTTGCCAATTTAACTTTACTTGCAATTTCTACAATTTTATAACAGATTGAGACAATAACTCAAACGGGCAAAATAATATGTCATTAGTTCAATGTTAAATCTCATTTAAGAAGAGCTTGTAAGAATAGAGTTCATTTAAAAACACTTGTTTTTTGGAGCCTGCAAGCGAATTGTTTTTGAGGCAATGACATGTTTTTTTAGTGTGAGGATAAAGGATTTTGTACCGCTTGAAGATTTTCCAAACAATATTTAATTCTTCATATTTATTAACGTGTTCCGAAATTTAATGAATAATGAAAATATTGCTAGTGCTAAAAGTTAGTGCTGTATGCTTATGGCAATGAAACTCAAAGGGCCCGTTGAGCTATGAAACTATATTTAGGGCTTCGTCTTAAGTGTAAATCAAACTACGTCAAACGAATGAAATCAACGGAAAGAGCATTGAATAACCTACGTTCTAATTATGACATCTTCGTTATTAAAACATTAATTTTTAAGTTTGCTTCTGTAATCTAATAATTCGTTTAAAAATTAAGAAACCAATTGGAATAAATTATTAAATAATCATTTTGTATTGATGTTAAGCGAACTAAAAAAAAACACAAACCGGTAATTATTATTCGTTTCACCTAGGGTTTCGCCTAGCTTAAAAAAAAAAGAGAAAACCTTGTCGATAATTGCTGTCAATTAGGCTTTGCAAACCTTCGGTATATTCATTGTCATTACTTTTTTTTGTGACCTTAGTTTTTCCAACTTGCTTTACTTAATTGGCAATATGATTAGTATCAATTACAGAACACTCGAATCCACATTTTTATTATTATTATTTATTACTGAAGAATTAATTCAACTGGAATTAGTCTCCAAAAAGGGATGTTAATTTGCTTGACTATAAAAAAAATCTTATTTACAGTAACTTAATAAAAAATAAAAAAAACTAAACAAAAAGAATAATAATAATGATAATGATAATAACAAATTTGATAAGTACCGATTAGAGAAGACTTGAATCAACATTTTTATTATTTATTGCCAAAGAATTAATTCAAGCTAAAATTAGCCCGAAAAACAACGTTAATACCCTTCAGTTTAAGAAAACAACATTTTTATTTAAGATCGCTTAATAAAATTATAAAATAAACAATAAGAATAGTAATAGTGATAATAATAATAATGAATTTGATGAGTATCAATTAGAGAGACACTTGAATCAACATTTTTATTTTTATTATTATTTATCACCGAAGAATTAATTCGACTAAAATTAGTCCCCGAAGAACGTCGTTAATATCCTTCACTTAAAAAAAAAGTATTTTTATTTAAGATCGCTTAATAAAATTTAAAAATAAACAAAAAGAATACTAATAATAACAATAGTAACATGTGTTTTGCCGTTTTGGTTATAAATCATTTAGTAATTTACATTGAATATTTCGTATCATCCTCTCTCCTGTACAATTATATTCAAGGTTTAATCTCATGACGAAGTGGCATTAAGCTAAAAATCGTGAGTGACGAACACGAAATCTGAACATTCACTCGACAATGAAATGTCAGCAGGTTGGAACCACGACCTTGTCAAACGAGATGCAGAGTCACGCACAACAAAGTGCGTCCTGTGCGGAGTTGGCGCCTCCAGTCGTCGTAGTAACCGATATCCTTAATTGCCACAATGAAAAAAAAACGGGGTAACCGAGTAACGGGTAGCAGGTGCCGTGGAGGGGGGGGGGGGGGGGGCAGAGGATTTCATAAGAAATCAGAGATGAAGAAAAATGGTAATTAAAACGAGAGTATTGCAGTGGAGCGAAGGAGCAGCAAGTCCTTGCTTCGGGTATCGTGTTCCAGCCGGTCTGAAAATGATACTCTCACTCTTTTCTGTGTTCGTTCCACCGCGTATTTGTCTCGTCGATCGTTTTGTCTTTCTCTTGCACTGTCTTCTCTCCGCTACTTCGCGTCTCCGAACTCGCTGCTGCAACTTCGTCGTATACTCTCTCGGTCTCTTCCATCGGTGCGGTAAACACGTGCCTATTTTCGTCCATGCTTCGGGCATCAAGATTTCTCTCGGTCCATTCGAGCTCGCACGCACATTCGCAAGCAATTTTCTTTTTCTTTCATTTTGTTTTCGTCCTCCGTTCGCTCAACTCTCGGTCTCTTATTCTCACCTCGAATTTATTTCTGTCTCGTATATTCCTCGTATAATAGATATAACCGAATGAAAAACGGAAGCTCAATAACGAAATTTCGTTCAGAAAACCGCAACCATGCGGAGAGAAGAGTCTGGTAATCATTACCCGATTTAGTATAGTAAACTCAGTTTATTCAGAGCTTCTGGCGTCTATTTCTATATTTTCCTATAGAGTACTGTATCGTGTTTTACTGTGTGCTGCACGCCGTACAAAAATCGTTACTATGTTTCGGTTTTTAAACCGTACTGTAAATAATCCAAAGTTTCTAAGGATGCACCGAGATAAAAATATAGTACTCATTCCCAAATTCGTATAATAATCGGGATCCAAAGTGGAAAAATGACATTTTTTTCCAAACACATACAAAGATTTACTAGGCGTCGCCCGCTGTACTATTTACGCTAAATACGTTAGCTGGCGACGCCTAGTAAATCTTTGTATGTATCTGAAAAAAAATGCCATGTTTCCACTTTGAATCCCGATTACTATACGAATCTGGGAATGAGTACTATATTCCTTCTCTCGATGTGTATACGCAAAAGTGTCTCGAAAACATTTTAAAGCTTGACAATAGTCGTGGCTTCCAACAGGCAGTGATTACGATTCGCAATATATGAAGAAATTCATCTCTCAATTTATTAATGGAATCTATAGTTACGGGATCGGTTCGGAAAGAAATAGGAACATTTCACATATACAAAATCGCAAATTCTGATATCATCAACGTTGTAACTATTAAGACCGTTCGTCTGGGATTCATTCCCCAACTACAGGCTATAGTTCTGAACAGTCTATTAGCTATACACGAAAGATGTGCGGTGACCGGTATACGTTTGGCGGTGGCTGAGTGTGTTTACATCGTCAGCGGTGTTAGGCGCCCATTGTTCTCGGTACTGTAGTGCAACTAACAAGGAATTGTGAAAACGAAAAAGCAAGTGCACGTCTTTTTTAAAGATATTCTATCTATGTATTCTTCAGCTATACTATAAGAAAATCGTCACATGTCGTCGTCGTTGTAAATCGGTACACCGAGAGAAATGTATAGTACTCATTCCCAGATTCGTATAATAATCGGGATCCAAAGTGGAAAAATGACATTTTTTTCCAAACACATACAAAGATTTACTAGGCGTCGTGCGCTGTACTATTTACGCTAAATACGTTAGCTGGCGACGCCTAGTAAATCTTTGTATGTATCTGAAAAAAATGCCATGTTTCCACTTTGAATCCCGATTACTATACGAATCTGGGAATGAGTACTATATTCCTTCTTTCGATATGTATACGCAAAAGTGTCTCGAAAACATCTTAAAGCTTGACAATAGTCGTGGCTTCCAACAGGCAGTGATTACGATTCGGAATATATGAAGAAATTCATCTCTCAATTTATTAATGGAATCTATAGTTACGGGATCGGTTCGGAAAGAAATAGGAACATTTCACATATACAAAATCGCAAATTCTGATATCCTCAACGTTGTAACTATTAAGACCGTTCGTCTGGGATTCATTCCCCAACTACAGGCTATAGTTCTAAACAGTCTATTAGCTATACACGAAAGATGTGCGGTGACCGCTATACGTTTGGCGGTGGCTGAGTGTGTTTACATCGACAGCGGCGTTAGGCGCCCATTGTTCTCGGTAGTGTAGTGCAACTAACAAGGAATTGTGAAAATGAAAAAGCAAGTGCACGCCTTTTTTAAAGATATATTATCTATGTATTCTTCAGCTATACTATAAGAAAATCGTCACATGTCGTCGTCGTTGTAAATCGGTACACCGAGAGAAATGTATAGTACTCATTCCCAGATTCGTATAATAATCGGGATCCAAAGTGGAAAAATGACATTTTTTCCAAACACATACAAAGATTTACTAGGCGTCGCCCGCTGTACTATTTACGCTAAATACGTTAGCTGGCGACGCCTAGTAAATCTTTGTATGTATCTGAAAAAAATGCCATGTTTCCACTTTGAATCCTGATTACTATACGAATCTGGGAAAGAGTACTATATTCCTTCTCTCGATGTGTATACGCAAAAGTGTCTCGAAGACATCTCAACGCTTGAAAATAGTCGTGGCTTCCAACAGGCAGTGATTACGATTCGCAATATATGAAGAAATTCATCTCTCAATTTATTAATGGAATCTATAGTTACGGCATCGGTTCGGAAAGAAACAGGAACATTTCACATATACAAAATCGCAAATTCTGATATCCTCAACGTTGTAACTATTAAGACCGTTCGTCTGGGATTCATTCCCCAACTACAGGCTATAGTTCTAAACAGTCTATTAGCTATACACGAAAGATGTGCGGTGACCGCTATACGTTTGGTGGTGGCTGAGTGTGTTTACATCGACAGCGGCGTTAGGCGCCCATTGTTCTCGGTAGTGTAGTGCAACTAACAAGGAATTGTGAAAACGAAAAAGCAAGTGCACGTCTTTTTTAAAGATATTTTATCTATGTATTCTTCAGCTATACTATAAGAAAATCGTCACATGTCGTCGTCGTTGTAAATCGATACACCGAGAGAAATATATAGTACTCATTCCCAGATTCGTATAATAATCGGGATCCAAAGTGGAAAAATGACATTTTTTCCAAACACATACAAAGATTTACTAGGCGTCGCCCGCTGTACTATTTACGCTAAATACGTTAGCTGGCGACGCCTAGTAAATCTTTGTATCTATCTGAAAAAATGCCATGTTTCCACTTTGAATCCCGATTACTATACGAATCTGGGAATGAGTACTATATTCCTTCTCTCGGTGTATATACGTAAAAGTGTCTCGAAGACATCTCAACGCTTGAAAATAGTCGTGGCTTCCAACAGGCAGTGATTACGATTCGGAATATATGAAGAAATTCATCTCTCAATTTATTAATGGAATCTATAGTTACGGGATCGGTTCGGAAAGAAATAGGAACATTTCACATATAGAAAATCGCAAATTCTGATATCCTCAACGTTGTAACTATTAAGACCGTTCGTCTGGGATTCATTCCCCAACTACAGGCTATAGTTCTAAACAGTCTATTAGCTATACACGAAAGATGTGCGGTGACCGCTATACGTTTGGCGGTGGCTGAGTGTGTTTACATCGACAGCGGCGTTAGGCGCCCATTGTTCTCGGTAGTGTAGTGCAACTAACAAGGAATTGTGGAAACGAAAAAGCAAGTGCACGTCTTTTTTAAAGATATTTTATCTATGTATTCTTCAGCTATACTATAAGAAAATCGTCACATGTCGTCGTCGTTGTAAATCGGTACACCGAGAGAAATGTATAGTACTCATTCCCAGATACGTATAATAATGGGGATCGAAAGTGGAAAAATGTCATTTTTTTTCAGACACATACAGAGATTTACTAGGTGTCGCCCGCTGTACAACGACAACGCATTTCATACTTCTCTATATTTTGCACCCACAAATGTTCGGAACAATCTTCATACGCATACAGGTTAAAACATTTCACGTTACGAAAAATAACGCAAAATCTATTGACAGCTTGCAAAATGTCTGTAGTTTAGTAAGACATGAGATTTACAAAAGATATAGAGCTTCCGTGTAGCGTCGATCGTTTAACTTTTGCCGTCATAACCTCAAAGTTGCCCGAAAATGCCCAGACGTCTCGCAAGCGCCCCTCCGCGTGCATCGCGTTACTATTCACGGTATAAGTAAACATTTCCAAACTTCCACGATTGATCCCATTTACTGTGTTGTCTGGGTTTTTTTTACCAAACTATTTTAGATGTCTTAACTATATTTTTCTCTCGATGTGCGTAAGCTGCACTATTTGCAACGTGGCATAACCTGCTCTTTAGTGACCTTCGAGATCAGGACGAAAAGTGGTGATGGCGTTTTTATTTTTAAAATATCATTTCATTTTAAGAAAAATAATTAAATGTTTATTAATTGAACATACCAACGTGTATTTTTTTATGCTACATTTTTGTAACCTATCCCTATCCTACCTTTACATGTTTTTACTTTCTATTAATTTAAGTATCATTTTAATTGTACGAATTTCCGCCATTAACTGGTATATGATGCAGAAGTGAGTACGTAACCGGCCTAGCAATCTTCACTACGCTGCATTTATAATGTTGATAATCAGCAATATATAATGTTGATAAGTGACTCGTGAACACAACTGGCACCGTTTGCCATGCTGCATATTAGGCACGAAAAATTCGCGTTAATGTACGGCATGGCAATCATCGCCAGATTGGTCGAATAAACCGAATTTACTATGCTGTATGGGAAACATCGTCAAACTTTTTGAATTGTGATTATCAGAAAATTCTCTCCGCCCGCGTAAAAATAATCATGTCAAATTGAGATCACAAATCGACATATGTCAAAAAGTGCCGTTTTTAAGATGCGTTAAGACGAAATATCTTAGAAAATTTCAAACCGATTTTGAGATCGATTTGATATCACGTTGACGGATATCAAAATGGAATTTAATATCAGTAAACGTGATATATAAAATTGAATTTTGCTCTTTCAAATGTACAATTGAATTTGAGCGCAATAACGGCGCTTAAATTAGTCAAGAAAGTTGGTATCAAATCGATCACAGAATCGCTTAAAACTTTTTAAAGATTTTCGTCTTAACGCGTCTAAAAAATTGCACTTTTTGAGATATGTCAATTTATAATCACAATTTGACATAATTATTTTTAGGTTGGCGTGTACGTTTCTTCTTCTGGAAAGAATTCCGGAATGGTCCTTTTTTGTCTGGTTCATCGTCTCGGACGGGGTTTTATCTTGAGATACTCGTCCACACACTTCGGTCACCTCTTCCGCTTTGGTATCCTCAAACGCCAGGTAGCGGAGCGTTGAGTATTTAAAATTAAAGTCGACGCAAAGTGGCACAAATGGCAGAGTGCCGAGAGCGACGACAAACTTTGGGCTGAACGGAGATCAACCTCAGATGTGCTTGTCGCTTTTCACCTCGCGACTTTATTCTCCGTTTTATATCAAGCACAATATAAAAATTGTGCGACAAATGTCTTTGAATTTGGAACACCAGATCTAAAAGAAGATTCAGGTCACATATGAATGCTCTTATACCCAGAGAAATCGGTCTCATGGGTTTATTCAAGCCAAATATGGGATCTATTTTCAAATAAATGTTATTAGAAATTCATTTGATTTATTTGTATGCAATAAGTTCTATTTGATCGAAATAAAATCCTTGTAGGTCAGCCATTAAATACTTTTTTTTTTTCAAATCCTAGCATAGTAGGATTTTATTTTGATCAAATAGAATTTATTAAATTTAAATAAATCTTATTGATTTCAAGTAAGTTTTGTTTCAGCGAAATAACATTTTATTAATTTTACATAGATCCCGCATTTGATTCAAATAAATCCATCAAACCGATTTCTCCGAAAAAATGTTTTTTTCCCCCAATTACCCTGAAAAGACCTTATTGCAGGCCTACAACGCGGGTGGAAAAATGTCGATTCTAGATCGGCGGGAGAAAAAGTCACGTAACGGGAAGAATAGTTCTGACTGAATGAATGAATCCTTTTTTTTTAAATTTTGGTGCAATATTTCATTGAAAGCGAAGGAATATTTCCTTGAAGACAAAAAAAATACAATCCACCCATTTCTTTAGAATCAATAAAATCTTTTTTTTTCGTGGTGCATTGCAGAAGCTGGCAGAAATTTTATTGATTACTATTATTGATTTGCTGATTTTTATAACCATATGTGTAATAACTTAATAAATTTGGATAATTAGAATAGGAGTTAATAAATCTTGACCTTTATCGTTGAATTTGCCTGTCGACGTTGTTTTGCGTGGGTGGACGAGCCAATGAAACGAGACCTTTCGTTTCGAGGGGAGGATCAACAGCATCAGTGCTCATCGTTGCCGCGAGGGCGCTCACAGCTCACTACGCAGACGGCAACGACTACGACTCGGTACCGCAATTAGCGCGAATCCTTAAAACCGGTTACGTAATGGTACACCACACAGTGTATGTATATGTGTGGGCCGCAGGACTGGCGGGACATGATTTTGATTTGACCGGCCTTCGTTATTCGCAGTACTTTCGTATTGTAAACAGCCCTGCCCGATTCTATATGAAATAATTTTTTCAAAACAAAAATTGTACGCCAATTATTAAATGAGATGTAGCCACAAAAAAAACCCACAAAAAATTGCTTGAAAAAAAAATCCTTACACACAAAAAAAAAGCTTGCCCAAAAATTGCTCGCAAAAAAAATCCTTACAAACAAAAATATTGCTTGCCCAAAAATTGCTCGCAAAAAAATTCTTACACATAAAAAAATTGCTTGCCCAAAAATTGGTCGCAAAAAAAATCCTTACAAACAAAAATATTGCTTGCCCAAAAATTGCTCGCAAAAAAAAATCCTTACAACCAAAAATATTGCTTGCCAAAAATTGCTCGCAAAAAAATCCTTACACACAAAAAAATTGCTTGCCCAAAAAATGATCGCAAAAAAAATCCTTACAAACAAAAAAAATGCTTGCCTTAAAATTGCTCGCAGAAAAATCCTTACAGACAAAAAAATTGTTTGCCCAAAAATTGATCGCAAAAAAAATCCTTAGAAACAAAAAAAAAGGTTGCAATAAAATTGCTCGCAAACACAATAGTCGCAAACTAAAAATTTCTTGCAAAAATATTAAGCGAAATTAAATAATAATTAAAAGCGATAAAATTGATTAAAATTAAATAAAATGAAACTATCAGAAAAATTGGTTGTTTATACTATATCGGAGTAATGAAGTATACATGATTTTTCTTTTCTTGACGTTAATCACTCTAAGATATTACGCATCCACTGAAACTGCAACTTATATTGAACTTTTAGAAGGATACGATAAAATCTACAAAACGAATTTAATGGTGCAACGGTAAACTTTGAGCCCCTTAAAACTCATTCAACTTATTCTATTATTTACATTTTAATTCTAGGTCGATCACATTTGTTAGGTTTAGCTTTATATTTTCAAGTTTTCGATGCCCTTAGCTAAATCCCAATTCTACGTTTCAGAAGTAACTTAACAGAATTGCATGCACAAAAGACCATTAAGATAGTAGAATGAAATTCTTAATATACCTGTAAAAGTAATTACAAAAGCCACACATTTGTACTAATAATCAATAGTTGTTAGCTATAGCTTTATATTCCCAAGTTTTCGATGCATTTAGCTAAAGTCCCATTCAACTTCTCAGAAGGAACGTAGCGAGAGTTGCATGCACAAAAGACCATTATGCTAGTAGAATGAAATTCTTAATGTACCTGTAAACGCAATTACGAAAACCACACATTTGCAGTAATAACCAATAGTTGTTACTTGAATAGTTGACACAAGTACTGAATCCTCTAAGTGCGGAGACGTAGTCGATGGACGGGGAAATAGGAAGTGAAGCCCGGAGAAGAGACAAGGGATAATAGTACGGAGCGCCCAAACCTGTTGAAATCGTCGAACAATGGAAGCGGAGAATGGAGAGCGAGTGCGCATTTCCACGCTGGCTGGATTCCCTTAATTTTCGGGAAGAGGATGGGAAAGGGTTGATGACGTGGGTGCGTTATCGATGGGGTTGTAGACGGTGATTGGAGTGGGTTTAGGAATGGGGAGAGTGCTCGTTTCTCGCTAGTTATGCTATAACTGTATATCTACTACAAGAACTATATTTGCCAATGACAGAACAAGTGGGACATAGAAAGAAGAGTTCGAGATATCTTGTGTTGTAATTTGAAATAAAGGACAAATACGTCGTTCATATCATTCAACATTATTAAATTATAATTAAATAACATAAGATAATAAATTATAATTTAACCCAGACGTCAAGTCAAAGACGTCACAAGAGTGTTTGAAGAGCATCTTCAGAAATAATCATCCGATTATATTTTTTCGTTTCGTTCTTAGGCACAAAATTGATGTTATTTTCTCGATTTCATAAATGATATATGTATCTGGATATTGATAGAGAACTGTCAATGGATTTGCTTCCTCTAAGGTAAACGGCCCTGTTTGTGACCCTGCCTCGGATTGTGACCCCCGATAGCTATTTTCCACTATTATAATTGTAATTTGCGTCGAATTTTAACCTTATTATCGCCAAATAAAAGAGCTTTTTTAATCGTTTTTTTCTGCAATAAACAAATTTAGTAACGAATTATTTAGAAATACATTTCACCGGTGAACGCCGTGGTATTGCGTCTCAGTGAGTTCGAACCGCCTTTCCTAGACGGAGCTCACTAGCTGAATCGGTCGCGTATTTGATCGTTTCAATCCTTAAGTAAGTATAATACAACATAACAATTATATGGAAATGATCACAATAATTAGCTTTATCGACAAGAAATAGAATACTTAAGCTATTGATTAGTTTCTCCCGTAAACTCGCAGGGTCAATAACTCCCAACGTAATTGTGGTTACTGACGTGGTTGCTGACCCTCTCAATATTTACGATTTTGACTTGTTGCTGAAAATTATATCTACTACAAGAACTATATTTGCCAATGACAGAACAAGTGGGACATAGAAAGAAGAGTTCGAGATATCTTGTCTTGTAATTTGAAATAAAAGACAGATACGTCGGTCATATCAATCAACATTATTAAATTATAATTAAATAACATAAGGTAATAAATTATAATTTAACCCAGACGTCAAGTCAAAGACGTCACAAGAGTGTTTGAAGAGCATCTTCAGAAATAATCATCCGATAATATTTTTTCGTTTCGTTCTTAGGCACAAAATTGATGTTATTTTCTCGATTTCATAAATGATATATGTATCTGGATATTGACAGAGAACTGTCAATGGATTCGCTTCCTCTAAGGTAAACGGCCCTGTTTGTGACCCTGCCTCGGATTGTGACCTCCGATAGCTATTTTACACTATCATAAATGTAATTTGCGTCGAATTTTAACCTTATTATCGCCAAATAAAAGAACTTTTTTAATAGTTTTTTTCTGCAATAAACAAATTTAGTAACGAATTATTTAGAAATACATTTCACCGGTGAACGCCGTGGTATTGCGTCTCAGTGAGTTTGAACCGCCTTTCCTAGACGGAGCTCACTAGCTGCATCGGTCGCGTATTTGATCGTTTCAATCCTTAAGTAAGTATAATACAACATAACAATTATATGGAAATGATCACAATAATTAGCTTTATCGACAAGAAATAGAATGCTTAAGCTATTGATTAGTTTCTCCCCTAAAATCGCAGGGTCAATAACTCCCAACGTAATTGTGGTTACTGACGCGGTTGCTGACCCTCTCAATATTTACGATTTTGACTTGTTGCTGAAAATTAGGTTAGGATTGAATACTGTATAAATTTCAACATTTAACGTTATTATGGTTTCGTTTGATTGTCATGTTGCATTGTCAGAGTACATTTCTATACTTACCACGCACATGTAGAAATATATAACATGTTGAAGCTAATTAAATCTTGTTCATTACTTACACCTGGGTCAGAAATCCGGTACACGCGGGGGTCAGGACCTACGGCGTGAGTGTCACAATCCCGGTACACGCGAGAGTCACAAGCTACGACATGAGTAGTTCTGCAGGGTCAGGAACCCCGGCAGTAGACAAGCAATATTTAAATAATGTTTTTATTAATATTCTCAACATTTTGCATTTAAAGAATAGTCAAATCTGTTTCAGAAGGTTTTAATGCACGTATTGAAAACGTTCATTTTCAGTTTAGCAATACCACGCATCTGTAAATAACAGAAAATCGACCCCGCTGCTCTAAAGGTGTCACAAACTGGGCCGTTTACCTTATGAGAAAGCCAAAAATAAAATAAAGAAACTTCCTCATAGAGGCGGTTTGTAAAAAAGCCAAAAAGAATGAGGAAGCAATGTGTAAGGGTTTACTTTACATCCTTTTTTCCTTTCTAATGGTATGGCTGTTTGGAAATCAAACCAAAATCAAAGCACAAACCGTCTTTAGGGATTCTAAAAAAAAGGCGGTCCATTCCTATTCGTCGCAGTCTCATTTTAGAGCTTCAAGATAGATTTAGATTTGACTTCACCCTTTATGCAGTAAAATGTTGTAGAATACACGTACGAAAGACTTCCTTAACTCGCGTGATTGTAACAACGTGTGCGGTTCATGTGTCCCCAAACGCGTTCTCGCCGCTATCCATGCAGGAATTTCGACAGGGATCCAAATGGAATCAGCTTGGTATACCCATCTTTCGACAAGGACCCAGTTGGATCCAGCCTAGTATGCCCGTCTAACGGCTGGAATCCAGTCAGCCATCGGATCGGATCCCAGTTCGAAATCCCAATCGGAATCCAGTTTCCGCGCGTTACATCCCATGTCGGAAATCTGATCCGATGACCGACTGGAATCCGACCGGAAGATGGGAATACGAGGCCAGGGCTACAGCTGTATCCCTGCCGAAATTTCTGCATGGGAACTTGGTAAGTATTTCGCGAAAAGTCCGTGTGAAAAGTAAGAATATTTCATTTAAAGAATAGTCAAATCTGTTTCAGAAGGTTTTAATGCACGTATTGAAAACGTTCATTTTCAGTTTAGCAATACCACGCATCTGTAAATAACAGAAAATCGACCCCGCTGCTCTAAAGGTGTCACGAACTGGGCCGTTTACCTTATGACGAAGCCAAAAATAAAATAAAGAAACTTCCTCATAGAGGCGGTTTGTAAAAAAGCCAAGAAGAATGAGGAAGCAATGTGTAAGGGTTTACTTTACATCCTTTTTTCCTTTCTAATAGTATGGCTGTTTGGAAATCAAACCAAAATCAAAGCACAAACCGTCTTTAGGGATTCTAAAAAAAAAGGCGGTCCATTCCTATTCGTCGCAGTCTCATTTTAGAGCTTCAGGATAGATTTACATATTGGTGTACTTATTTTTTCATGTGTGTAGTGTGAATAGAGTACATAGTTGTATTAGTGATAGCAGCATAGTGGCAATGCAACAGCAGAAGCAGCAGTAGTAGTGAGGGGACGGATGAAATAGGAGGATAACAACGCCGCGTTAATTATGCGTTAACAGCCTCCAATTAGAGACCGCATCGAGCATGGCCTCACTCGCTCAGTTCCCCTCCCCCTTTCTGTCTCCGCGTGTGCACCCTCACTCCCTCGTTGCCTGTCTATATTCTCATTCACTATCGATGGAACGCTCTTGTTACGTGTCCAAAGCGAATGCAGTTCCCATAATTTGCAATATAATACGCGTGCAGTTCTGCATGCACGTGTTTGTTTTTTTTTTTTTTTTTTTTTTCATCGTCAATATGCCCATGTATATATGAGGCATTCCATATGAAACGGGCCACCCTGATTTTCAATGTTTATAGAGCGGGGTCATAATTTTTTTTCCAGAGTGTATAGAGTTCCTCGAACACATACGAGTTATTTCAGATTTTTGATCCCCGTGGTTTTTCCACAATAAAATACGCTTTTTTTATTTTGATTTTTTTCCTTTCGCTGCCGATTTAAAACTATCTATGACACAACAAAATTGTTCCAGGATAAAATATAGGGTTTCGCGTATACTTTTTGATAAAAATATTTCCAAATCAACGTAGATACATTTTCACGCATTTTTAGGCAAAATAATGCCATATCGTTGTTTTTCGTTGAGAGGGACCATTTTTATGTTATTCAAAATTTCACAGAATTTCCGTTATAATGTTAAAAAACGACGAAAAAATCAACAAGATGGCAAATTGATATCTTCACAATGTACGCCTCGGTTATTTGCTGAGTTATACACAATTGACATGTTCACATTATAAAGGTATGAACTGATCATCGCACTAATTTTGGTGTAGTTAGTGGACACAATAACGGAAATTCTGTCAAATTTTGAGCAAAGTTGTAATGGTCCTTCCCAACGAAAAAAATGGTATGACTTTGTATAGCCAAAAAGTGATT
This sequence comes from Ephialtes manifestator, assembly GCA_963970395.1. Taxonomy (NCBI): domain Eukaryota; kingdom Metazoa; phylum Arthropoda; class Insecta; order Hymenoptera; family Ichneumonidae; genus Ephialtes; species Ephialtes manifestator. The sequence goes on along the minus strand of OZ019976.1, from coordinate 2,127,293 downwards.
GAAAATGTATTTAGGCCCATTTGGAAACATTTTTATCAAAAAGTATACGTGAAATCCTACATTTTATCCCAAAACAATTTTGTTGTGTCATGGATAGTTTAAAATAAATCCGCAACGAAATGAAAAAAAAAATAACAATGAAAATCGAGTATTTTATGTTTTGTCATTCCGCTGCGGATTTATTCAAAATTATCCATGACACAACAAAATTGTTCAGGGATAAAATGTAGAATTTCACGTATACTTTTTGATAAAAATGTTTCGAAAATAGCCTGGATACATTTTCAATCACTTTTTGACAATACAAAGTCTTGTCATTTGTTTTTTATGGGAGCGACCATTTTGATTTTGCTCAAAATTTGACAGAATTTCCGTTATTATGTCCACTAACTATACTAAAATGTGCGCGATGATTAATTCATGCTTTTATAATGTGAACATGTGAATTGTGTATGATTCAGCAAACAACCGAGCCGTACATTGTGAAGATATCAATTTACCATGTTGTTGATTTTTTCGTTGTTTTTTAACATTATGACGGAAATTCTGTGAAATTCTGAGTAAAATAAATATGGTCCCTCTCAACGAAAAAAAATGATATGGCATTATTTTGCCAAAAAATGCCTGAAAATTTATGTTGGTTAATTTGGATTTTTTTATCTTAATTTTATCATAAAGTATATGCGAAACCCTACATTTTGTCCCGGAATAATTTTGTTGTGTCAGAGATAGTTTTAAATCGGCAGCGAAAATTAAAAATTAAAAATTAAAAAAGCGTATTTTATTGTGGAAAAACTATGGGGATCAAAAATCAGAGATAACTCGTACGTGTTCGGGGAACTCTAAATACTCTGAAAAAAAATAATGAACCCACTCTACAAACATTGGAAATCAGAGTGGCCCGCTTCACATGGAATGCCTCATATACATATGTATATATAAATATATTTATGTGCATAGTACACGTTTGCACAAACGTACCAAAGAAAAGTATATGTGGCTCGTTCTAAAATGTATATGAAGAGAGCCGGAATTATCAAAGCGAGCGAAAACATTTTTGCCCCTGGCAATTCAGTCGTCTTATACATTCGCGCAGAGCTAACATTCAGCGCCTATATGCCACGAGTTTTCTCGTGAATGGCCGAAATGCCTCCGAGACGCAGAGCAAAGTTTCCGCGGATAACTTGGTCGCTTGCGCGGATCCTTCGCGCGTGTACCTCAACGTTTCGCGTTGAAAACTGGGTCACTGGTAGGGGGATGATGGATTTTCGCTGAATAGCGTCTCCGGAACTTCGGGTGAAATCTTTTGGCGAAAACTCGCACGAAAAATTGTTCACACCGTTGGTGTATATATATATATGCTCCTGCGGATAATATAGTATATAATAACTTGGTGAATCTTTCGAGATCAGTTTGTGTGAAAAGTGGAAACGTTTCTTTTTCATTTTTTTTTTCAATCCTTTAAATCCGTGTTCGCCATCGATGGAAATCCTTTCATCAATGGCGCGACATCTCAACATCTTACTTTTCAATTCGTACGCGGTTCATTCATAAGTTCTAGCTAGAAAACTTACTGAAACGTTCCATTTTGCATAATCAAATGATGTCAAGATCTAATCTGTCAATCATTATGATATGATACTATGTAATTATTTTTGTAATACTAAAATGTTTAGTCATTCTTATTTCCGAGCTCTGTAAGAGTGTAAGTTAGCAGATTGAAATACCTTTGTCCGTTAGTCGCTCGTGAAAGAATGTGTGACGTCGACGTCGAGCTACTACAACCACATATAGACACACACATTGCAAAACCTCGTAAACGAAAAATACTAAAAGTGGAGTTGCTGTTATCATTCCAGCAACTGCTGGATGTGTTGGACTTGAATCCATTGCGAGGTTCATTCATAAATCCAGACTATAAATCTAAATAAACGTCTCGTTTGATGATTATGGTTATAACTTTCCTGTATTATGAAAATGTCTAGTCACTTTTATTTCACAGTTTTATACCACAGGCTGAAATACCTTTTTTCATCAGTCACTCGCATTATTTAAAATGGGTTACGTGCGTTACAACCCTGAGGACTTGACGCCGAAAAAAGTGTCAAAACCCCTCTTCAAAATTTATTAACTAGGCTTGAGACGAAGAAATCTGTTAAAAGATGGGAGACGGAAATTTTAATGACCAATTAGAGTAAAGAAATTGCCCTCTCCTAAACCTGTGTACCACAAGAAGTCAATTGCAATAGTATTTAAGGGCGCAATTTTCGTATTTCCAAACAGTCTCAATTTGTAACATCAGCAGTTAACATCTCCAACCAATCAAAGTGAATAAATAAGTGGTAAGATGAAAACTAAAAGTTTTCTGGTACGTCTTTTGGACTTAGTCAAATGGGCGAGGTCAAGCCCCGACATTTATTCTGAGTTTTCTTGAACATTTGACTTCACGTAAAATAATCCACGACTCTATCCTCTACTTGAAATCTCCAAACTCCTCAAATGGGGAAGAACCGAAAGAATGGTGGTCGCAAAAACCATTTACGAAAATTGGTAAAAATCTATCGAGGGGAGATAAATGTAGCGGAATATTATGGCTACTTGACCACCGAGTAGTGAAAAGCCATCAAATTAACGAACCAGAAACTTAATATAGATTGGTCAAAATGAACTATTCCATTAAATGTTTAAAAGCGAAATACATTTCAACTATCGATCCGAGACACATTTTATTTCAACAAAGAAACTTCAATTTCAAATAATAATTAATCTAATAGTTCAGATACGGGCTGAACGACTTGATTAATTATTATTTGAAATTGACATTTCTTTGTTAAAATAAAATGTGTGTCTCGGATCGGTAGTTGGAATGTATTTAAATTTTTAACATTTAATGGAATAGATAACTGATAAATTAGCCATAGCTAAGGTCAAAAACAGGGCAACTTAAATTCACATCAGACGTAACATATGGACGTGGAATAAATGCAACCACACTGCAATCTTTCATGAACGGAAATTATGAACCGTAGGGTTTACGTGACCGTTGGAGCCTATGCTGGGTTTGTTGATTATAGATCCATCGTGTGGTTCATTCATAAATACTGTTTGGTTGTGACAACTACGTTTTGAATTTGCTGTACATAAGGTCTCAAAAATTAGCTGCCCCAACCATATCGAATAATATAGAATATGTAATAATATAGTATAATAACCCATGTAGAAATCAGTCTGGGCATCCCAGTTTGAAACTCGATCCTGATCGGGATTGGCTCGGGTTTCCATAAATGGGTTATCCAACTTGGAATCCGAATAGATTCCAAATAGATTTCCGGTTACGCACTCGATGAAAGTGTACTATCGATTAGGATTTGCCAGGGTTATCCTAAAAAAGCCGTCCTATTTAGAATCGGGGTAGATTCCGGATCGGGACCTAATTCTGAACGACGAGCTGTATTATCGTGCATCGGGATTTGTTAGGGTTACCCTAAGAGGGGTTCTACTTGGATTCTGAATAGAATCCGGATCGTCTTCCCGTTACTCAGCGATTTGTCCGTAACTAATTTGACTTCACCCTTTATGCAGTAAAATGTTGTAGAATACACGTACGAAAGACTTTTCCTTAACTCGTGTGATTGTAACAACGTGTGCGGTTCATGTGGCCCCAAACGCGTTCTCGCCGCTGTCCATGCAGAAATTTCGACAGGGATCCAAATGGAATCAGCTTGGTATACCCATCTTTCGACAAGGACCCAGTTGGATCCAGCCTAGTATGTCCGTCTAACGGCTGGAATCCAGTCAGCCATCGGATCGGATCCCAGTTCGAAATCCCAATCGGAATCCAGTTTCCGCGCGTTACATCCCATGTCGGAAATCTGATCCGATGACCGACTGGAATCCGACCGGAAGATGGGAATACGAGGCCAGGGCTACAGCTGTATCCCTGCCGAAATTTCTGCATGGGAACTTGGTAAGTATTTCGCGAAAAGTCCGTGTGAAAAGTAAGAAAACATTTCTTTTTTCAATCCTTTCAATCGGTGTTCGCGATCGATGTGAATCCTTTCATCAATGGCACGAAATCTCACAACATCTTACTTTTCAATTCGTCGTTGGGTTATCGCCTATCGATCGATTGTCGTAAGGGTGAGAGCGATGCGAATAGGGCAACGACACGACAAGAGGGGAAGGCCAGCTCAGTGTCGAAGGGCAATTAATTTTAATTGCCGACAAATCTTCGAGGTCTCGTGAAGCCTCCATCTCCATCTTTCTCTCTCTCTCCCCCCTTGTCTCTTTCGCACATATCACTATAGGTATAGTACCAGTCTCCTAGCTTATCCGGCGAGGATCTGGCGCGCCGCGTCCGCGTGCCCGTTCACAGGGGATGTTGATAAATGGAGGACAGCGTGGAAAGCCCCGCGAGCTAGGGGATGATGATGATGCCGTTGCTGCTGCTGCTGCTGCTGGCCACGTTGGCGAGTCTAGGAAAGGGAATAGGAACGCGGATATCCAGAGCGAACGAGTAGCCAGTATAAGGATTGATGGATAGATGTTAGAGGGAGGAAGTGTGGGAGGTCGCCGGAGAAAGGAACGCTACTGGCGTGGCCGTTGCTTCGTGAGATTTGTACGTGAAACGAGAAGCAAGGCCACACTAACTGTGGATGAGAGTGAGACGAGTGCGGATGAAATGTTGAAGGGAGTACGGAAGAGGATGGAGTTGAGGCTGGGAGGGAGGAAGGGAGAGTGGGTGGGAGGAGGAGGAGGAGTGGGATTAATATCCTATTCGCGTCTGCACCGCTGGCTTCGCCGGCTTTCTGGCCAGAACGATTTTTCAAGGGAACGCTTTGCTCCCGGTGATCCTTTTGCTTCTTCGTACTTCTTGTATCACAACTTCTTATTCCACTGCTGCTCGCGAGCTTTCTCCTCCGTCTCACTGCTCGTTTGCTCCCCTCACCCCTTTAGTAGCCGTTCTTCAGTAGATTTTTATGTAGGATTATCCCCATTGCCCATTTCGTGAGCGCTTAGTCCACCTCTCGCTCTCTCTCTGCTACTCAGCCATCAACGAATTTGCTCGGAGTAGCAAGTAGAAATGAGTACAGCGAGAAAGGATGCGAAAAAGGATGGTTCACTCTGCTTGGTGAATTCTGGGCTGGCTTCTACATTGTGTATGGGTAGTAGGTACTCCGAATAGCTTCTCACTCAGATTCTCTCTGAAGTACCCGTGTACCCTGCCGTTTTTTATTTTTTATTTTCCTTTCCCATGTTGCATTAGCTGTACAAGAGAGTAGAGCAGTGACTCGTGAACGATTTTTCACAGATATATATATTTATGTAAGTGAATTCATAGAACGTTCGTGGTTATGCCGAGGAAAATTGATGACGAGTGTTATAAACGAGAGAAGCCCCTAGCAATTTCACTGATCGCCTCTATCCCTCATTCTTTCTATATCACACGTGAAGAGGCAGTGTATCCGGTAGAAAAATGCTGGCTCTGCCTCTTGGCCACGTATATAGCTATGGGATATATAAGCTTTGCTCGCTGGCTTCTGCTCGTGGTCGATAATTGAAGATCGAACGTTTCCAATCATCGGAGTACGCGACATTCCACGAATTTCTTTTCTCTTATACCCTATTCTTTTCTTCTTGCCTCGGTTCTTCCTGTTATATCCGCGCAGAGTTACTTCCCATTTTCCCTCTCGACCGTCTTTCTATCTCTCTCTTTCTCTCTTCTCCCTCGATTTCTCGTTCTCACGAGAACGGCAGGCGCGTAACAAATTGCAGAGGGGTGGCCGCGGCGGCGTCGTCCTCAGCGTAGCCATCGACGCGAGAAGGATTTAGAAGCCAGCGGACGACAACGACGATGTCGCTCGTGGCGGGTTCCATGCTCTATGCTACTCTTGGGCGTCGCTCTCGCACACTTCCGAGCGTGCACCACGGTCACATCTTGTCGATAGGCAAGAAGAAGAACCTGAGGGAAAAGAAACGAGTGAGAGGGCTCGCGTGGGACACCTCTCCAATCGCCAAGACGACGTCCGGTAATCCCGGGTAATCTATGGCTCGTCCGCGTCTTTTATTTTACCTTTCCGGACGGATACGACGAAAGTACGAGAAGTGCCAGAAACCGACGATATAGGACGAGCCCTTCCGGTTGCCATTATTAGTAGGACTATAGAAGCCATGGGCTAATCAGAGAGTGAGACATCGGGTAAATAATAAGCATCTTTCTCACGCAACTGGACAAAAAGTTGTTAGATTTTTTTCTTTGCTATTTTAGTGTCAAATTGGAAATAGTGCAGAAGGAACTTACCCACACAGAAATTTCGGCAGGGATCCAACTGTGTCCTGCCTGGTATTTCCATCTTCCGGTCGGATTCCAGTCGGTCATCGGATCGGATTCCAGACATAACATGAAACGCGCGGAAACTGGATTCCGATCGGGATCTCGAACTGGGATCCGATCCGATGGCTGACTGGATTCCACCCGTTAGATGGGTATACTAGGCTGGATCCAACTGGGTCCTTGTCAAAATATGGGTATACCAAGCTGATGCCAGTTGAATCCCTGTCGAAATTTCTGCACAGGCAGCCGTGAGAACGCGTCTGGAGACACATGAACCGCACATGTTGTTACAATCACGCGAGTTAAGGAAAAGTTTTTCGTACGTGTATTCTACAACATTATACTGCATAAAGGGTGAAGTAAAATTAGTTACAGACAAATCGTTGAGTAATGGGAAGACGATCCGGATTCTATTCAGAATCCAAGTAGAACCCCTCTTAGGGTAACCCTAACAAATCCCGATGCACGATAATACAGCTCGTCGTTCAGAATTAGGTCCCGATCCGGAATCCATCTCGATTCTAAATAAGACGGCTTTCTTGGGGTAACCCTGGCAAATCCTAATCGGTGATAAACTGTCATCGAGTGCGTAACCTGAAATCTATTTGGGATCTATTCGGATTCCAAGTTGGATAACCCATTTATGGAAACCCGAGCCAATCCCGACTAGGATCGAGTTTCAAACTGGGATGCCCAGACTGATTTCTATATGGGTAGACGGTATCAAAAACAAACGCAAACTAGATAAAACCTTCACGAGTGCTACGTCTTTTTCATCTTTTTTTTCGTTTTCTTTTTCTCGTTGATTGTGATCGTTGCAAATATTTGCTGCAGTTTTTTTCGGTTTCTTTGCTTGAAGGTTTGCAAGGGTTTATTCACTTCGTAAGTACAATGCGATTAAGAATTTTTCACTTTTTATTCTTAGGCTCGGGTTACAAATACAAATTGTAGTAGAATTTATTTGATTCTTGTTTAACTCTTACGGCCAATTTTGTTAATCCACTATTTTCATAAATTATTTTTACTTTTTTTCTACTTTTGTGATAGCTTTCTTGATTAAGAAGCCAGAAATGATGCACAAATATTTTTAAAGATTTGTTTTTATGCATAAACTGGTATATTAAATTTAATATACAAGCGTGAGGTAAAATTAATGTCTGCTACAGCAAATTCAATAATTCATTTAAATTTCACCGCAAAAGTACATACATTGTCTGTCACAATTATACATTAAATTTAATCGACGAGTTTATCCATTAAAAATCCGGTCTCTTTTAACAGTGTTGCATATATAAAATATATATATAGTATTAAACATAGAGTTGGGCGTATATAGTCTCCATATGCTTTACATGCAATGTATATACAATTTATTTATAAACTCAACTTCACAGTTGGTCTTATATATGAATTGCATATAGATTGTACATAGAATTTATACAGACAAAGGCGAACAAGTAAAATCCTAATTTGCAAAACAAAACTTCAGGTACGACACATAAACTTCAGAACGTACAGCTATTTTACATTTTTTATCTGCGCGAATGTTTTTTCATATTTTTCAAATTTATTCATACCAACACGTCACCGCTTTTTTAAAATCTCTTTTTGAAAATCGTGTATATTTCAAAGCATTTCCTCTACTAGTAGTAATATTTATTTTCAAGTATTTATTTATACCCTTTTGAGTTTCTAAATTGGTCTCTTCTTTCTACAAATATTAACCTTGCAACTACAGTGTAAAACGTTTATGGTCATTTCGTATTTCAAGAAGTTTATTTAATATCAATTTAATTCCTTCTGCCGCCGTTCAGCAAGGAAAGTTTCTACAATTCGTAGAAAATCAGTTTCTGATAAATGATGTTGATATTTCATCATATATTTAAAAAAATAGTTTCTGTCATCTGATTCCTGAAATATAAAAAAGTACAGACAACATATATTGTCGTTGAATTGTTCATAAAAACTGGTAAATAAGAAATTTAAAAAATCCTGCAGAAAAATATTAATTTGGTTATACATTTTTTATACGAAACTTCAGTCTAGTCTCTGAAATAGCTTCAGTAGTTTAAGAAGCTTCCAGTTCCTTTGTAATAACAAATTTGATAAACAGTGGGCTAGGGTTTATTTCAATTTTATCCTTTGTTTCTAGGAAATAATATATGAGATGTTCCGACTTTTACATCGAGTTGAAGTTAAACCAAACCCAAAGTATAGTGAACTATAGGTATATTTTCAAATACCTCAACAGCCATAAAAAGTTAAGACATCTTTATAGCCTGCACTTAGCGACAGTAAAATATATAAAAGATACAATGGATAAAGGTGATTGTTAAGTATTCATTCACTGACGCTTCCATCCTTTTATAATAAGAGGGAAATCTTGACTCGTCACGCAAACCCGAATATCGTCCGGGTCTATGGCTATGAAACGGCATAACACCTTCGCGAAATGTGGCTAACTGTGCGAAGCAAACGAGCGTATATTTCACCGCAAAGATATATGCAACAATGTTGGTTAGGCATATACGCGTGTAATTATATAGTATTTGGGCAGCGTCCGCCGGAAGTCGTGCGTCACTTCAACACCCGAGTTTTATTACACATCGCTCTCGGAGTCAGCCAAAGAATATCGTCGACGTTCACCGTACTCTCGCTTAACTATACTTTCTTATCGCCACTTATAATCAGAGTGGGTCGTGACGCGATTTTACCAGATTGTAAAACAGGAAAGCGCACAAGTGCTAAAATTTTGGGGGAAATTCGTCGTTGTCTCTCCCGCGCTTTCTTCGATACTTTCCTATGTTACATCCGGTTCATTTTTCTAAACCTAAAATTAGAATTGATATATTCTATGATTTCCTCACTCCTTTTCCCATCTAATTATCGCAAGTCCAATAAGTTAGCAAGTTTTTGACAGCATCGGACGCACTAAGAGAAAAAATTTCATTGACGCTAAAGGAATGAGTCGATTGATTTTTTTTTTCATTGATTTCAACGAAATATTTCCTTGATTTCAATGAAGTAGTGCATATCTAGTTTATGTAGATCTATATGTATCTACGTACACGGAGAAAAAGGCTTAGTTAGATCAACCAAGGTGCTTGCTTATATATGTGCCAATTAAGTTATTGGTTAGACCAACCAAGTTATTGTTCGACCAACCAAGTTATTGGTTACACCAACTAAATAAATTAGTCAACTTATTAGGTTAGGTTAGTCAATCAATAACTTGTTTGGTTAACAAATAATTTGATTCCCGTGTAAAAAAAATCGTGTATGTAGAGAGGCGATAAATCTACGAAGAACGTCTACAAAAAGTTCAACGACTGAGACGATCGTAGACTAGATGTAGACTGACGATTACATAAAAAATCTATATTTAGTCTACGTAGATCTATATATATCTACGTAGACTAGATATAGATTTTTGCTGTAAGCATAAGTCTATATTAAAGTTTACGATTGCCCCAGTTGGTGAACTTTTTGTATACGTCTCTTCATAAATCTATCGCCACTCTACATAGACGATTTTTTTTTCACCCGAGTCTGTTCGATATTGGTGGGGCGACTCATTTTTGAGGGCTTATGTACAGCAAATTGAAAACGTAGTTGTCACAATCAAACAATTCTTTCCGTGTGGTAAGAAACCCACCAAAGTCATAGAAAATGTATATTTAAATTGCGTCGCATTAACAAACAATCGTCTCAGCTTCTTTGGGACGTAACATTCTGCTACTCCTTTAGAAAAGCCTATAACAACGTTCAGCATACGGTATATTTTTTTTTTGCCGTAACGCCCGCGAATACGATAAAGCTACGAGAGGACTTGACGCGCACGCACGTGCACGAAAGAGTTTTAACGCGATTATCGCGTCGGTGCTAATTCCTCAGCTGTGCTTATCACCTCTACCGGCCGGTGTGCGGGTATAATGGCGCGAGATAGAGAGAAAATGAGCGGTGAGGAGGTGGTGGTGGCGGTGGTGGTGGTGATGGTGATGGTGGTAATGGTGATGGTGGTGGTGGTGGAGGACAGGGCTGCCAGCAACGGCCTGTCTCGGGGATGCAGGAGTGAGCGAGGCGTGCCCGACGTGAACCAGCCGAGTAGGGAGAGTAATCGATACGACGAAACTTTTCGCGTGCACTCGATACTCGGATACCGTCGTTGGTGTATGCAGCATAGATACACACAGCCTGAAATATCTCCTCGCTCGTTACTTGCTTCGCATTATTTAGAATGTCACGTGGGCACCGAGCTAATGCAACCAAACACATACACTGAAATCTCTCGTGATCGAAAAATATGAGACGCGGGGTTGTTATGACCAACCGAGAAAAATGTTTTCATTGATTCCAAAGAAATGGGTGGATTGCATTTTTTTTTTCATTGATTTTAAGGAAATGTTTTTTTGTTTTCAATGAAATGGTTGAATTGAATTTCAAAGAAAGGTATTCATTGATTCAATAAACGATCAACGCGATCGCGTCAGTCGCGAAAAGTCGACAAAAATGGTTGGCAAATATCGGTGTTTATTGAAATAAATTATTTCTATAACCTTTTTGAATCTAGTGTGGCATTGATAAACATTTTTTTAAAACAAACTCTGCCGTGCTTTTATTTCTTTAGCGACATGTCATTTTATAGGTTACGTTTTTCTTTTAGTGTCTCGAAGACGATTTCTTTGAAATCAATGAAAAACGGTACCTTGTTTCAAGGAAAATTTTCATTAATTCAATGTCACCACATTTCATTGAATTTCTGATCATTCAAAGAAAATATAATATTAGCTTAAGAATATTATTTCATTGATTTCAATGAAATTATTCATAGGTTAGAATTTTAATGAAATTTCTTAGAATCAATGAAACTTTTTCTCTCGGTGCATTAGAGGATCTCCTGGGTTTATTGGACTCATTTCCATTGTCCGCTTCATTCATAAGTCTTGGCTGGAAAATTAATCCAACCATTTCATTTTGCATAGTCAAATTATGTCAAGATCTAATCTGACAATCATTATGATATGATCGTATATAATTATTTTTGTAATAGTTCTTTAATACGAAAATGTTTAGTCACTCTTATCTCCGAGTTATATACAAACAAGTGTAAGTTTGCAGCTTGAAATACCTTTTTCTGTTAGCCACTTGCGTTATTTATAATGTGTTACGTGGACGTCGAACTGCTACTACCATAAATACAGTGCAATTTCTTGGGAATGGAAAATATGAGATGTACACTGTAAAAAATATTTGGAGAATTCATATACTGTATAGTATATGAATTATAAAGTTATTTAGACAGAAATAAAAATAAAGTAATTTGATATACTGTATTTTTACTGAACTCGTGTAGAAAATTCAACTTAATATACAAAAAAAAGGAAAATGAAAATTCAATACGTCTTGTAAAATTGAAGTTAATTTATATTAAAGTCACAAATTTCAATTTCGGTATACTGCGCATCAATTAATACGACATTTGTAACGAATTTAGCAGAAATGTACATCAATTTTACGTTATTCTCGTGCAGTAAATTAATATACCCGTTTCTGTATTTTACCTTAAATATTTTTAACAGTGTGGGTTTGCTGCAACCATTGGAGCGTCTCTGGGGTTTCTTGGACTTGGATCAATCGCATGATTCATTCATAAATCCTGGCCATAAAAATAAATGAAACTGTCATTCTGCATAATCAAATGAGTTTAAGATCTCATCTACCAATTATTACAATAATAATCATATAATCATGGTTACGATAAACCTGTAATATGAAATTGTCTAGTCACTCTTATCTCCGAGTTCTGCAAGTTTAAAGAGACACTCGGAGCTCTCAGGCGCTTTCTCCAAACTTCATTACACTACGTGTATTTATATAGTTTTATTTGTACGTGTAGAGTTGTATTTTGGCTACTCGATTCGAGGTTCTGGGTCTATGCCAGGCGTGTTTGTAGTATCTTAGGTATTTGTCTATCTATCGTCGGTGCTTCGCGTGTAGACAGCGGGTAATAAGACTGCGAGTAGAAATAAAAGGAAACGTAAGAATAGAGCTTGGAGAATCGGTGCGCTGAAGCTTGAAAGGAGAGGGAAAGCTCAGAGGAGTAGAAGGACTATCGCGGCGTAACGGGTGCTTTCTCGAGTCGCGCTCCCTCGCGCGAGTACAGAGATTCGTCGTAAAAGCCGGAGGCTCTAATCCTCAGCTCGACTTGATCTGCGGACGCGCACGCTGATAAAAAGGCATCTTCCTTTCACCAATTTTTTTCCTGTCGTTTCGCCTCGCTTTTTTCTCTTTTCCTTCCCTTTTTTTTCTACCTCAGTTTTCGCTTCACCAGACGCAACCAGAATCTCGTGGAATGCCAGCACTCGGGAGTAAAAACCCCGTATATTACACGAGCATAACAAAATTCTATGTACACGTCGAGTTACCGCATATTTTTGGTAGCGTACGTTCATTTACTTTGATGTTATGAAAAATATGGAATGGCAATACGTACACGGATAAAACACGAGACACAGTCATTTCCATGCACGCGAGCGAGAATAAATATCGTCGACCGAGTAAATCTACAACCTGTTATCAAGAAAAGTGGATACTAATGGAAAATAAATGAACACGCGTCTTCGTTCGAACGTTACGATAATAAAAAAAAGATAGAAAAATGTCTTCGATTTATTTTCTTGACTATAAGGTTTTTTTTCACTCTTCATTCTTTTTCCTGCATGGCAGTCTCTTTCTCTTTCTTTCTCTCTAGCGTATCTTTTGCACCGGCAGCCCAGAAGAAACGCGATTTCCGTCGGTCGATCGGTCCTCGTCGTCCTGCTTCTCCGCTCTGAGTTCACTGCTGCTTCTCCTGCTGCTGCTTCTGCTGCTGGGAGCGATTACATTCTTGCTGGCTTCGCAGACTCCGTCGGGCCAATCGTTATTGGGGAGGGCGGGGGAGGAAGGGTAAAGCGAATCCCCGAAGTGCACCTCGGTTCTAAATCCATGAGGGAAAGGGAGGAAACTGGTCGAGGTGGAGAAGCGAGGGAGAGTAGAGAGAGCGTCATTGTGTGTGTATGTGGACAGGAGAGGTTGGTTCTTGGCTCGTCGAGGGTTGAGTTCTCTCAGCCTGCTACAGACCTGTGTGTATATGCCAGCGAAGGTAAAGCGAGTGACGGTGATGGTCCAGTCGGTAGTCCGCGCACTGGTCGCAGTTCACTCAACGGCAGCAGCTCGGCAGGCCATAGAATTAGAAGAGGTACATACATAACCAGAGTTTCCGTCATAATACATACGTCTATTCTTACTCGCTGACGCCACTGGCAGATCGAATCGAAATGTCCGGATGGAGTGAAAAGGGTTCCCATGAAATTTGGACACTGCTGGATAAATTGAGTACAGTGATTTGACTATCCTTTCCATGCCATTTTTAGTTCAATGGGTCTTATATTTCGTTTGTGATTGGCTGATCAGTCATTGAAAAGCGACCAATGTCCCCTTTTCTATGAATTAGAAGAGGTACATACATAATCAGAGTTTTCGTCATAATACATACGTCTATTCTTATTCGCTAGCGCCACGGGCAGATCGAATCGAAATGTCCGGATGGAGTGAAAAGGGTACCCATGAATTTTGAACACTGCTGGTTAAATTGAGTACAGTGATTTGACTATACTTTCCATGCCATTTTTAGTTCAATGGGTCTTATATTTCGTTTATGATTGGCTGATCAGTCATTGAAAAGCGACCAATGTCTCCTTTTCTATGAATTAGAAGAGGTACGTACATAATCAGAGTTTCCGTCATAATACATACGTCTATTCTTATTCGCTAGCGCCACTGGCAGATCGAATCGAAATGTCCGGATGGAGTGAAAAGGGTTCCCATGAATTTTGGACACTGCTGGATAAATTGAGTACAGTGATTTGACTATCCTTTCCATGCCATTTTTAGTTCAATGGGTCTTATATTTCGTTTGTGATTGGCTGATCAGTCATTGAAAAGCGACCAATGTCTCTTTTTCTATGAATTAGAAGAGGTACATAACATGTCATTTTAGTACAATGGACCTTATATTTCGTTTGTCATAGTCTAAACAGTCATTGAAATAATGTCTCCATTGAATCGTCGATACTCCAGCAATCGTTTGGCACTCATAGTTAGATAGTGTTAATTAGTGCACGGAATGAAAAGAATAGTTTTGATAATCAATTCCAACATATGCTGAGACGCATGTTAGTCACTGAAACTAAATCTAAATCGTAGTCTCAACTTTTTTCGATTGATAGAAAAAAAATAGTACGTACGACCAACGACTTGGTTCCTGCAACTATCACGGCTGTCATCCAATCCAAATGATTCGTTGCGCCAACCAACCGGTAAGTTGAGGTTATGATCTCAGCTGGTCATTGTTACTATCGATAGTTCATCAACGAGATTATAGTTCTTTAACCGACTGAGTAGTTGGCGCTATTCTAAGCATTTCGATTGGTTGTCAGGACCGACAAACCATTTTTACAACTACTTTTTTTCTGCGTAGGGTAGAAGCACCGTTTGTGGCCGTCTTAGTACCGTATGTGGCCATTAACTTGATCCATTTGTGGTCATACCTATTGCATGTAAAGACGATGATGGCCACAAATGGTGCTTTGAACATAATGTATTAAACAATTGGGTATTTTAAGCATTGCATTTTCTAAGCAGAAGTTGCTTTGATTCATGTTGAATAATCTTATTTAGTAATTTGAATAGATTGAAGTATGTAATGATTAATTCATATATACATTTTTCGTGTGGCCACTAATGGTGCAGTGGTCACAAATGGTACGTCTACCCTAGATGGTGAGTGGCTACGATCGACCAACTCCCAGTTGTTGAGTAGGTGTGACAGGGAAATAAATAATTGTCGATCTACTAATTCTCATAATTCTCGATCGCCCATCAACAAACTTATTAACTCATAGTTAGCTGCTTCCCACGAAAAAATAGTGATTACTTGTTTTTTTTAATCGTATGCTTTTTTCAGGCTTTCGCAATCCCCTTTACTCATTATTTTCCGTTTCAATTCCTAGAAACCTCAAACTGCTAATTGTTGAGCTTACAATATGAAGCACAACTAGTTTTGGAGAGCTAGGGTGCATCAAATTGAAACTTACAGATGTCATACTTTAGACATAGTATAAATTGTCTATTCTTACTAGTTAACGCCGATGATCGAATCGAACAAAAAACCCAGAAAGGAGTGAAAGTCTTTCTCATAAATTCCGGACACGACTGTATACATCACCTACCAAGATTGCTCATACTTTCAATCTCATTCCAGTTCAATGAAACTCATACGCCATTTGCCTTCGGGTGGCCAATCAATGAAGAGTCCAACCAATGACTCCATGAAACGTTCGATATTCCTGATATCGTTTGGGATTCATAGTCACTACTTTCGCCACCCTGCTG
The DNA here is from genome assembly GCA_963970395.1 of Ephialtes manifestator. NCBI lineage: Eukaryota > Metazoa > Arthropoda > Insecta > Hymenoptera > Ichneumonidae > Ephialtes > Ephialtes manifestator. The sequence continues at coordinate 2,111,527 of OZ019976.1, read as the reverse complement.
AGCTGATAAGAAGGCCGACGGTCATGGATCGAAGCCATCGAATCAGCGAGGAAGCTGCTGAATGTCAGAGCTTATGCTATTCGTAAGGAATAGTCCGAGGAAGAAGGAGAAAGACCAGGAGATGAGAGTATGGAATCAGAAGGGAAAGGCGGTGGATATCCGGAAGCCGTATATGGCGTTGAGCTGTACAGATGGTGATGGTGGTGGTGCTGCTGGTCTAACGAGTACAATAGGTCAGACATTGCGGTCTTTTGCTGACCGGACCGGATCCTAATGCTCTTCTCGTCTCATCTCTATACTCTGAGCTCAGAGAACCTCCCATCTCTGTCTGTATATTCCATATCCCTCGAATCGGCACATTTGTCCCGATCCTGTGTATGTGTGTGTGCCATGTTCACCCGCCTCTCGTTGCATTGCCCTGGAATTGGTCGAAGTAGTCCTCTGTGGGATTGGGAAGTTCCGCTGGCTACCTCTATATCGTGGGATTAGTAGTATCAGCGGGAGTAGATTGTGGAGTGGTATGTGATCTCCCAGTTCGGTGTGGAAGAGGTCGAGTGGTCCAGCTGACAGATCGAATTGCTCTATACGTTCGCCAGCAATTTCGTACCTGGACATGTGGGGCTAGCTCTCCATTCCTTTTTTTTTTAATTTCCTAACTCGTCGAGCTACCATTAACTTATCCTTTTGAAGGCAGACAGAATATTATCTCCCGCAACGGAAAATATTCTGTTGTCATTATTGCTCGGGGGCTTTTATTTTCTTCCGTTATCTTCTTCACGTTGTTATAAGCGACGCATCAGCTCGTCTTCCTTCGTCCCTTGGGACGCCGACGAAGGACCAGACTCATGGAGCAACACGATATCCTCGAGAATGGTCGTTCGATAGGTCGTGCCGGCTGGTACCCACGGAACGGTATCGATAAGTCTCTGCTGCTGCTGGTACCGCGTAGCAGTTCTCGTGCTGGCACTCTTATACCTTTCCTATCTCGCCATCCCTCGGTTAACCCTTGACTTTATATTCCACTCAAGCCTCGTCATCGATTTTTAACCTGCGACTGTACACGTTAGATGCGTAACTCGATTTTCTACCAATGCAATAAGGACGAAGATCAAGCTCTTCGATTCTCAGGATCTCGGGTTTGTAGTGAGCTGATTATACTGGTGATTCTATCTGCACTCAGAGAAATTGTGGAAGTGTCTTAGTACTACAAAGTGACAGCTATTCATTTATTATCCATGCTACTGTTTTTGTGTAGTTGCAGTAATTAAAACAATTGTTTCAACTATATTTTTGTAGAATATATGTCTGTAAGAAATTGTACTCCAGCAATAAAGAGCAACGAAATAAAGTTCAATAATGTTAAGTACGTATCGTTTCACGAACAAATCATTTACTCTACTCTGTTGTGACATCCAATAGTTGGTTCTCCCAACCAATTTTGTCGCTTGGAGCGTATTTAACCATGGCACTTGGTTAAGGCAACTAATTATTTCTTTCCGTGTAGACCCAACGATTCGAAATGTCCGAACGATTCGAATGGTTGTCCCAACAATTGGATTGGTTACGCTTACTAATCTCGCAAGAACTAATCGTGTGAATAGCTGAGGTTACTGTTCGATATGGTCGGGGCAACACATTTTTGAGATGTCGTGTACAGCAAATTGGAAAGGTAGTTGTCACAACCAGAATTGTCTCGGCGTGTGGACATTTGGATCTGGTTGGCTTTAATATGTATTCCTCATCAACCGCACTGTTGAAAGAATCCACGGAAGCTCAAGGGCAAACCGACCATTCGAGGAGTCCATCGACTGGAACAAAAAAATGGAAATGAGGATAAAGGGAAAAAAGAAGGGAATCTGAAACGATGGCGAGCAGTGTTGAGGCACTGCCCACGGGAGGGTAAAGCCAACCGTATTTTCGGACACCCCTCAAGCAATCGTGATACAGCCGCGGGCTCGACGACCGTCGGCTTCAGCGAATCCTCTGAACACACGTGCATTGGCATCACGCCATTTTATTTTCTTATCCCGATACATGCCGTAGTGTCGCACTGTACCTTCTTTGCTGTTGACTTTTCTGGTTCTCCAGACTTACCGGGTTGGTTATCCAAGTCCACCAAGCTACGAACTACACTGTATTCTGTTCACTCTTCATCTTCTTCGACGTTCATTCACTTGTTTTCACTCGCACACTTTCTCTCAGCATCATCAACGTGTCCTTCGTCTCGTCCTTTTTATCCTCTCTCTATCTCGGCGTTCAATGCTTTTCGCTTATATCGATCATGACCTTTCGTACTTTATTGCCGCAACTATTTTTATCCTTCGCCTCTCAATTTTTTTCAAAGTTGTTCTTCTTTTACGTATATTGTGTAATGGTTTTATTTATATCTCTTCTATTTTTTTTTTTTTGCGAGAGCGCGATAATCTGAGAATGCACGAGTCAGAGAGAGACGCATGGCAAAACAGATACTTTTTCTGATGACATCTCAAAAATAAAATAGTCAATCGACTTGAAATTTGAATACAAGTTTGGGAAGACAATTTTTTGGCTTTTTCTTTTCATTACCCATTTTTTCGAAGCGAATGCGAAACAATTTTGACATTAAATATTTCCGAAGTACGGTAGGTGGTCCAATTCAAGTCCGGCTGAAAATTTTTAACATTATTGGTGATAATTCTATAAAAAAATTTTAAACCTCACGCGATATTTTCTATTGAGTTTCAAAATTCCATAAGTGTCGGTTACACCACCATTTTTTAAATGGTTTTCAGGTGACTGGGTGCTTCCACATATTGTAAAAAAAAGGTAATCGGGATGGTAAACTTGTTGGTTACAGAAACAAATCAGTTGGATGCGCCATCAAATTGATTGGTTGGCAACTGACGATTTGGGTGTTACAACCAACTAGTTAACCTAGCCAACTTATTCGCTTGAAGTGTATTCAGCCATGCGAGTTGATTGGGGCAACCAATTATTTCTCCAGTATCCATGGGAAGATTTTACGTACATCGATCAATTTTTCATCATACTTCGTTCTCTACTACACTGATGTAGCAGGAATCATGTAAGGTCTGTCTCTCGCTTTTTCAAACACCTTCTAGGTGTAAGAAGATTTCGATCAAGTCCTTAGAGTGTTTCAACAGAATTTGGAAAGATTCCAGGCAATTCGGGTACGCGAGAAGGGAAACTCCCCCTTAATTGCGTATGCAAATTTATGTTGGATGAACGATGACTATGGTGAAAAGATTTATGGGGCCGTGCCCTTTATATCCGCTTTTAGTTTTTTTTTTGTCGCTTTTCATCTCGATTGTTCGCCCCCGAAGCTTTATTTTTCTTAACGAACCACAGGCGACGAGCGAACGATCTATCGTGTCTCTCGGAGCTTCCGAAGGTAAATCGATTCCCTCCTCCAACTACGAGAAATTATCTCGCAGACTTTTTAGGACCCCGTTGAGATTCTACAGGAATCGAATGCTAATCGAGTATCAGATTCCTACTTGGTATTAGATTTCTCGTGCTCCCCGAGTCGACTTCCCAAGTTCTAACGAATAGCACACCATTTGCTGGAAGGGCATTGAGTTCTTCTGTGACACCAACCCTCTTTCGATCCACTTTCCCTGGCTGATAAAATCGCGTCGCCTTTGAACGCCGTAGCATTTATTCCCTGTGAACGTTGGATTCTCTTGCCAAGCACCGAAAGTCTCTCAGTTGCATATCGACCTGGCGAGCAGTCAAGCCTTTGAAGGTTGTGGTTTGCCAAAGAAATGACCACATTCAAGTCTGCAAAACGATCTCTTTTTCACGCTCTACGAATTTCAACAATCTCGAGACATTTGGACCGCGTTCCAACAACTTGCAATTTCACTGTTCATATGGTTCTTAACTTTTTTTTCTTCAGCATTGTCAGTCTATGATAAGATCAAAACCAATTATGATTAAGTAAGTTTAAGTCTAAGTTTTTATTTGATGAATAGATTTAATCGACTGTACTGAGTAAAAATTAAAAGTAAATAGTAGAAAAAAATGTTTATTTGGAAAGTTGGTGTTTCCAAGTGTTATTTAGTAACAATTAGTTGCCGAAAATTAGTACTCGTGGAAATGTGTAAATACATGTCATATTGTTTAAATTATATTTATAATAACAAAATCCTTCATTTTGGTCAATATCTTTTCGGTCATTTTTTTGTCTTGACCTTCTGCTGTGATTTGAGCTGTGATTTTTTAACGCGTTTTCATTCTATATTCTTTTTATCTTTTCGTGTATGGTATATATGGGAAAATTCTGGTTAACAATGATATATTGTGATCGTTCTAGATATAGTTGGTGAGGTATTATATTCCATTTGTAATCGATGTGATTCCAATTCTCTTCTATTAAAAAAAAACACGTTGAATTGTGTTTTTTCGGCACCTCTGATTTTTTTTTCAGTTTGAATACACTGTAAAAAAAATCTACTTGAAATTTAGTGTACTTTTACTGGAAGTTTTTATGCATAAACTAGTATATTAAATTTAGTATACAAGTGTAATGTAAAATTAATGTATGGTACAGCACATTCAATAATTTACTTTAATTTTACAGTAAAAGTACTTTAATTTTAATAATTTGCTTTAATTTTACTGAAAAAGTACATGAATTTTATACCACAATTGTGTATTAAATTTCGATGACGAGTTTATGAATAAAAACTTCCAATCTTTTTTAACAGTGTAATGATGTAGGGTATTTTTGATGAAATTTCTGTTTTCAATCGATAAATCGGATTGTTTAGTTTTCAAGTCACAGTAAACTTTCTTTAATGTTACGATAATTCAACGTTTTGACAAAAAAAAAAAGATAATAAAAGAGTTGGAATAAAGTCGGACGAGAAAAATATTGATGCACATTTTAGTAGGTGCTAAATGTGTGAACTCTATTATTGTACGCGGTGTCTATTCCCGGACGATACGATTTTAGTGCAAAAAGAATGTTGTGAAGATCTAGATTCGAGAAAAATACAGTGAAAGGGGTAAAGATGCAGAGGAAGTACAAATCGTAAACGGTGCCAAGAAAATATATAGAAACTACACGTTTCTCGTGAGTGCGCTTCGAATATCTCGACAGTCTTCGTTTTTCCAGGCGAGCGAAGAGAAAAAAAAGTTAGTAGTCTTCGCGAAGTTGGAGTCGCTCGTTCTCTCGTTGTTTTGTGACGATGCGTCAGATCCGCAATGAAAAGTTCGTCGACTGGCAAGAAATTCAATTTCGATGTGTCGTAGAGACAAAAAGCTGCAAGGCGTAAAATTCCGGATTACAGTTTTTTTTTTAATTTTATGACAACGACATTTGGTTGACTTTCTCGATAATATTTTACACATAATAATCGACACATTTATCACTGCCATTGATTACATTGATTAACTATAATTATAATAATATAACTAAATTATAACGTTATGAGATAATTCTGAATAATTAGCACGTTAGATTTCATCCGATTGTGTTATGATATGGTAATTCAATGCGGTAGAAATATATTCTAAAATAATATCGCGGTACAGTGACAAATTTATAACTTTATGTATTTTACGTTAATTATACGTTTTTTTTTCTCTTAAATTGAGTTGCAGAATGGTTTTAGTAAATGAATGGTGAATTAATAAGTAAATCCAATAATGCATGTTCTGCCAGTATCTAAATGATTAACAATCGCAGAACGAGATTTCACGGTCATTATTAAAAAATGGTTACACGATGCAATTGCGAAATATTTCGAACGACCGGAACTCTTATCTTCGACATTGACGCGAGATAAGCCCGATAAGATAATTGTTGTTTTTGGCCACATAATCCATTGCACCTGATGCAAGTATCGCAATAAAAAATATTTTCATGTTCTTTGCATTCTGGTAACTGACGTGTCCTCTTTTTTTTCTGTTTCAGGTGAGACGAGCAAATATTCTTCAATGACAAACAAAAAATGGATGTTTTTTCCAAACATGCCGCAAGTATTACGTCGAATGATTCGTTTGTACACCTGTGAGCATCGACCAAAAATATTCATTATTACATTTACAGTCAAACCTCGATTTCACGGATCTCGATTATGCAGACGATTCTCACTTTTTTGCCCCCACTCAGCCCTACCGCGCCCCGAGTTGAAATTTAGACCCTCTTCAAAACCTGAATGTAGCAGTCGCGCGGGGTCAATGGAGGTTCCTCCATTCCTTTGACACTCGTCAAAACCTCCGATAATGGCAGATATTACCCGAATGGAGTAAACGTAGTCTGATGTAGACTGAAATTCTTATGTTTGGACCTCAAATTAGGTTGTATAGAGTGAGATGAGGTTCTTAGACCCTTGTGTAAACCTCCAAAAGTGGCATATTTTACCCATTTGAATTCAACGAAGGGTGTTGGAAGGGTTTAAATTTTAACTCGGGCCATGTCGATCAGTGCCGTAGTTGTAGTTTATACCCGTGCGTCGAACGCCATCGGAGCCTCGCTTTTAGGTTAAGTGTGTACATTCGTGGTGTTTATGTGTAGATATTAAGATAGTTCAACAATGGAAGTACCAAAGAAGAAGATAAAAGTGGTCACTAACAGTGAGAAGATGAATGTAATCGACAAACTCGACAGAGGCAAACCTCCAGCGCAGATATTTAGTCAATACGGCGTCTCGCGTACGTTTGTGTATAACCTAAAGGACAGGAAGGAAAAGTTTTGAGCTCCCGCGAAAGATTGGAGTCCTCAATTTCTCAAACAAAAAACAATGTGACCAGTTTTTTAAAAGTATTTTTGAGGATTTTTTTCTCTCTTCAACGTAAGACTGAAAGTCTTGAAGTAAACGATTCGAATATTCAGCTGATGTATTTTGTATCAAATTTCGATTCGTACTACATCCGTTAACAGTTATAAAAAACTTAGCCATACAAATATAGATATAAGCAATTGAATTGAGAGAAAACGTATTACGTAGAAAAATATTTTTTTTAAATTGAAAATTACGAGCAAGGGCACCGCGACCATATCATACGGTACTGGCTACGAGCGTGTGAGTGGCCCGCCGTGTGGCAGGGGCGGGGCTTAGATGACCTCGATTGTACGAACTTCCGGTCCCGATTTGTCCATAGAATCGAGGTCCTACTGTACTGAGTATTGAAAATTATGTGGAATCAAAGCTGTTTGAAGAAATTCCCAAGAGCGATGTAAAAAATACATCATATCGCTTGGGCGTGAGACAGTCGAGAGGATAACAGCCATAGTTGAGAGTAAATCGCCCTGTTCCTACAACAAACTGCCTCCTCTCGAGGTCAACCGCGCTTGCGATTTACCAGAGTGCAATGGTGCGTTCTCGACGCTCGCGGACTTGGCCGAGGTTGTCCAGTGGAGAATTGCAGTATATTCTCTGACAGGGAGTGTAATTACCAATTTCTTCGTGATACCACTCCAGCTCGAGTCACGAGCGAAGATAAAAAAGGAAAAAAAGAAGGAATAAGAAGGCAAGGCTACTTCACCTCGGGGGGATATCGAGGTGAAGTCTGCAACTTTTACTTCGTACAGTTGAAGCCTCCAACATCAGTCGCAGCCAGAAGGTCTTTGAAGTATCAAATTTGAGTTTATAACCAGATCGAGATCTCGAAAGTTGACCGAGCGAGACAATAAATATTGATACTTCTCGACCCGCTGAGGGAAAAACTCTTGGAAAAAGCTTTTGCAATTTTTCTCCGTTACAAACAATGAAAAGCTGAGCGTATATATGAGGAACATAGTCCTTACGTGACATACGCAACGAGAGAAAAAGTTTCCTTGATTCGAAGAAATTTCTTTAAAATCCGAATCTATGAAACATTTTCTTGAAATCAATGAAATAATATAGCTTAAGCTAATATTATATTTTCTTTGAATGATCAGAAATTCGATGACATGTAGTGACATTGAATTGATGAAATTTTTTATTGAATCAAGGAACCGTTTTCCATTGATTTTGAAGAAATCGTCTTCGAGACCCTAAAAGAATAACATAACCTATAAAATGACATGTCGCTAAATGAAAGTACGGCAGAAGCTTTAAAAAAAATGTTTTTCCATGTCGTACTAGATGCAAAAAGGTTATAGAAATAATTTATTTTGAATTCAAGGAAACTGTTCCTTTGAATCGATGAAACCGTTTATTTGAAATTCAAATGGACCATTTTATTGAAAGTAAAGAAACATTTCCTTAAAGTCATATCCGAAATTTAACGGAAACATGTAATTGTTTCGAGTTTAGTGTAATTGTTTCGGGTCTATGTGCCGTCGCGTATTGTCAATGTTTAGTCAGAAAATTCATAATTGCTAAAACAAGTGAATTCAATATGTGCCTACTAACACTTGTCATCATTCACATGTCTTACACGGAAAAACGGTTTTGCTAGGCCAACAAATCTTTTACTAAAATGGTGATAACATTACATTATTTTCGAGCCTCAAGAACCGATTGATGTTACAAATCTTTTTGCTAGGACAGCAAAAAAATGTATGCTATCGCTATAATAACAAAAGATTTGCTGGTCCAACAAAAAAGTTTTCTCCCTGTACTATTTTCAACGAAATATCTCCTTTGACCCCTATCTGTTTTTGCATTGGCTAATACTTGGATTGATCGGAAGACTCTGGACCAAAACAATACTTGATAAATTTCCTGAATACATGTGTGAAATAAACGTGTCTGAGGAAATTCACTAGGACTGAAACGTCACAAGAGAAAATTGGAGTTTTACACCTTTTTACTCAAAACTTCCTCCTTTCCAATGGAATTGACCGACCCATAGCTGTAACATCTCCGATATAATACATTTCCTTAAAGTCAATGAAAAAAAATTCAATCCACCCATTCCTTTCGAATGAATGAAATCTTTTTTCTCGGTGCGGTCTTCCGAGAAAAACGAACTCAGCCTTTCCTATATACAATGTGTGGCGAAGCTTGTACAACTACGTTGATACGTTCCCAGTTTCATCGAGCGCGCACAGTAGTTAAACTCGATTCCTCCGGTCCTCGTCCAACTCGGATCTCTCATTCTGATATCTTTACCCTCTTTCGATAGCCCGCGAATGTGTAGAAAGAGAATGAAAAAAAAAGAAAAAAGAAAGCAAGGTTGGTGAGCATGTAGCAGCACATAGCTCGAGAACCATCCAGTTGAAACAGTATTCGAGACCTTCTCAAGGTTTCCGCACAGGACACGACGTCGTCCTCGGCTTTCTTTCTTGCAAAGGACAGATCCGAGTCTCTCGTTCTCCTTTCGTTCTCAAATTCGCTGATACCTTTTCGCCGACTGTTCGAACTGTTTCAGACTCAACTACACCATGGCCAGCCTCACGGTGAAACAGAGAAAAATATATTGTACTGCTGTACTATAGCAAACGCGTTGCTTTCTTTTTTCCCAATTTTTACCTCTGTCTTTTCTCTACATATGGAAAAGGAGAAGGACTCGTGCGCAAGGGAGTGTCACTGTCGAGGAACTCTTGAAAAGAGTCCCCCGTCGACAGTATTCACTTATCTCTGTGTCCTCCACAGTGCCAGAAGCAGAGAACGGTTACGTTTCTATTTTTCCTTCTCTCGACGACGATTGCCTTAACGAAACGACGGTAGCCTGGACGTTTAGCTTACGTTTTTCTACGCCGTGCGTTTCGCTTTGCTATGCGCGCCCATTTTCATCCCCTTTTTATCCTCCTTCGTTCTTCGAGCTCGGCGCTTTACAATTTCAGCGTCTCCTCGCTGCGCCTGAATCCTCCGGGATTCCTTACCCGCGTAGCTCGAGCTTTAGCATAGAGATATTGGAATTTTCAAAATCCCTAGCTCCGCCAAAGCTTCACAGAAAGCGACACGAGGATCACCTCTGTGTTCTTCTCACCATCTTTTCCCAGTTTTTGTAACCATCAAATTTTGTTGTTGAAATTCCCTGGTATCTTTGCATTTTGGTCGTCGTTGAAAACCTTCGCCCTTCGCTGTCTTTTCCGATATTTGCTTCATAAGTACGCCAAATCTTGGGCAAATTCGTACTACAGTGCTCTGAACTTTCAACTTTCATTGTTATGCGACGCAAGCTTCAGTATTCATGTCTACATGAATGTATGTTGAGTATGGTACTAAAATTTCGACTACTACCTTTCTCGTTTCTCTTTTGACCTCCCTTTTCTGTTTTATCTCATGTATAGAAGAGATAATCGCACTAGTGCGAGCGGAGTACGTTTTTCTTCGCGACAGACGATTGGCTGTTGCTGGAACGGAGCTACTGAGTTCGTTTTCCAAAAACAATTTGGCAGTCCATGCGCCACCACCGGATAAGGGGGATTCGGTATTCTCTCACACGGACGACTCTTTTGCTCGCCCAAGCCCATCGTAGATTCATATAGGGCATAGAACCAACACAACAAGATCCACTTCTATTCTGGTATGTAGGAAAAGCCACGATAAAACCTTTTGGCAAAACGATTCGGGCGAGAGAATGCGAAAAAGGAAATCTGGTAATTCGCCGGGAATTATCCGGTGTGTGGGACGTCGAAGAGCAGCTCGACGTTGTCGTACGTTCCCCTTGCCGAGTTGATGACTATCGTACGCACTGAGGGGAAAATCTTGGCGCGATCGTGGCGCGATTTCAAAATTACGACTCTGTTATAGTACAACGTCTATAAACGCGCATACGTGGCGCTATGCACGGCTGGTTTCCTGCTTCTTTTAGTTAATAGCATAGCATCGTGTATATACGCTTCTTGTACTAAACATGTGTATGAATGTAGTTGCGAAATTTCGGGCTGTTGCGGTATATTTACTCTTTGCCGTATGTTACTTCACGCTACTTACTTCTGTTTCTCATATACGTTTCTTTGAATTCTGCCTTCACGACTCGTTAACATTCTTTACGTACCTATTCCTTTTTACTTTCCTTTTTGCTTCCTCATAGAGAAACGTTTTGTTGTCGTGTTCATTTATTGTTGTTGAGGTTTTCATGTTAGTGCACTTCAAAATGCTTCAAAATGTCAAGAACGGCTTGAACTTTTGAACGGGTTGAAATTTGGCACACATGTGGGGCTGGTAGACGCCTTTGTATGTGATAATTTTTTTTTATTAAAAAAAATAAGTTCAAATTTTTGTGAGTGAACTTTTTTTCCCGAGATTTTCATGTTAGGACACTTCAAAATGGTCCAAAATGGTTGAAATTTGGCACACATGTGGGGCTAGTACACGTCTTTGTTTGTGATCATTTTGAAAAAAAATGTTAAGATAAGTTCATATTTTGTTTAACTTGGCAATTTTCGAAAAATGTCTATACGTGTTGTAGTGTCTGCAAATTTTTAGCTATCGGGTTAAATATTTTTTTTATAAATAAAGCTATGGTAAACTAGGATCGCTATTGAATTTGGAATAAATCTATAGATAAGTTCGGTTTTTATGGGATTCTGAATTTTTAAAATAATGTACGTTTTGCTTTAACTCACAAATAGCACCAAATCGACTAAAATTTTCTGCAGGCGAAAAATAGTATTCAGCGCTGCTACATACTAAATTTAGTTATGATCGATAAAGCAGTTCGAACTTTACGTTATTTTGAATTTTTCAAAAACTACCGTTTTGAGTTCCAAGATTTGAATTTTGGAAAAAGTACATTATTGTAAGAAATTTTCCGGAAATTATTTTACATTTATTTATCGAAAATTTTTATCCATAAATCGGCATATTAAATTTAATATACCGATTTATGCATAAAAACTTCCGACAAAAGTATATTCATTTCCACAATAAAAATTTGTACAGTGTTGCTTAATTTTTCTTTCCTTCAAGTGCAAACTTGTAATACCATCATTAAAAAAAAAATAATAATAAAAAACGAAAATTCCGTTTCGTAATGTTTTCGACGTCTGAAAGGACAATCTTCATAAAATCTTGAATTGGAATTTATGAGAACTTAGAGATAAAACTTTATAGAAAATCAAGTGTGTGTCATCAAACTTCTGTAACGAACAATCGACCTTAATAATTTTCCTGCAATTTGGCAAACAATTTAATCAGTTGCTCTTTTCTTTGAGCTACATGGCAACCATTTTTCAAATAAATGAAAAAACATTAAACAATTTTCAAAATTGTATTCATTATAAATTAATGGAACGTTTCGAATAAACAATGAAAAATAAATAAAGTAAAATTTTGCACACTGATTTTTTATTTTCAATCCATGAAATACGAAACTTCCTCTGCGTGGAAGATAAAATTGAGCAATGTAATGTCTTGTAGAGGAGATGCTGTGTGTACTGAGGACCAAAAAATGAGGAAGCAATCTTCAAGGTTCTACTTTGCAATGTTTTTTTTTATTCCGTGAAGAAAAGCAGCATCCCCTCAATGCCCGGAGGGTATTAGGACGAGACGGCGAAGGGATTCGACCGTTTCTACTAACATAAACAACAGCAGAAGCAGCAGCTGCGGCGTTGGCGGCTCCTTTTCTCGGTCTTCTCCACCTCCAACAATTCTACTCTTGCACTTTACTCTCGTGTGCGTCGAAACTGTATCAAAACCTACACAAATACACGTGAATTCATGTACTATTCTGCAATGCGGTGACAATCAGGAAAAGAGCCGTGGGCTTTCTGACCTTATCCGTCTCGCTGTTTCTTTTATTCTCCTTGTCGTGACAGTCGTCGTCGAGAAACGTGTAGTTTCTCTTCCGTTAGTTCCTAGCTCTCACTGTCTCGTTTCCTCATCACGAGTCTCTTTATCTTTTGTCCTCGTGTCGCGAAGCAGCGAATAAAAAAAAAAACGAAGAAACACTGGCAAAAAGAAATTTTGTGTTCTCTTGAATATCTTGCCTTTTTAGATTCAACGTTGCGTAACGTTGGAGCTTCGAGACGTAGCAGACAGCTTCCACCAGACCCTCCCCCTCCCTTATAACAACCACCCCCCTGTCAGTGGGAAACTCACTGATGTATACTCTATACACGATATCCGTACACCTACGCATTTTTTTTCCCCATTGACACGAGCCCCGAGGCGTTGCTAATGCTCGAGCATGTGGGGCTTCTATCATGTATCGAATGGGCTTTTACGGATTCCCTAAATTATGTTCAGACGTAGCGAAACAGAGAGAAAAGAAACGGATAAGAAGAGTGCGCTTGGCAGTTGAGGGCGTTTTAGTTGCATAACTTGTACATTTATGCGTAGAAAGGTTGAGGAATATTTTTGCTTTGAGATATCGAATTTTGGTCATCACTATCGTTTTCAAGTCGCATATTCTATCACAGAAAATATCGTTTACAAGCCTTTTTATCATGATTTTAGAAAAGAAATACTTTTTGCCGTTTCTGAGTCCAGAATTTACAGAACCGTCTGCCGGTCGAAAAATCCAAGCTATATTTTTTTTCTTGAAGATATCGAATTTTGGCCTTCACTATCGTTTTCAAGTCGTATATTCTATCACAGAAAATACCGGTTACAAGGCTTTTATCATGATTTTAAATTTAAGTAGTACTTTGCACATTGCTTCCTCATTATTTTTCGCTTTTTACAAAGTATCCTCTATCAGGAAATATTTCAATCAATTTTGGATTACGAATTGAAGACGGATTAATAACGGTTTAAAATCTGTGTGCGTCCAATAAAATCCTTATTCAAGAAAATGTCCGAATAATAAAATACCGGGATGTCAAAAAATAAATAAAAATTTACAGACCTACTTGGTTCTTAAGGCATCTACTACAGCCATATACTTAAAACGAACGCTGGGCTTTAGTGTGTCAATTATTCTGATGTTCAATTGTACGGGACACAGTTTCGTAATAGCAGTTTCATTATATCGTGATTAGAGTGATCGTAATCTCGTTCAATATACATACAGAGTCAGAGAGTTTCATGGACTTCGACTCTTCACAATCACGAGCACATAGATACATAGAAGCGAATAGAAGCGGTTGTAGTCTATGAGTGCCTAAGTGTGTTCAATTTCACGAATCCCTAGCCACATTATAGGAACTAGCGAGCGATTGAGACCCGAAGAGACCATGAGCGTTCTGCACGTGATCCGTGTGGTACACCTGTATTGTATATCGCAAATGTATACATATATACGGGTTATTCCATACCAACTGGGCCACCAAAATTTATCATGTTTGCATAAAGTGCTCATAATTTTTTAAAAACTTATATAGAGTATCACGAACATCCATAAATTATTTCAAAATTTTAGCACCCACGGTTTGCCCAAAATTTAATAACGACTTTTTCTATTTCATTTTTTTTTTCAATTCGCTGTATATTCAAAATTATCGATCGTATAAAAAATTTGTTCCTGTATAAAATTTAAGGTTATTGATTTACTTTTTAATAAAAAAATTCCCATAGACGCACAAAAAAAATTTCGCCATTTTTTGACGTAATAAAGTAATAATATCGATCGTACAAAAAAATTTGTTACTGTATAAAGTTTAAGTTTTCTATGTACTTTTTAATAAAAAAATTTCCATAGACTCTCAAAAAAAAATTTCCGCCATTTTTTGACAAAATAGAGTAATATTTAAATAATATCTTCTTTCCTTGAGATAGGCCAGTCCGATTTTTTTTTTAATTTAACGGAATTTCCATTATTATGCTTACAAACTACTGAAAAATTTGCGTGATGGAAAATGGCCCATTTGGCATGGAATTGGCCATATATAGTACTCATGAGTATACCCGATTTCTCTACGAATGTATGCGCCGTATCGGAATTAATACGCTGCTGCGAGCTGCTCGATGCTCTCCTCCCGGTATCTACTGTACATAGCTATCCAGTTTCCGCTATCGGGCAATTATTTCATTCGAAATTCGCGCTCTGCGAGTGTATAGCTCGAGCCCACTAATAGGGCTGCAGCTTCGAGCTTTCGTTCAGTAGCATATAGGTTTACGTTCTATACATAATAACCATACAATAGCGAACTTATGTGCGTATAAGTTGAGCTGTACACATGAATGGTCGAGCAGTATTTAATTGGGTGCACACGAAGAAAACGATTATGTTGGTCTAGCAAATCTTTTGTTATAATAGTGATACATTTTGTTAGCTTAGTAAATAAATTTCTTATATTGGCAAAAAAAAAAAGAAAAAAAGGTTAGCTTAGCAAATAACGTAAAGTTGTGTCACTATTTAATATAATTGAATACAACAAATTATGCAAAACTTAAAATTTTCACATTTCTGCAATCATTATGAATCATTTAGATAAATTATTATTTTTAAATAAATATTTTAATATTCAACAGGCTCAATAATTCTTAATCATTTAGTCATGAAAGTATTTCAAATATATTAAAAAAAAAAAAATTGTATGAAATTAATATGTGTAAGAAACCGATTTACGTGTTCTGTAACAAAACGTAAAGCGTGTTGTGGAAAATCATAACAAATTGTCCAAAAGACGATACTACGCGATTATCACGTGTGTCAATTTTGTTATTCCTGAATAGAAATTCGGAGCTTTAATCTAGGCGTGAATCTGGTTTTGTTAAGGCCCTGTCGGGGTCCTTTAAATCCCAGTCAGGCCCTGATTTGTGCCTGATTTAACGCTAAAGAAATTCTACTCGGGTTAGAGATCGATTCATAGGAAAAAGAAAAAAAAAGTCGTTACAACCTCGTGATTTAGGATCTAAGATAAAGATTATACTATATTCATTCGTTATTCTTATCCAATATTTTTCTTTATCGAAGAGTGATCGTCGTGAGATGGATTATGCTTTTCGAATATAGCATAGGATATCTACGATATATTTTCCTTTTATTACCTACTTCTCGTTATGGCGAAAGAAGAAGAAGGATATCGAGGGGTTTGGTAGATATACGTATTATCTATATATGCATCGTATAGAAATGTGAAATTTTGGCGGAGGGGAGGGAGGATATAACGATCCGTACAGAGGCACGCTCGATCACTAGGGCTAGTCGACCCTGCTAAATAAAGATAAGAATCGTGGTCTCTGTGGGACGTGAACGTCGGGTACACACGCCCTTCCCATACTTTCCTTTCTCGCACAGCTTTACTCCATGGCACAGGCCGCACCTTTATTAAAATTCGCTGATCAATGAATTTGGCGATTCCTACTCTGTGTGGACCGAGGATTAAGCGCGAGGCTCCTCGTCACCTCTTGATGAAATTGCTGAGGGTTTGGGGTTTTCTATATAAACCTCCCAAAGAGAAAAATAATAAAGTAAATGGTAGGAAAATGGTACATTATTGGAAGAATTCGGATAGACTTCTTCAGGAACTTGTGAAGCGTTGGATACTGGTCATACATTCCATGTGGAAATCTGTTGGGGATAAACTGGTTTGAACCTAACGTCTAGCTAGTTTTTTCGATCAAGTTTTTCTGGAGTGGGGCTAGACATAATCTAGCCAGAATGCACTGATAGATAGTATATCTATCTAGGATCTGTCTAGCTTTCATGGCACAGCTTACCTGACTAGAGGCTAGACATAATATATCTAGCATATATGTATAGATGCCCAGGCTATCTAGGATCTATCTAGCTTTCATGGCACAGCTTACCTGACCAGAGGCTAGACATAATATATCTAGCATATACGTATAGATGGCCAGGCTATCTAGGATCTATCTAGCTTTCATGGCACAGTTTACCTGACTAGAGGCTAGACATAATATATCTAGCATATATGTATAGATGCCCAGGCCATCTAGAATCTATCTAGCTTTCATGGCACAACTTACCTGACCAGAGGCTAGACATAATATATCTAGCATACACGTATAGATGCCGAGGCCATCTAGTGTCAATCTAGTTTTACTTGAATATTTGTATTTGGCGCTACCTACGTAGGGGCTGGACAGAAAACATGAGCCGCCGTGAGCGGCGCACACATCGCCGCCAAACCTAATCTGACCACGATCGTGCGAGACTGCGCCTTGTATCACGCTGCCTAGTGTGGGCCGTCGCTGGTAACCGAGAGGTCAAGTTCTGTTTACATGTATTTATATCGATCACCGACATTCGACAATCCAACATTTTAGTTCAGTACCGATACAGGGCGTTTTCCGATACAGGGTCTAGTCGTGACACGCTACGCAGCGAGTTATTATTATGTAGAGTGGAACGTGCATGTTCGTGAAAGGTACCAAAAAATACGTTCTAGAGGACTACGATTTTGGTTTGTTTTGTACGACGCGAAAGAATTTATATTTTGTTGTTTTTTGTGATAGGCCTTATCGAGATATTTGATTATTATTGAAAAAGTGATTACGTACTTTATTAAATACGTTTTAGAGGACTATGATTTTTTTTGTGATGTTTTAAATGAGGTTAACAAAATCAAGAACCGTGAATCCAGCATATTATTATTAAAATTCTACTTGAGATGAAAAATCTTTTTTTAAATCATCATCGCGTGGTTGAGATTTCCTCCTTTATTCCTCAAGAAAAACAAGTTATTTTCCGTTTAGCAAGCCCATAGTAATGAAAATAAATCGTTGCAACGTCATATATGATTTCCATGTGGGGCGTCTACCTACTCGCTGTCGGTTCGGTATTTTTCAATCATCCGATACTCGCGAGGAGCCGCGCTCGGAGCTCAAGGGCCGTAAAATAAAATAAGGAAATAGGGTATACTTGGGGTGTAAAGAGGAAACGGTGGAAAATCGCGTGGGGGCAGGATGTGCGATGCCGGAGAAAGCCCAGACAGACATAGCGCAGGAAGGGTGGAAACCTGAAATGAAGAGGTAACTTAGTTTCGTCGCCGTATCTCTCGTGTGCGCTCTGCGTGCGCCGTTGAATTTTCTTCTCTTCCCTCGGAGTTTTATTGGCCGCCATACCCCCGGCCTCTCGCTAATACAATTATAAAGAAACAAGAGGGCCTTTCGAAACGTGCCGACGGAACGAGCTCTCCGTACGCCACGTACTATCCACACGTGTCTATAGTACGCCGCAGTTGTGTATATATACGCACTTTAGCGTGTATCCGGTCGCGCAGATGCGAGTGTATGCGGTTCGTCGGTGCTGCGCTGCATCGCAACCCCCATGCGCTCTACCTCTGTATCTTCCTACCTACCTCACTTCATTAGATTACAGCAGCAGCAGCAGCAGCGGCACTACCACCATAGCATCAGGTAATACGAGAGAAGAGCGATGTGCGCACCCCACTCACGCGAGTTTATAAATCCTCCGGAAGCCAGTAAACCTGGAACGCACACCCTTTTCCCATTAGCAGAGAAAGGGAAAAAAGCTTACCCTCTTTGTCTCTTTCTCTCATGTGCACATGTCGCTCGAGGGACGAACAAAGCAATGCTTCGATGATATATCTTTGATTCGCAGTCGAGCGAATTGCTCTGCTCCGCAAAACTCTTCCTGCACATATACACCGAGAAAAAAGATTTCATTGATTCCAAAGTAATGGGTGGATTATATATTTTCTTTCATTGACTTTAAGGAAATGTTTCTTTGCTTTCAATGAAATGGTGCATTCGAATATTAAAGAAAGAGTTTCATTGATTCTGAGAAACGGTTTCATTGATTCAAAGATATGGTTTCGTTGATTCAAAGACATGGTTTCGTTGATTCGAAGAAATGGTTTCATCGATTCGAAGAAACGGTTTCATTGATTCGAAGAAACGGTTTCATTGATTCAAAGAAATGGTTTCATTGATTCAATGAAACGATTTCATTGATTCAAAGAATCGGGTTCATTGATTCAAAGAATCGGTTTCATTGATTCAAAGAAACGGTCTTATTGATCCAAAGAATCGGATTCGTTGATTCAAAGAAACTGTTTTAGTGATTCAAAGAAACGGTTCCACCGATTCAAAGAAATTGTTTCATTAATTTAAGGAAACTGTTTCGTTGATTCAAAGAAACTGTTTCATTGATTCACAGAAACTGTTTTATTGATTCGAGGAAACTGTTTCATTGATTCAAAGAAACTGTTCCATTGAGTCAAAGAAACGGTTCCATCGATTCAAAGAAATTGTTTCATTGATTCAAGGAAACTGTTTCAAACAAACAGTTTCCTTGACGACACATGGTCCGCCAACGGTTAACGCGATTGTGCCAGACGCGTTGAGCCATTAGTCGCGAAAAGTCGACAAAAATGGATACCCTGTTGGCAAAAAGGTTGAAACGTACTGATAGAAACCGATAGAAATGGACAAAAACCGCGTAGGTCCAGATAGAATCCTATGCTCTCGTTGTGCACATGTCGCTCGAGGGACGAACAAAGCGATGATTCGATGATATATCTTTGATTCGCAGTCGCGCGAATTGCTCTCTGCTCCGCAAAACTTTTCTGCACATATATAGCTACGCTGACTCTCCCTCTCAGTCTTTTTAATTTCATTAAGACCCCTCTTTGCCCTCCCCCCTTCGAGTTGCCTTCCGGAGAGATTATAGCCGGCAAACGATAATTATTACTGGCCCCTGGGCGCCGATGCTGGTAATAAACGCTCGCGATCCACTTCGACCTCGTTTCCACCCTTTCCCAAAGATTTCGGGCGCCTCTCTCTCACCCTCTCCGCTAGTTCCTCTCATCGGCACGTCCTGCAGGACTTGGCTGTGCAAACACGCGGAGAAGTGGAGAGAGTGAGCCAGAGATAGTGCTCGAGAGTTTCGGCGGTTTGCACGCGCTGCACGGACAATGGAAATATTCCGGGATGGTGTGTATTTTCAAGCGCGAGATCGGGCAAGAGCGCAGAAAACCGTGTGCTACCGCTGCTCGGTCTCGCCACATTTGAATTAATCGCGCGCGCCCGCTCACGTATATATATAACTACTACGTGCGGGTTTGCGAGCGATGGGGAAAGAGCTTGGCCACGGCGAGAGGTTCAACGAATCTCCAAATCCGTGGAATGGCCCGGGCTCTCCGAGGCTCGTGATCCTTGCGGAAATAACTGCAGACCACCGCAGCTGGAGCGCAATAGCCTCGCGCGAAACGCTCGAATCGCGCGTACTCACTGAAGCTAGCTAGAAATAGAGATATAGAATATATATAGGAGCAGGCTTATCCAACCAGCGAGCCGGGAGCCCTTATTTCTCCTTCGAACCACCCTCATACCGCACGTTTTCGCTATCGCGCAACGAGCAACTGCAAATTCTGCACCACGCAAACGTAGCTCTAGGTGACCATACATGTTATATATATACCGTGAGCTCGGTCAACGACGCGTACGGAAATTACGATTGCGTTTGCGTTTGTCCGCACGACTGAGTTTGACGTTGGGCTCTGCTTTATATCAATCTGTGCCTACATTTTCTTACCGATAAGTTCGTCTTGTATTTGGATGTGTTCAATCTTACTTCCGTATTAGCAATTGTATTTTAGATACTCTTCGGTTTGTAAAATTTTAAAAGTCCAATGAAGAAGCAACGATTCTACACCGTCACCAACTCACATCCAATCATAGTGCGCCGATCAGTTGGAATACTTGAACGACATACGTTGATTGGATGCGAGTTGATGACTGTGTAGAATCGGTGATGTGTTGAATCGGGACTTTGGTAAATTTTGCTCGTGACAGTTGGGCCTAGGTGAATTTAGCTCCTGACATTTGTGCCTGTGTAGAATCGGGGCTGTGTAGAGTATTGCCGTTGTGCATTTGGCTCGTGACAGTTGTGACTGTGTAGAATTGGGGTTGTGTCGAATTGAGACAGGTGTCGAGTTGGTGATGTGTAAAGTTGCTGTTGTGTTGAATCGAGGCATGTGTCGAATTGCCGTTGTGTAGAGTCGGTGGTGTTGAGTCAGTGATGGGTAGAATCGGGTTCTGTAGAAACGACGTGTTGCCAATTACAGTAGAAGTTCACCTCCTGTTTAGAAGTTTCAAAGTTCTAAATGACGAAACAAAGCGATTGTACATGTTTCTTGTTGGTGTGACTATTTCAAGTATACCTGTGATTTTGAATTAGTGATTAGTCGTATTTCATATGTACCTCGTTTAGTCAATCCATACGCCATCTATGGTGAGTTGAATTATTTGACGCCTTACATGCGATCGCGCAGAGCCTTCTTTTTATGAGAGCAGCAGTGGATTATTTTCCATTGTACTAACATTGTTATTGGATGCACGGAGAAAAGTAATTGGTTGCCCCAACCATTCGCATGGCTAAATACGTTCCGAGCGACTGAGTTCGCAAAGTCAATCAATTTTTTAGTTGGAGCGACAAAGTTGTTGGTTGTGATATCCAATTCGTTAGTAGCCAACCAATAAATTTGCTGGCCCGACCAACTGATTTGTCGCCTCAAATAACTGATTTGTTTCTGTAACCAACTAGTTTATTATTCCAACCTATTTTGTCGCTTGGAGAAAATTTAACCAATTCTTTTTCTCCGTGCCGTGAATATAGTTGAGGTCAAAATCTCAAAATCAAAAATTCTTTCTACTGGAAAGTTGATGAATGGAATGTAATGACAATTTTGAATCTTGCAAAGACTAGTCAAAAGCTCACAGCAATTGCTTTTAACGCACTGCATTGTCAAGCGTACAGGATGAATAACTGACTCGGTATGATTGTGAGTTTTGCCTCTTGCGCCCTCTCCGCACTGCATTTAATCTCCTTTCCAATGTATTTCGCGCTCAGGATATCCTCCGATGCTTCTCAATCCAGAAATCTCCTGGAGCAGCGACAACGTACCGCCTCGTACGCAGAGAAGAGTCCGTGCGATGTGCGGGCGAGGCTCCAGCGAATCCCTCGACGATGCATCACCGCGAATGAATTATGAATTATTCATACAATCAGTTTCAGCGAGATTCCGGACGAGAACTACGACGAGTACGACGTCGTCGTTCTGTCCACTTTCTCTGTCTCCTCTCCCCCCCCCCCCCCCCCCCCCACCCAACCTCCCCATTTTGCTCGCTACGTTGTACTGACGATTCAAGATTACTCCTTAACCCGATTCCGAAATAATGACTCACTGACGTCACTGCAGATCTTCACTCCGCCCACGTCTGGAAAAAGAGTAGAAGAAGAAAAAAGTTAAAAGAAAAAAAGGAAGTTAGTGGGTTAAATCTCAAGCAGGTTGAAGGCAAAATTTAAAATTGGGCGGAGCCGCGAGAGAAATACGCGTTTACCTCTCCGCTGTAAAGTATAAGAAAAAAAAAAAACGTCACTCGGACGAGGAAGAGGAAACACAGAATGAAAACTATCTTTATGTATCAGGCCAAAGCAAAATAGCTTTTGTTAGCTTGCGGTTCAAAAATGAATTCAAAATGTTATCTTATTTTGTTCATAGTTCAGGTAAACTATCAGAAGCAGTGAAGATTTTGGATTGGATTTCAATACCAAATCTACATTTTTAATGTAGAAGGCACATACTAAATTTCACTGCGATCCACAACTTTGTACTAAAATTATTGTGTTTTCGGACGATACAGACAGACAGACAGAGTAACAGACAGAGTAACAGACAGAATAACAGACAGAGCAACAGGCAGAGTAACAGACAAAGCAACAGACAGAGTAACAGACAAAGCAACAGACAGAGTAACAGACAGGATAACAGACAGCATAACAGACAGATAGAATAACAGACAGACATACAGAGTACCAGACAGAATAACAGACAGACATACAGTGCAACATACAGACATACAGAGTACCAGACAAAATAACAGACAGGCAGAGTAACAGACAGACAAACAGACAGAGTAACAGACAGACAGATAGAATTATATGAGTGAATGCCTTTTTTGGAATCTACGACAAACGAAACATGTATTTCCATAAAAATTTATTTTTGGTTTGTATCGAGTCTTTGTTTTTCGTTCGCACGCTACAATGTTAACCGATAGACATCTCAAATCGAATTGCCGAATTTGTCGTCGGTTTCTAGACAATATACTTATATTAACACAGGAACGATACTATATATGCGTGACCAGTATCCAACCGCTTCACAGAAGAGAGTCGGTCGTTAAAGCTAGAGAATGTAATTTCTGTTCTGCGGTTCTCCGAGACGATAAATGTACACTCGACAATTGTTTCTCGTTTCTTTTCTATCGCTCGGCACCTCTATAGTTACGTTTGCTTTTTTTTTCTTTTTTTAGTTCGTTTTCTTGTATTTTCAACGACGGAGTATCCCTCGCTGGCCATTGCACCACGACGACGTACTAAGGACCAAGACGAGACAGTAGCAACGGGATATATATACTTTAGCTCGCGTGTCTACCACAGCGAGAGTGGCAAAAATGAGAGAAGCTCTCCTATCTGGTGGCGTCGGTCGTGAACGTAAACCGGGACGAGGAACAGCAAAGAGAGGAGGAAGTATAGCCCAGCGAGGGAAAAGAGTGTTGCACCGAGCGGAGTCATGAAAAGCAACTGCAACACATAAAGACCAGACACGGGGGACGAAGTGGAAGAGGCGACGACGACAACGACAACAACGACGACAACGACAACGGCGACGACGGCGACGGCGACGAAGGCCACGAAACCTTTGCGTTTTCGTGAATTCTATCCTCGAAGCTCGCGTTGCAGATATTTCTACCGTGTATAGAACACAGCAACTCTATCCCCGCGTGTTTGCAACCCATAGACTATGTAATGGAGTATATTCGGAGAGCGGCAAGAGACTTCAGCCTGTTTTCACTGCTGTTCCTGATGCTTCCGCTCTTTCTTTTCTCTGTTCCATGTACCGCTATGGCAATGGGGTTGACGATGAAGAAGAAAACCGTGAAAAGGAGAGAAAGATGAAGGTGCCTGGTGCGAAAAAGCAAAAAAAAAAAAGGAAATGGTAGAAAGGATGAGAAAAGGGGCCTCAACTGCATAAGGAAGCGAGAGGATGATTTAGATGAAGGGAAAGAGGGAGAGAGTGGGCGGAGTGTATGAGCGAAAACGTGGCAGCTCACCTCCTTTTCCGTACGTCACTCGCCGAAGCGCAAAACGTCCAACACCATCTCCCGCTCTTGTGCATGTTTCTCGTACATGATTCTGCTCCTCACTTCTACGTCTCGTCTCTTTGGACTGTGAAATATACTCCAACATAATGGTATACACTAAAGTATAGGTGTATCTAGATGGTTGAGTTTCGCCAAGCGACTTAAGAGCTCACGCGACCTGGAACTAATGTTCTCTTTCAACGCTCGACGAGCGATCTCTTTCTCCAGCAAATTCACGTTTATCCACGGTAAAAAGCACGTTTATTCACAACGAATTTAGTCTCGGATGTACGTCGCTGGTACCTGTAGGTGCCTTGTCAATTTACTTTTTTTTTTCTTCGCGTCTGTAGATAAAGCGTGAATAACTCGTGTCAAACGGTTCTTACAATTTACTACGGCACATTGTGCGCAAACAATTTTTCCTTCTCTTGGAAGAACTCGCTCGATGGGTTTAATTAATTGCAAATGTCACGACCCTCTTTGACTGCGGCAACGATAATGGAATATCTCGTCTGGAAGAAAAACAGAGAGTGCGCGTGCCCATCATTTTTGTTATTATCGTCGAGTTGTGTTCACACACGGCGTTTGCTCGAGATATTTTTTCAGACACCGTGCAAGTGAACGAGTGAGTTAACGTCAGACTTCTCGGTCTTTTAATGAGACAGATAACTCGGTCAGAATTAAATCAGTTTAATTTTTAAAAATTGATGTGCTGAGGACGACACAATGAAGATGAAGCTTCTGTGGGGAGGAGAATTTTAATAATAATAATAATCTAATAATGAATATTTTGGCTTAGGGGAGAATATAATCAAAAGTAAAAATCACTGTAATTTATTTGATGTTGTAAATCCAGACTGAAACTCGATTTAAATTTGTCTGAAAATTTGTAATTTCGGTGAAATTTTGTGATAAATATAACAGATTACCAACAAAATTTAAGTTACATGGTAATCTCTGTGAGACATTAAACTGTGGACTTAAAATTTAGGAAAAATTACTGGCGTGAAGTTTTTATCGCGAATTTATTGGGGTATAGTGAATAACTACACGAATAGAAATTTGTGAATTTCGCACATTAATTGTAATCTATTACATTTCTCGCTATAATTTGTCAAGAACGCGTTTTTAAATTTGAGTTCAAGGTACGAGCCGCACTCGCGAGGCGGCGCGTGCGATGTTCGCGCCTCACTTCACATCTCTCTTTCGTTTGGTGGTATTATTGTCGGCACTGCGATAGCTTGACAAGTCGGATTTACATTTCAGTTATTCATATTCCAAAAGTTTCGAATTTTATGGTGTGTATGAGGCCTTCGCAGGATTTGGAATTCGTATAAAATGCTATGCGAGTGATAAAAACTCTGATACGATGAGTGTACGAGTGTTTATAGTCTAACATCACGACTGTGAATAACCTCAAATATTTTTTTTCTTGCAATTTTTACTTTTCGTTTAATCTAACATATGGTGTGAATATTCATATGATATTTCTCATTGAAAACAGCTCAAGATCATTGATAGTAATTATTTTGTTTAGTGAATGTGTAACATAATCCATATTTCAGGCAATATCAATTTTTCACAACAGATAGTTGCAGAAGTCTTATGTGAGTGATTGAAAAGACCACAAAATCTTCCCTGTACTAACTCTCTTGTTGTTCACTGCTCATTTGCTGGTAATTCTGTCTGTATGTATTATACCAAAGCATAATAACTTATATATTAGCTTGAGGTCCAACAAGGAATAAAAAATTTTATTGATTTTTTGGATTGTATTTTAATAACAAAACCAGGATTTGAATGCAGAAGTGAAATTTGAATGCACACACCAAATTTCATTGCGGTCCATAGATTTTTTCAGAAGTTATTGTACCTTCGGACACAGATGCCAGACAGACAAACAGACATTTTTTTTTGGATTGCAATACTTTCTCTTACATACTTCGTATGTGATGAGACAGTAAAAAAACAACTGTATTTGAGATATATCTCGGTATATGATTTATATACGTGTTTATATAGCAGTAAAAAGTTCGGTATTGTCTATATATCTGGTAGATATGTCTCAGATATATCTTGTTACACTCAGAGAAAATTCTGTCATCGTTAACTGTAAGGTGATTTAATTTAAGACTATGTTACTTATTATTTTAGTTACCGTAATTACAAAAAAAATGTTACATGGATTAAAAATGAATAGCTGTCGCTTTGTAATTGTCAGATCTTCCACAATTTCTCTGAGTGTATATATAAATAATTCGATATACAGTAGCGTCCCACTAAGTGCTCGCCGAGGGCAATACGTCGTTTCTACAGAATCCGATTCTACACATCACCGACTCAACACCACCGACTCTACACAATGGCAATTCGACACATGCCTCGATTCAACACAACAGCAACTGTAAACATCACCAACTCGACACGTCACCAACTCGACACATGCCTCAATTCGACACAACCCCAATTGTACACAGCCCCGATTCTACACAGTCACAACTGTCACGAGCCAAATGAACAACGGCAACACTCTACACAGTCCCGATTCTACACAGGCGCAAATGTCACGAGCTAAATTTACAACGGCAATACTCGACACAGCCCCGATTCTACACAGGCACAACTGTCACGTGCTGAATTCACCAAAGTCCCGATTCAACACATCACCGATTCTAGACCGTCACCAACTCACATCCAATCATAGTGCGCCGATGAGTTGGAATGCTTGAACGACATACGCTGATTGGATGTGAGTTGGTGACGGTGTAGAATCGGTGATGTGTTGAATCGGGACTTTGGTGAATTTAGCTCGTGACAGTTGTGCCTGTGTAGAATCGGGGCTGTGTAGAGTATTGCCGTTGTGAATTTAGCTCGTGAAATTTGTGCCTGTGTAGAATCGGGGCTGTGTAGAGTGTTGTCGTTGTGCATTTGGCTCGTGACAGTTGTGACTGTGTAGAATCGGGGTTGTGTCGAATTGAGGCATGTGTCGAGTTGGCGATGTGTCGAGTTGGTGATGTGTATAGTTGCTGTTGTGTTGAATCGAGGCATGTGTCGAATTGCCGTTGTGTAGAGTCGGTGGTGTTGAGTCGGTGATGTGTAGAATCGGGTTCTGTAGAAACGACGTATTGCCCTCGCCGAGGCGCCTTCCCCTCGATCGGGAGGCGTGAATGTTCCCCCACCAAGACTACGATTCTCTACCGAGCCTGGCCGATCGCGGACGAATGCGCCCGAGCCCTGCCGATCTCGGCCGAATGCGGCCCGAGCTCGCAGAATCTCTACGGAGAGGTGGTAACTCGCCAAGTGCTCGTTTTTACCCCTACAGCCCCGTAGGTGAGCACTTAGCGGGAGGCTACTGTATATAATACATAACCACATAACGCGGAAAAAATCTATATATCTTGGATATATAATCAGATATACTTTATGGGGTGGAGTGAAAGAGGGAGAAAGCTCGAGGCACGTATCCACAGAAAAGAAAAGAAGATTGGTGTAAAGAGGAACGCTATAAATAAATAAAAGTTTATATGTCTCATACATGGAAAGAAAAGATTAGTTGCCATAAGCAAAAATGTGTTGAAACAATCAATCGATTATTCTATTTCCCTTATAACACAAATGGTAGTCCCAACGATTGGATTAGTTACAATTACTAATCTCGCAAAAACTAATCGTGTGAATAATAAAGTACGGCAAATTCGAAAATTTGGAATTATTTCTTTTCGCGTAGAGCAAAAACTCCTCTATCGACTTAAAATTTCGGTCTATAATTTCTAATTTAAGTAATATTCATTTTAAAACTTTGTATTATATACAAAGTTTCGATGTTATTTTGAATTTACGTCAAACTTTATAAAAAATTAATAAAATTCTCGACAAAATATGACTTAAATTTTGGTCGATAATTTTTAATTTGAGTAATATGCTGTTGAACCGTTGTATTATTGCACATAAAGTTTCGTTGACATTTTTAATTAACGTCAAACTTTATAATAAATTAATAAAATTCTCGACAAAATATGACTTGAATTTTGGTCGATAATTTATAATTTGAATAATATGTTGTTGAAACTTTGTATTGTACCTAAAGTTTTGTTGATATTTTGTATTCACGTCAAACTTTGTAAAAGATTAATCAAATTCTCGACAAAATTTGCCTTAAATTTTCAATAATTCCCCTAAAATGTTGACTAAAATTTTGTCGTTATCCTGTAGCCACTACAATATTCACTACAATTTATTTTCGTGACTCTTGGCCATCCCATTTCCGTAGAATCGCGCCCATAGAAGTTTCATTAACAAAATAAATAAAAAATAATGACTGTCGCGGTATTTAGACTCTATAATGTCGCTCCAAGTTGCCATCGTATTACAGGACGAGCGTTAGGTAATTTCGCATAGTCGATAAATCGAAATGGTGTGGGATATACAGCAAGATAGGAAACGCTATACATATATAGAGATAGTAAGACTCGTATATGTACGGCGGGTCCGTTCTCGTTGGCCTCTGTCGTAATGGGAAACTCTCGAGGGATATCCCAGGTCGAGAGGATGGAAGATTCGAAATTCGAAAGGCTGCTCAGGACCCAGCATCGCTACCCTACGGGACCACGAGGGATTTAACGGTTAAACCGTTTAGCGAGCATTCCATGCGATATACACTCGACGCGACAGTCCTTGCCCTTATACTCGAAGCCATAGCTACCAAGCTTCGTACTATCCTATGAGTTTTCGCGACGCGAAGCTGCTTCTTCCTCTAGATCGGCCGAGTACGACCGCAAACTGCGGGATTACCCGTTCTGCTGGAAGAAAAGTTGGGCTTTGCCGGCGCGTTTGTGCGGCGTTTCCTAAATCACTCGAAGCTATATTCCCCCCTTTGCCTACTTTTCGTAGCATAGCACTCGTTGGCCTCGTCGCCTCTCTCAGAAATCTAGAAATCTCACTCTTCATCATCCCTATCGTCGTTCAAGATGATAATAATCGCCTCGTACTCGTCTCGCATTGGCGCGAGATTATATCGCACTTTTCAGTGAGGGAAGAAAGGATTATATCTTTGAGGTTATAGCGACACTTTTGCTTCTCCAATATCGTTTGCTTTAAACCTCGGTTCAATATTATTATACGAATCTATATAGGCAAAAGGCGTGTGCGGAAAATGCGTAAAGATGGCGGACGAATGGGAAGAGAGAACGAGACAAAGACAATAAAGTGACACTAGGATTTTTCATACTTATACATACATTATCGGGTATTCCATGTCAAAAAATATTTTTACTGATTTTTTGCTAATTGCAGAATGCTTCTCGATTTTTTTCGGCATTTTTTAAGGACTCTTTATTTACTCAATTTTCTATATCCACTCGTGGCTTAACAAAATACTACGCAGAAATTTCGTTTTTTATCAAATTAACCAAGTTTTTTTTTAACTATAGAAAAAATGAAGCAAAAAATGTAAAACTGCAAATCCATGAATGAATGGACGTAGTAAACCAGTTTCGAGTTTCGAGGCAATAGAGTCACTAATATTATCGATAAAAATCGAAACACAACTGTAATTTATCCCAATTTGAAGGATATATAATTTTTCGTCATCAGGTGATATGTAAAAAGATTTTGGGATTTACAAGTTTGTAGATAACATTTGGTAACACGAAAGATAAGAACTCTTGCTTATTGTTTTCCAAAAAAAATCCATAACGTCAGAATAAAACGTGATGATATATCCGAAATATTAAAAATATTTGCAAATTTAAATTACCGGAAATTTTATTTACCAACAAAAAAATTAAATTTAATACACGATTGTAGTAAAATTACAAATTTTTATATTAAATTTCCTAATTTTCATAGAATTCAGTAGAAAATACTGTAATTTTACATCTCACTTTTATATTAAATTCAATATTCGAGTTTCTGTAAAAGCTTCCTTTATCGATAATGGAAATTGATGCATAGTAAATATTTTTAAGAGTACATTTAATTGTGGTGTAAAAAAAAATCGTTTGAAAAATGTCGGAAATTTTAGTTGCGTCGACATTGAATACCCCATATACATATATGTCAGTTATATCATATGCAAGCCGTGCCACGATGCACCGGCGCGGCGCTGCATTCTACAAAGCAATATACGTGGAAAAGCGAAACGAGCTGGGAACCCTCATCCTTAGGCCCCTCTTCTGGCTGTACTCACTCCGGAAATGTCTTGTCGTAAAACAAGTTTTTCGTTGAATGTCTCTTTCCAGCCGTTCGTCAGTAGCCGGCCCCTTAACCCTTTTTATGTGAGTTTAGTCCCTGAAGTAGCACGTGGCTGCGGCACGTTTTCACGCACGTTGTGAGCCTCGCGTAACTATGTAAGCAGAAGGCATTCTTTCAAAGTGCATCATGCACACAGGATTCAAAGCTTTCAATATTACCATACACCGAGAGAAAAAGTTTTCTTGATTCAAAGAAATTTCATTAAAATCCCAAACTCCGAAACATTTCTTTGAAATCAATGAAACAATATACTTAAGCTAATATTATTATTTTTTTTGAATGATCAGAAATTCAATGAAATGTAGTGACATTTCCTTGAATTTCCGATCTTTATTATTAACAAAGAAATCATCTTAAAAAAAAGTTTTTCCATGCCGTACTAGATGCCAAAGGCTATAGAAATAATTTATTTCAATAACCACCGATTTTGACTTTTCACGACTAATGACTCAACAAGGAAAATTTCTTTGAATCAATGAAACGCTTTCTTTGAATTTCAAATGCACTATTTCATTCAAAGCTGGGCAGTGTTTTAAGTACGTATTTTATCTCAAATACTTTTCTGGTATTTTAAATACTTTTTGGGCCCATTAAGTAGTAAATACAAAATACTTTTCCGTGGAGGATGAGGTTCCCCATGTCCGCCAACAATCCGATCGCCAAATCAATGTGAAGTACAACACCCCGCTAACCTCCTCAACGCCAGTCAAAAGACTATTTTCAGTATTTTTGAGTATTTTGTATTTTCAGTATTTTCGAGTATTTTGTATTTTCAGTATTTTCGAGAATTTTGTATTTGCAGTATTTTCGAGTATTTTGTATTTTCTGTATTTTCGAGAATTTTGTATTTGCAGTATTTTCGAGTATTTCGTATTTGCAGTATTTTCGAGTATTTTGTATTTTCAGTATTTTCGAGAATTTTGTATTTGCAGTATTTTCGAGTATTTTGTATTTTCAGTATTTTCGAGAATTTTGTATTTTTAGTATTTTCGAGAATTTTGGATTTGCAGTATTTTCTAGAATTTTGTATTTGCAGTATTTTCGAGTACTTTGCCGTGCTCTGATTTCATTGAAAGCAAAGAACAATTTCCTTAAAGTCAATTTCATTTCTTTGGAATCAATGAAAACTTTTTTCTCGATGTATACAGCTCCGAGTTAAATAACGTCGACGGGCGCCTTAAGTTTCCTTGTGATAAAGTATATCAGTATAGTCGAGCGCAACGACGATGAAGAGCGTGGAAGAGGCGAAGGGTGAATAGCGCGGCAGGAAACCACGTCGGGCCCAGCGCGTATACGACGCAAATTAAAGTCGAGTGGCGTTTCATGAATAATTGAAGGCCCTCGGTTTTCATCGTGTACGAAGGC
This sequence comes from Ephialtes manifestator, assembly GCA_963970395.1. NCBI lineage: Eukaryota > Metazoa > Arthropoda > Insecta > Hymenoptera > Ichneumonidae > Ephialtes > Ephialtes manifestator. Next base: position 2,080,061 of record OZ019976.1, on the reverse strand, counting down.
TGGCTACCCTTCGGGCGGGAGGTGCAAGGGATGCTGAGGGATAACGCGAACGTCGACGATGAGAGGGAGACAGATGAGTGAAGAGGAAAATCCCGGCGACCGTCGGCCATCGCATGCCACCAAAAGCTGCATACGTTGTGTGTGCTCTCTCGAGTCTTGCGTTTGAAACTTTTTTTTACTCCTGACACCCATAGAGATACTTCCCATATATAGATGCGCTTGTGTAGCTCGACAAGCCGACTTCTCCTGTCACGAGGAATTATTCGCATATAGGATGCTCTACGTTTTATCCTTATACAGCTTCTTGCACCTTTTTCTCTCGTTTCATGAATATTTATGTGATATATTTTTTAAATCTTCTTTGCAACCGCACGAGAATGCAGATAACCGTAAATGTTGGATCTATTCGTGCGTGGAAATATTTCACGCTCTTCTATCCCCACACCGAGAGAAACAGTTTCATCGAATCACGGAAATCTTTGCCAATGAAATGAAATACTTGAGTTTCAATATTATCTTTTCTTTGAATGATCTCAAACTCAATGAAAAGTAGTGACATTTAATCAAAGAAACATTTCTTTACACCAATGAACCTTTTTCATTGATTTCAAAGAAATCGACTCTGATTCAATGAAATCTTCTTTAACTTCAATGAAATGTGTATTTAAGCGAAGTATGTTCTTTTCATGGACTTCACTTAAGGGGAGGTGAAACCTACTCCGTCGGTAATAAAAATTGTAAACAATCTTTCAAATTACACCAAACGTTTTTTGATAAAAGAAAAGTTTTACATCATTGCTCTCTTAATTCTGCATGATGCAAAACTTTCATTTTTCCCACAAAAGATCAAGCTTCTGAGAATTCTTGTTCCGGAAGATATTCGCTATCTTTCTCGTACTCATGGATGTTTCACCTCCCCTTAAGAGGCCACCACAGCTCAAAATTTCGAAACCTACTTTTTCCTAAAGTACTCGGCAGATAAAGCTTAAATTTTGAGAGATTGTGCGGAAGTATGGCAGAAATAGACTAAGCTTCTGGACCCTCGAAACTCGGAGCCGTTCGTTCGGGAGAACCGGAAAACTAAAAAGTGAGGTTAGGTGGAAGAGAGACGTTTTGCGTCATAGGCGTTATACGTTCGTGGTTACGTACCAGAGAACTCAGTTATGTTAAGCAAAAACTTTGTTAGCCTGACCAATTGATTATCTGGTGTATGTGAAACAATCAAGCGCGAAGAATTCTACGCTACGGCTTTATCCTTTTTGCCGGTTTTTCGCCGGATCGCGATACAACTAACGCGATTGCGCAAACTGTTGGCGTGCAGTGTACTTGCTACCATGAAGTACACTGCACGGAGAAAAAGACTTAGTTAGATCAACCAAGGCGCTTGGTTATGTATGCGCCAACTAAGTTATTGGTTTGACCAACCAAGTTATTGGTTTGACCAACCAAGTTATTGGTTTGACCAACCAAGTTATTGGTTTGACCAACCAAGTTATTGGTTTGACCAACCAAGTTATTGGTTTGACCAACCAAGTTATTGGTTTGACCAACCAAGTTATTGGTTTGACCAACCAAGTTATTGGTTTGACCAACCAAGTTATTGGTTACACCAACCAAGTTATTGGTTACACCAACCAAGTTATTGGTTACACCAACTAAATCATCTTGGTTAGTCAACCAATAACTTGCACGGAGAGAAATTTTTGTGTTGTGACAACATAAAACGAGGACAACAAAAATCGTTACGTTAGGCTGGCAAATCTTTTGTTCGGCTGACAAATTAGTTTTGCTATGTTGACAAATCGTTTGTTCGGCTGACAAATCTCTTTGCTGGGCTGAGCAATTTTTTTGTAAGCCTAACGTAACGATTTTTGTTGTCCTCGTTTAATGTTGTCACAACACAGAAATTTCTCTCCGTGTGGTTGATTAACAAATAACTTGATTGGTCTAACCAAGCCTTTTTTTGCGTGTGGGAAAAGATATTTGTGGGTTCAACAAAGCAAGCGGTCACCGGCTGTTAAATAGATTGTTTAATCAGCTCAACAAAAATTGTTATCACCTTAAATATCTGTTGGTCTTCTGAACCGAAAAACTGTTGAAGAAACAAAACATTTTGTTCATGTAACTAAATGTTTATTTGACAGCCGGTGGCCGCTGGATTTGGTTGAAGCGACTATTTCTTTTCTGTGTGTATATCTTTTCTTTTAATTAAGGAGACCGTGCTGTTGAATCATTGAAAACGTCTCTTTGAAACATTGAAACCGTTTCTTTATTATATGCTCACTAAGTAAACGTTCTGTACAGGCAATGAAATGTTCTCTTTGAAATTCAAATGCACTATTTCATTGAAATCAATGAAATCTTTTCTCTCGGTGTACAAGTGGATTTCTCCTGTCACCAGGAATTACTCGGATGCCCTAAGTTTTATCCTTATACAGCTTCTTGCACCTTTTTCTCTCGTTTCATGATTATTTATGTGATATATATAGATATATTTTGAAAAATCTTCTTTGCAACCGCACGAGAATGCAGAAAACCGTGAATGGTAGATCTATTCGTGCGTCGAAATATTTCACGCTCTTGTATCCTCACCCTTTCCTGTTTTTATATCACTTTATTTTTTATTTCCTCCGGATGAGAGAGAAATCGAGGTATAGAGAGGGAGAGGGAAAAGGGTGTAAGTGAATAAGAAGATATGTCTCTACTCTCGGCGCATGCGACCACCACTTGGCGCTATGCTGGTATAGTCACCGGTCGGAAACGGTGGAAGTGATTTCGGCGCCTCGAGCGCAGCGGCGGCGTCATGTGACGTATACGACGGGAGCACATCGTCGAGGAATGCTACATGGTACATGGTATGAGGGTTCTGCTGGTCCGCTTCAGTGTGTATGTCACAGAGGTTGCCTCGCATGTATGGGAAAGGGGAAAAGGACGACGACGGCAACGACGACGCTGCCGCCGGGTTTCCGGCATAACGAAATTCACAAATGTGAGGAAATTGCCGTAACACGAACGGCGAATCGAAAATATGTGGAAGATCTATGACCGGAATTTCTCAGTCTCGCTCCCACTGACGTTCTCCCTTTCTCTATCTTATCGATATCGCAACGATTTGTACTCCCCCCCCCCGTTTCCCACCCCCGCACGACATGTTTGCGCAATACACTGAATCGCTGTGCAATATAAATACTTCAATCTTATAACATATGAGATAGAGCTTCTCGATGGTATTTTGTTATTATTATTATACTTTGTCGAGGAAGGTGGGGCAAAGTGAAACGCGTAAGCAAAAATGCCTTTATCACGAAACTCCAAGTGTATTTTTACTGCTTTTCACTCAAAAAGTCGATTCCTATAATCGATTTTGAGCGTCGGGAAAAAATAATTTGGTGGGCAAAGTGGAACACTTCCCCAAATTCGGAAATATATGATCTTTTTAACTGCATAATATTGAACGTCATCAGCGTTGATGATATTTTAATATCAATTGTGTTTTCGATTAATTTGGACATTTCGCAACGCGTAAGCAAAAATGCCTTTATCACGAAACTCCAAGTGTATTTTTACTGCTTTTCACTCAAAAAGTCGATTCCTATAATCGATTTTGAGCATCGGGAAAAAATAATTTGGTGGTCAAAGTGGAACACTTCCCCAAATTCGGAAATATATGATCTTTTTAACTGCATAATATTGAACGTCATCGCGTTGATGATATTTTAATATCAATTGTGTTTTCGATTAATTTTGACATTTCGCAACGCGTAAGCAAAAATGCCTTTATCACGAAACTCCAAGTGTATTTTTACTGCTTTTCACTCAAAAAGTCGATTCCTATAATCGATTTTGAGCGTCGGGAAAAAATAATTTGGTGGGCAAAGTGAAACACTTCCCCAAATTCGGAAATGTATGATCTTTTTAACTGCATAATATTGAACGTCATCGTGTTGATGATATTTTAATATCAATTGTGTTTTCGATTAATTTTGACATTTCGCAACGCGTAAGCAAAAATGCCTTTATCACGAAACTCCAAGTGTATTTTTACTGCTTTTCACTCAAAAAGTCGATTCCTATAATCGATTTTGAGCATCGGGAAAAAATAATTTGGTGGACAAAGTGGAACACTTCCCCAAATTCGGAAATATATGATCTTTTTAACTGCATAATACTGAACGTCATCAGCGTTGATGATATTTTAATATCAATTGTGTTTTCGATTAATTTTGACATTTCGTAGAAAAAAAGTATTGACAGAAGTAAAATAGGACAGGCTCCGAAATATTAGCTCCGCTTGAAACAACATGAATATGTTTGACTGTGATTGAGCGCATACGCGTTAGAAAACCTCATATTGCTTTAAAAAAAATGACTTTCATAAGTTATTTATTGAATTTGAATTAAAAAAGTTATCTAGGATTTGTTCAAGTTATTATTTTGTGAAGTTTCTATGATTTCCACCTTGAAGTGCGTTGTAGAGACGCAAGTTTTAAAAAATGTCGGTGTGTTCCACTTTGCCCCGTTTTCGATTTTTTTTTATTTGCCGACTTTATTGGTTTAACCATCCAAAATGGCTTATAAAACATTGTATTTTGAATAATACTGCTGTATTGTTGAAAAGCGTTTTTTTGCTACAAATGACTGTTTCACTTTGTCCCATCTTCCCCTATATAAGCTATGGTGAACCATAGAAACTGCGACAACCTCGGCAATATCAATATACTATATTTAAGTACCAAGTACCATAAAGTTCAAGGCTATTTTAACGTTCATACTATACATAACCGATGCTATGCCCGGTTATAAATGAAGCGAGAGGTAGATGGGTTGTTGGGTACGTGTGGTTGAGAAAAAGTGGATTAAATCGTCGACTATCTCTTCCTGCACGGAGTGTATATAGCAGGACTACTACCTCTACTCGGTCTCGAGGAGTAGAGCGCATGCAGCAGCAGCAGCACGGCCCGCATCGTCTCGCTTCTCTTAAGCCCTTCGAATTATAACCCGGCTTTAGTCCGCGCGGGTTTCAACCACCCAACCTCGCCAGTCACGCTCCGAACGTTTATTACCACTATCCACCCCCGCTCGAACGTGTGAGTTCTGCGCTGCGCTGCCTCACTCGATGTTTCTCGCTCGATTACCGAGCGCGCGTCTCGATCTTCCAACACCAAGAGCAATATTCTACCGGAGTCACGTATACGATATAATACCAATGAAATAAAGGACAAAAAATAATAGCGCCATGAAATAAAATATCCTATAGCTGATCTAATATTTGGTGATAAAATTTTCCGATAAGAAACCTTGTTTAACCATAGTACATAATTCTGTAATTGTGTACTTCATTAACTTGTTTTCTCGGTTACTTGTTGATTATATTTATGACTCTACTTTCATAAACATATCGTATGAAGTGATTAAATTAATTTTGGACATCTAATAATGCAATGGTACTTCAGCCTTACACCGAGAGAAAAGATTTCATTGACGCCAAAGAAATGGGTGGATTGATTTTTGTTTTCATTGATTTCAACGAAATATTTCTTTGATTTCAATGAAATAGTGCATTTGAATTTCAAAGAGAACATTTCATTGCCTGTAAATAAAGATTTACTTAGTGCGCATATAATAAAGAAACAGTTTCATTGTTTTAAATAGACGTTTTCATTGATCTCTCTCTTGCACCTAACCTCACTTTTTTGTTTTTCGGTTTTCCCGAACGAACGGCTTCGAGTTTCGAGGAGCGAGAAGCGTAGCCTATTTCTGCCGTACTTTCTTACATACTCACAACATTTGAGCTTTATCTGCCGCGTACTTCAGGAAAAAATAGCTTTCAAAGTTTTGAGCTGGTAACAAGAAGGTTTCATTGAATCAGGGACGATATCTTTGAAATCAATGAAAAAGGTTCATTGGTTTAAAGAAATGTTTCTTCGAATCAATGTCACTACTTTTCATTGAGTTTGAGATCATTCAAAGAAAAGATAGTATTGAAATTCAAGTATTTAATTTCATTGGCAAAGACTTCCGTGAATCAATAAAACTTTCTCTCGGTGTATGCGTGCGTGGCGGAGCTTTGTAATTTGAAATCCATGGTTGCCAACCTGAAACCTTTGTATCCTGGTGTCACTTTCGTTTCTTGTCGACTATTACTGTTTCTCCATCAGCACGCCATGTTGTTGTGGCTTTATGCTTTAAAAGTTTTATGTATATATTTCGGAAAGTTGTTTGTTTATTTATCTGTTTGTCTCCTCCCAGAATCAGGAGGGTGCATGTCCACCCCCCTTCGCCCTTGAAATAAGAAGGGCGTATATCCGCCCCGCCCCTCCACGAATTATTTTAATTTTATGTATTGAATAGAATTACCGAATAGTTTCAATCATAACTACAATTCTGTGAATTTGTGTGTTCATGTGTGGTTTTAAAATTTTTTTAAAGTCAGTTAACATAGTAAATAAATTGTTCATGAGCTCGAGCAAATTTAATTAATTGGAAAGTGAAAAATCCAATATTCAGTGATCGAAATGTTGAATCAGTTATTCGGAGAGAGATTTGTATATATGAGTATTATGAATACATCCCCAAACAGATAACTTTTTACTTGAGCTTGCGCGCTGTTAATTTCATTGAGGAGGCAATTTTGGGTTTAATACATTTGACGTTATGCAAAAAATCATCGCAAAGTCGTTGAAACTAAAGGATCCCTAGAGATACACAGATTGTGTTTTCCGTCTTAATTCGTCAACAATTTTGACTGACATATGTATTCGCAAATTCCTCTTCACTTATGACTTGATACTTAAAAAAGAAACGAAGGAGCGTAAAGTTTAATCCACAATAACTTGGTAGAGTTATTATTTTTGAAAATCATTGAAAATATTAGATTAAGACATATTGAAACAGAAACAATGTCCGTTATGTGAACCTTGCACTCTTTAACGTTCTTTAAACTTATTAAACGTAGTCGTTTCGAGTAATAATTTTACGATTGCACTCAGTGAACTTTGGGAAACATCTCTGAACTTTCAGAGCCATAGATCATCCGCAAATTCTCGTGTAGCTTGTGCATATCAAATATTTCCGATTTTACAGGCTCAGTGTAGGTCGAGGTATATTCTAATGCCTTATCCACGACACTGCATAGTCCGCCATAGCTTCGGTCACGCTCCGAACGTTTATTATTCACTCTGTTGACGGCCAGGGGTCCGCTTCAGCACGAGGGTGGTGTTCTCGTGGTTCTCGATAAAGAACACGCCTGGAGCGACGGATCGTGCTGCAAGAGCATAGTAGTTTTATACCTACAACACATATATACATACGTACGTATACATTGAGCTAGGTCGAGGCCAGCAAAGAGACTCGATCGCCGAGGTATGAATTCTTCACTCTTCGCCCAATACACACGCACCCCCTGAGCGTCTATGCACAACTTCACTCTCCGCGAAAACAAAACGCTCGTTGCAGACTATGGGGGTTGAAATATTTCAAAGTCAGCACGCAGAGCTCGTGCATTCCCGATCTCGGTGACATCATTTATCAGCGTCGAATAGCGGATGAGTGTCGCTCGTTCGTGTCAACGAGACTCACGTCAGGCTCGAACAAACATATTCCAGCGACCGCATATACATATTAATACAAGCAGAATAATATTCTCTATGTGACTCTACAAAGTTGTGATCCTTTCACCGAAGTTAAAGTAAAAACAGACGTGTACCTAACAAATGAGAAACTTCACGGGTAAAAAGTGACTTTCCTGTCAACAAAACCGTCTATATGAATAGCAGATAAAGTTGTATACTTAATGGAATTATCATGTGTTTTATCGATACCCAGAGATAAGAGGTTCAAGGACGTGTTATATTTGCTATAAAAATTCTCAGTATATGCACCAAATTATCAGGCAAGTGTTTCTACTCTCGGATTAAGCGCCTCGCAAGCACAATCGTTGTAAATTGGATTATATGCTAGGGGAATAATAATGCTGTGTGATACCATCACATTTGCTTCTCGTCATTACAACGCAATAGTATATTTCGATACAAGTGCGAAAAAACTTTTTCTGGCGAGTGCGAGTTTGCAGCCCGAGCCGAAGGCGAGGGTTGCAACCATACGAGTTAGAAAAAGTCTTTCGCACGAGTGTCGAACGATATTTTATGTTACGATGTGAGAAAATGCAGTTTAACGCACGCGAAGCGTGCGTAAAATGCGATTTTACGCACAGTGTGACATAAATAGTATATTACGATACAAGTGCGTAAAAAATTTGTGACGAAATTTGTAAAAATCGTGACGAGTGCGCTGCACATGCCAAAGACAATCGTGCGAGTTAAGGAAAAGTTTTGCCAACGAGTATTGTACAAAATTTTACTCCACCAGGTGTGAAAATGGCGGGTTATGGCTCGATGCGTAAAGCGTCCATTTTTTACACCTTGTGAAGTAAAATTTTGTACGATACACTTGTATCGTAATATACTATTACTTCGCTCGGTGCGATAATGGACGCTTTTCGCACCGCGCTACAAATCCCCATTTTCACACCTTGTAAAGTAAAATTTTGTACAATAGTAGTTGAAACAACTTTTTCTCACCTCCGGGCCGAAAGTTGTCGTTTCTGTCGAAGTTCCCGGCCGTTTCTTGTCGTTTCTGTCGAAGTTCCCGGTTTTCGGCTCCGTCGATGAGAAAAATCGTATACACTCCTCGGGCAGTAAATAAGAAAGCCTCAGATCACATGTCATTGTCGAGGCGAAGCCGAGGCATTTCTGAGACATTTCTTACTTTACTGCCCTAGGTGTGTAATATGCTATTTCCGCACTTGTGTTGTAATATACTATTACTTCAAAAGGTGTGAAAATTGGCTTTTATGCACACGATGCGTATGTAAAACGTCCTTTATTGCACCGAGTGAAGTAAAAATATCATCCTACAGCCTAGAAGTGAATAAATATTTTCGTGGTGATAATAATATACGCATAAAATAAATATATTACGAGCGATGGAGTTTTTAATCTCCCGCACGACCAGAAAGCCAGCTTTATTCGGGAGAAAATGAAGAGAGAAGAGCATCCTTCGATTTTTATCTTGATGGCCTCGAGCGATCGTAATCTTGCTTAGGTCGATGTCCCCTCTCACACTCTCTCTCCTCCGCATGGCGTCATGATGTACGAAGCGCTTCGGGGCTTGATCACTCCTACGGCTATATCTTGCCCTTGCCGATACTCTTGTTGTTGTTATCGTTGTTGTTACTTTTGTTGTTTGTCTCTCTTTCTCCTGCGCGTCTATGATGTTATGCAAACAGGAAAAACCGATGGGAAGCAGCAGAAGCCATCAGAAAAAATACCAATGTAGATAAAGTGCTAAAGCATGCGAGAAGGAGTAGCAGAAAAAACAAGAAATCGAACTGCCATAACGAAAATTGTGAGAGAAAGCAGTAGGAATAGTGCGAAAGGTGAATGGAGGAATGAACGACAATTACAGGACGAATTTGGCAGGCAAAATAGTATATTATGCTACGAAATAATATATTATGCTACAAAATAGTATATTATGCTACGAAATAATATATTATGCTACAAAATAGTATATTATGCTACAAAATCGTATATGATGCCACAAAATTGTATATTATGCTACAAAATCGTATATTATGCCACAAAATAGTATATTATCCTACAAAATTGTATATTATGCCACAAAATAGTATATAATGCATGGGAGGAAAGTGCGGGATTTTCACCGATTGTGATGTTTGAAAGTGCGTTAGGAGGAAAGTGCTTGATTCTCACCAACTGTGTTTGCAGCATCTTTCCTTCAGCTGCAAAACTTTTCTTCCCGTTGCGTTACATTTCCTCCCGCCGGCCAAGAAGATTTTTTAAAATCTTTGCCAATGCTCTTGTTGTTGTTGTTGTTGTTTGTCTTTCCTTCTCGTGTGCGTCAATATTGTTATACCAACGCGTGAATATCAAGGGGAAACTGCAGAGGCCACGAGGAAAAGCTACAACGTACATGTCCAAGCATTAGAGAAAGAGGCGAAGGAACATAAGAAGAAGAAATGCGATAAAGAAGAGTGTGGGAGGAAGCAGTGAGAATGGCGCGAATAGTAAGCAAACGGCGGAACGACGAGGCGAAGAAGATGGAGACGAAGGAAACCAAAAAAAAAAAAAAAAATAGATAAAGAAGGGTTCGAGCGAAAGTAGTGAGAATGTTGCAAAGGGCGAGTAAAAGGAGGAAGGACGAAGCAAAAGAAGAAGTTTGAGGGCAGCGATGTTTGTGCTCGCCTCTGGTTTGTTGAACCCAGGCATCTTTCCGATGCGGAGCATATTCCGCGCGAGGTTCTTCAAGCCCCGCGCGCACACCCATAGTTTTGCTCCCCCCCTTCAAACCCCTTCACCCTTCCTCCCTTCCCGATAGAATCGTGTGTTTATCATGGCGTTGTTCATGACTTATTCAATGCACGACGCTATGGGGCATAAAGGCGAGAGAGGTTCACTTGCCGTATGTACGCGTCTGGCGATCCGCGCTTCTGGTTGTGCTTCTTGCGAGAGGATAGGACTTCGCGCTCCGCACTCGCGCCTCCCGCGAAGCACGTCTCGAAACTTATAGCTCACTTCGACCTCGGATTGTTCTTGCCTGTATCGTGCAAAAGAGTAGAATAAGAGAAAACGTGGAGAGAGAAAGAGAGAGATGCTGTTAGTAGCTGTATAGTGAGAAAAGCCGCCCGCGCCCAAGACTAGGGAGTGAAGTCGAGGGGAGCTTTCGCCAAACTCTTCGTTACAAGCGGGAACTAGCATTTTCCACTTACCCTTCGTTTCGTAAAGTTCCTACTCTCTCATCTTACTCTTCGCATATACATACATATACATATAACGTTCTTGTACATTCTTCTCTCTTTTTCTCTCTCTCAGTGGCGTACCAACTTATAGACGCCCCCCCCCCCCCCCCGTGCACTTCAGAAAAGGGCCCGCAAAAATTAGTCAGTGAACAAAATTGAGTGACTGCAAGTTTGAAGTCAGTGATATCGAAAAAAAAGTGATGGTTGAGGGAAAATAATGGAATATCGTAATGTTTTTTATTTCTATAGTTTCTGAAATTTGGATAAATAGTAGTATTCAGATTTCGAATAGTCGAAAATACTATTACATGTTCATCAATTTCCTCCTAAGTGAATTTTTATTCGCAAACTCACTGACCGACGTCTTCAATGTTTTTCGCTCTTGCCGTTTCGTGTTCAACACTAAGAACCGTCAAGTCACTGAGTCTGCTTTCTGACATGGTGCTTCTCAGATATGTTTTGATTATTTAAATAACGGTAAAGTCAAGAATATCAATAATTAAAATAAGTGTATAAATTATTGGAATCGAATAGAATATAAACCTGGTGAATAGAAAGAAAAAAAAAGAGAAATTATCAGTCGCGAGGGCTGCGGGCTGTCCGGTACGCCACTGCTCTCTCTCTCTCTTTTTTTCTTTTTCTCTTTCTACTGCTGCTCCCTTTACGGTTTCGCATGTTCTCCACCACATCCTCGCTACAACAAAGAGTAAGGACGTACGACGCTGAAGTAAGCGAGAAGGAGAACCGAGAGGCCGCAATAAACTAATCGTAAAAGCGAGCTAAGTGATTGCAGCCAGCACGTCAACGCTAAGCAACTACTACCCCCTATTCGAGCTCTGCTACTGGGCGAGTGAAATGTGGAGGACGGGACATCATGAACGTGCGAGAGTGAAGACTGTGTACGCGCAACGGGTGAGATGAACAGAGGGAAGAAATGAGGCTCACGGAGAGAGGAAGGTGATAGAACGGAGGGGGTGGGTTGGGGGTGGAGAAGAACCGAGTATAGATTCGCTGCTCTCTCCACCCGCGCCAAACTCGTAAATCCGCGAAAGGTGTTGCTCCAGCGATGCCTGAACTCGTCTACGTCTTCCTATACCTACTTTCCCTCTCTTCTTCTTTCTCTCCTTTCACCCATACTAGCTTAAGCTCTACATACGGTCCACATACATGGACTGGCTTTAAAAAAAAAAAATTTACTTGCCACTGCAAAAAACCTTACAGTCTACACTCTAATATTGACCTTTGTGAAAGAAAAGGTTCGTAGGAATTTTTTTAGAGGTGGCGCAAAGACCTTTTTTATTCCCCATTTGATTAACACGTAGAGAATAAAATGTTTCGTTTCGACGGATATTACTATTTTTGTACACGATGGATGGTGCAATGTATAGTAGCATTTTATAGCTTAAATCATTAACTTCAATTCTGTGCATCGTAGAACAATTTCGACCGCATTGTTTGAAAGATATTCAATTTTGCGTAAACAGATGTTTTTTTACTATTAAAAAATGGTTATCTAAGACAAACTAACGTCTTGCCTCCATCGTGTTAAAAAATAATGGTATCCATCTAAAGGAAAGATTGGATTTTCTACGTGTCAGAAAATTTCGTTCCGCCACCTATAAAAAAAATTCGTAGGGTAAAGTCACCTGTAAATGACCAGTTAAGCAGAACGATTCGTTTATCATGGGTTTTCTATAAAATGTTTCCATATTGTCTGCAAAAATTTTAACGGTTGACCAGAACGTCGAATTATGTGATGCGATCAAAACAATATCATATTTTTGTAGGAAAGTATATAAAAACAAATTGTAAAAGCAAAAAAAGCCAAAAACAGCAGTGAATGATCGGGTCTTTCTGACCTACATTTTTAGTCGAAAATAGGCTTCCGCAACAAAATAATCACAGTAGATAGCTAAAAAAAGAGACAAATAAAAAATCTAACGTTAAGCCAAGACGTCAGAATTTTTCATGAACTCTCAAAAAGTAGTTGATCATTCACTGGTGCATTCCCTGCTTCCCTTTAACAAAGGCCAATATTAGGGTCCAGACTATAGTTTTTGTGGTGTGGCAAGAAAAAAAAAAGTTTTTTTTTAGGTAGTCTAATGTGCGGTCGTCTGTACACGAGCTTCAGGATATCCCAGCAATGGCTGCATTATACTTCTACAACTACTGTACTAGCGTTCCTTTCCTCTCGGTTCTGTGCTTTTAAGGGAATCGATCGTTCGTCCCGGCATAACGAGCGCCTTGAATTACCGTTCGATGCGTTTCCTTCCCTCGAGGCCTCTCTTCGAACCCTCGGAAAATCCAGCAGCCCCTGATTCTCTCCTTCGTCACTGACTCCTACATTCAAGCTACATGACTATATAATACATATAATAATAATACCACTTATCCGTCACTCATACATTTTTCTCCACCGCATCGAAAGATGCTGCGACGTTGTATTGGTAGCTTACGAATTGAAAACAAAATCTCTCCTGTCTCGTGTTCTTATAAATGCTTGTTATTGTTCCTTATTGGCCTTTATCGATCTTCTTTACTGCTACAGCCGATTGAATTTAACTTCAGCCATCATTCTTTGCACAAGTTTATATTTGCAAGATTTCTCGACTTTTTATTTTTTATTCTACAGGCTCTTTATTAATGTCCGCCATTATATTTTCATTTAAAATTTATTTTATCATCTATAAGAGCATCGACGCTCCCTGCCAAGTTTGTATCAGGTTTTTTATAGCACGGCGCTTCGTCAATATGCATATCATTCCAGACGAGGCGAACGCAACGATTTCCAGCTTATTTTCATAACGGCTCGCGGCTAGAGCAGCGCCCACTGCTGTATATTGCATATACTATATTCGTGAGCGGGTATCGCACCAGCTTATCCTATACGTACACAGTATGTATACCGCGCTCGAACTGGACGCAACGTAAGCCGTCTCGCACGAGTCATCGCGCGTATGGAACGCGCATTTATTTATAACTTTATCAAAGTCAACAGCAGCAGTAGCACCGACGCTGCAGGAACGACGTTTGCGATATCTACATCGAGAAACTCCACACCTCGACCCATCAACGACCGGACGAACGAACGAACGAACGAAAGCATTCGCTGTCTGATGCCATCGACGGTCTTGTCTCTTTCTCCCTCTATTCGCGAATAATAAATTTGACGGTGACACCGCTCTGTTCCCGATAACGATACCGAATTATCTCAATAACAGCCATTATCATTTTGTGCTGCAGCACTCATCACTATGTTATGCACATTAAGGGGGTTCCCATCGGTATTATCTACTGAAATGATAACTCAAATTTAATTGTTCTTTATCTGAGTTTTCAGGACAATCGATACTTACAATGTCGCTAATGAAAGAAAGGTGGTACCGATTATTATCGGTGTTACGTTGAATAAATATTGATTAGCTGTGTACAAGAAGAAGCGAAGCATTGGAGGCTTGTAATTAGTTTTTGAATTATTAAATAATATAACAAAAATAATTTAAAAAAGTAGAACCTTGCACATTGCTTCCTCATTATTTTTCGCTTTTTACAAAGCTCCCTCTGTGAGGAAGCAGTATGTTATTCAATTTTGGCTTCCTCATAGAGGAAGCTTTGTAAAAAGCGAAAAATAATGAGGAAGCAATGTGCAAGGTTCTACTTTGCATCTTTTTTTTTTATACCTTGTGTCTCTTTTGCAGAGGTGTTTTATACAGCTATAAATCACCTCTGCAAACACCGTTACATCTAATTTTGATTAGATACAAATTTTTGTCGTACTTTCTCAACTTTTCCGGAAGTTATAGCGAAAATCTACATTTTTTTTTAAATGAAAAATGGTGTAAAATCCGAACGACTTTACCGATCATCACCAAATTTGGTACATGGCATTTCTGAATGTTATTTTTCGTCTGTACAAAATTTCTGTTCATTTGTTGAAATTCGACGTAATTTAGATCAAAATCTATTTTTTTCGAAAAATTCAAAATTCTATAAAATCCGAACCGCTTTACCGATTTCGTCGAAATTCAATACCATACAACATTGAACGTATCTTCAGTTATGAAGAACTATTTAGCCAAATCGGCGAACTTTTACGAAAGTTAGAGCGACCACGCCCTTTTTTCAACAAATTAAAATCAACATAAAATCTTAATGACTTCACATATTTTGGCAAAAATCACAACATTCAAAGAGGGGCAGCTACTCTACTTGCGTGCCAAATTTGAGCCGGATCGCTCGAACGGTTACCGAGTGAGAGGAGATTGAATTTTCGAAGCCCAGCACACACACACACACACACACACACACACACACACACACACACACACATACATACATACGGACATTTTTTCTAAACCACTTTTCTCGACGTTTTAGGTGATTCTAAGCATACTGACATGAAAGTCTCGAAAAAAAAAAAATTTCATGAAAACAAAGCTTCCTCTATGAGGAAGCAAAATGAAACAATGATGCAATAATCGAGTGCAAATAATTTTCTACGTTTGGTTAGTTATTATTGGAATGTGATAAAAAATGAAGCCGGCAATGTCTACTTCAACTGCTTGTATTTAATGAATATCCTACTTCTCGACAAAATTAAAAATTTATATCTAAGTAGATATTATTTGCAACCATTTGTATCAAAGATTTAACAAACTCCATCCTCCGGAATTAGATAACTGATTGCTTCTTTTTTTTTTACCTAAGAGGGTACTCATTAATATAACCGGGTTGTTTTTGCGAAGAAAAAAATATATGAATAAAATTAGAAAAATGAAGTAAAATGTTATCGTTCAAACTATTTATTAAGTTAAGTATTATCAACCGTTCAATAATTAATGTTCACTTATTACATTGTATACTTGGTTGTTATCTATTGCTATTCTTATCACACAACACAATTAGCCGCAAGGTACACGGAGTGCTTTTTACAAAATTGTACTGTACGTTCATGGTGTTTATTTTTCTATAAATACATTAATATGAATGAACTTACGTTATATCTTCCACAAAACAAAAAACCAATTTTTCACCAGATTCCCGGGAGAGTACTTCAATAATAGACACAAACTCATTTGCCCTTACACACTTAAAAACTGCTGCTATTAAATAACAGAGTTCCAAGGCTTGGCCATAATTTTAAGCTTCTTAAAAAAATGCAAATTTTTTTTTTCTTCAAAATCGTGCCCCCATTAATAAAATGACAAATAAAATCGTAAATCACATTCCCGAATTTGGCTACGATACGTACCACGAAGTTCACCCTGTGTGTTTTATTTAGAAACTTTTTTTCCTTAGATTTTAGTTTTTCGCCTGAACCGCGTCTTTCGCAGTTGCGGTTGACTTGCATTATTTCTTTTTCACTCACTCACTTGTCCCCGTGGTGTGTTTTTTTTTCTTATACTTGGCATCGACCCGCAGCCGCGAAATTCTTTTCGCTGCTTCTCTCGTGCCTGAGCCAGAACCAGAGCAATTCGTCAACTCGGTGGTGCTGTTGGGAGCAGGGAATAGCAGGCATCGTTTCTAGCAGGCTAACAACTCGCGATGGTATGGTTTGTGCCCGGGCTCCGCTCTCGGGGATGGAGGATATAGCGGGTGAGCTCGGGGTAAGCCCGGTGGCATTAGCGATGCATGTATGCGCTGATCCGCGGCCCAAGATACCCGGGCAATACGTCAAGTCCGGGCGAGAAAAATGCTGTGCACCCCATCTCTTTTTTTCCTCTCTCTTTCTCTTTCTCACGTTCGGTATTTTCATCTCACGTTCTTTTTTACTCTCTCCGTCACGGCTGCATCCCCTCGGGAAGCACATACAGCAGGTCATAACCGTGTCACGAGAGAAGCCCGCCAGCTCTGCTACGCCGAGAGTGAGCAAAAGCTCGAGCGACGAGCAAAGCGCTTCGTGAGTGCACTTGAAAAAAATAAATAAATAAATCAGCAGTGCAACGGAGGTTATCGCCGCGCCTCCTCTAATCGCTCCGGGGCAAGGAAAATACATTATAATAACTTTATACAAGCATATCGTGACAGTATATATGCTTCGACGGAGGCAAAACAGAAAATGAAAAAAAAATAATATGACACAGCTGTTGCTATACGAATATTGCTGCGTAAGGCTCGATCAATGAAAACACTTGATTGCGCCAGTATTTCAAGGAGATTGCAGGAGATCCACTGTAAACAATATATTCTTTACATAAGCTATATATACTATACGTATTAGGCTGGAAGCACAGTTATATTGTGTTGTAAATATTTCGTATAATGCTTTCACTACTGGTAAAAATAATCCCTTTTACATAAATTCGTATATTACAGTTTATGTAAATCATATGAAAATAATGAAATTTAATATGATAATTTGAAATTTTACAATAATCGTTATTAAATTTAATATATCAGCTGATGAATACAATACCGGCAATGTAAATTTACAAATATATATATTATAGTTGATATACGATTAAGATGTAAGATTGCAGTACCTTTTATGAAACCGTATAAAAATAATGAAATTTAATATGATAATTTGGAATTTTACAATACTCGTTATTAAATTTAATACATCGGCTGATGAATAAAATACCGGTAATGTAAATTCACAAATATTTTTGTATATTATATTTGATATACAAATAAGATGGGAGATGGCCGTATCTTCTACGCAATCATATGAAAATTATGAAATTCGTAATTTTAGAACACTCGTTATTAAATTTAATATATCGGCTGATGAATAAAATACTGGCAATGTAAGTTTACAAATATTTTTGTATATTATAGTTGATATACAAATGAAATATGAAATCGCAGTACCTTTTACGAAAACATACGAAAATTTCTAATTTTACAACACTTTTTATTAAATTTAATATATCGTCAGATGAATAAAGTACCGTCAACATAAATTCACAAATTTTTTTAATAATGTACTGTCGTTGATGCATGTTTTTACTTCCGGCATACGCTTATTTGAAAAATATATTTCTTAGATCGTAACGAAAGGTGACGGTTGGCCTCGAAAAGCCAATATACGTATCAGAAATGATGAGAATTATTCCACGATCTTCTGCATGCGTTTCAGTGAAGCAAGAAAATTGGCAGCTGCTACAGCGACATAGAAAAAAAACTGAACGGAACGGGCGTAGAGAGAGAGAGAGAGCAGAAAAAAGTGGTGTTCGTGCGGTCTATAAATTATGGTATCCAACATATCGATGTGGTGAGGCTAGGCAGACGTCAGTCGTCAGATTCTCAAGAGCTATGTCGAGGAAAAAAGGTCAGGGGCCAGTGCAGGAAAAACCGTACTTGCCACACATCCTCGCGTTGCAACGAAAGTGGAATCGACTCCTCGTTCGATCGTTTCTTTCGTCCACATTTCTTCACATATTCCTCCGTCCACTACTCATATCTCGCTCTTGTTCTTACATTCAATGTTTTTACTCCTTTCACTCGGTTCGAATTCAGCGCCGGTAGTGAGGACAGCTGTTCGTTGCTCACACTTCGATCGAATTATTGCCAGCTAGTATTTTTGCTATATTCCCAGGTAAAAAAATTATAGATAGAGTATATAAAAATATATATATATAGTTTTAGTCTACATATGCTCTACATGCAATCTATACATAATTTGTACATAAATCCAATTTCACAGTTGGTCTTATATCAAAATTGCATATAGATTAATCAATAAATATGTTAACCTTTATATTATTTTGTATTATGTTATATATAAAATATATTAGTTTATTTTACTATTATTTTTGCAATTTCATAAAATCACACTATGTGTACAGCTATTGTTTGGCGTGCAGTGGCCAAATGGTTATTTATTTTACTTGAATAAATTGAAATTGAATGTATATAGAATTTATACAGATTGTATATGTCCAATTGCATATGTCGGACTATATATCATTTTTTTACTTGGGTTTACAGCATTCCATACTGAGAATCTGTGCTCTCTTAAGCACTATATACCATCGTGACGATAGTCTAGCGAATAGAATGCGAATAATTGTAGGAGTAATGGTTTAGAAGTTCCTACAACTTTAAAGGTTCCAAAGTCCGTAGAAAATGAGCTTGTCATTTATTCCTAGTGCGTTATTCATTTTATTCGGAATAATTTAAAGTTTTCAAATTCCAAACATCATAAGCGGCGTGCTTCACGCCTTCCCCGTTTATTTAGTTTTCCGACGAATTAAGCTTGTTTGTTTTTTTCAACTTTGTCTTAAGCTTTAAATTTTATTTGTTCGCATTTAGAAGTTATTTAAATTTCTATGATAATCATAATAGATCATGGTGAATATGAATGCAAAAAAAACATGTTTCTCATTAAAATAGTTCAGTTATTGGAAAAATTAGTAGCAAATTATTCAAACAGTTCGATAAAGATTTATCGGTTCGAGGCTTGGAAATAAAGTACGCTGCTGCTAATAAAATTATTATCGTGCTACCTTTACCGCTTCACAGTTCATCGTTCTTCATATATTTAATTTTCTTTTTTCAAATTATAAAATCAGTGGTGTCAAATTTATGAATCAAACATCTGAAGCGAAACCTTAATGGAAGAAGTGAAAAATGTCACGCTTCCAGATAATTATTTATAAATTCGCGCGACCCTCAATGGACGAGAAAAGTGACAAGTATTTGATGTTTAATCGTACCATGTAACCCCGCGCTACCATGACGCTTCACCGTATAGTTCCTGCTTGAAAAACGAATATTTTAATAAAAGCTCTTGAGGGAGAGAAGCGCGCGGGCGTTACTACAGCATGAAACGCATGCAAGTGACTGCATAATAGCCCCGACCCCGGGTTCTTTCCCGTTCCTTTTTCGTAGATGCTAATACTGCAAAAGCATCGAGAGTGCGAGTGAACGAGCGACAGGTAACCACTTGGAGGACTACGTGCCTTTCCTCGAGAATTCCCGTGGCCTTTTTATATCTCGAGACGTGCGTCGTTCGGTGGTAGCTGCCGCAACCGGTGCACGACAACCCCCACGGCAGAATTCTCGTCGCTTCAGCCGCTCACCCTGTTCTGTCACCCCATCGCCAGCGGCTCTTTCTTTCTCGCATTCACGTCGAGGACCGTCGCATTCGCGCGACGAAAGCGTGCGCTGCGCGCTGGCGGCTTACATAAATTCGGTCTCCGATAAATTTCGCGCTACAAATTGGGCTTTCGAGTGAAGAGGCTTACTCTTATTCGAGTACAGGTGTCTTCGGGGCGTTTCTTTCTTGGCCGTGGTTCTTTCCCGTCTGTTTTTCCCTCCTCACTGCGCCACTTCTGCCTTTCACGTCTATATCCTTCGCCACTTTCATTTTACGTTTCGTTATGCTTCGTTTTTCTTTCGCATAACTTTTCCTGGGCTGTGTTTGTCTTGTCTACGGTAACCGAAAAAGAGGGTTTCATGGATGTTGCGGACATATCTCTCTATATTATAAAAAGATCTCACCACCGCCGCTGTCGTGTCAAGAATCGAGCCATATCCAGGACATTTCATGTCAAGTCCCCTCAATGTATGGTCTATTTTGCCCGAATTTTTTCTAAGTCCCCCAAGGGCCCTCGGATTCCGGATATTTCCAAGTCCCCCAAGAGTCTCCGAAGACCGGATTTTTCCAAGTCCTCCAAGGGCCCCGAAGCCCGGGTTTTTCCAAGTCCCCCAAAGGTCCCCGAAGCTTAGATTTTTGCTAAGTCCCTTAAGAGTCCCCGATGTCCGGATATCTCCAAGTCCTCTAAGGGCCCCGAAGGCCGGATTTTTCCAAGTCCCCCAAGGGTCCCGAAGACCGGATATTTCCAAGTCCCCTAAGGTTCCCCGATGCCCGGACTTTTCCAAGTCCCCTTAAGTCTCCAAAGCCCAGATTTTTCCAAGTCCTCCAAGGATCCCGAAGCCCGGATTTTTTCAAGTACCCCTAGGGTCCCCAAAGTCCGGATTTTTTCAAGTCCTCCAAGGGCCCCAAAGCTCAGATTTTTCCAAGTCCTGCAAGGATCCCGAAGCCCGGATTTTTCCAAGTCCCCCAAGGGTCCCCAAATACCGGATTTTTTCAAGCCCTTTATGTCACCAATAAGACAAATGGCAACGCGAGCCACAATAACCCCTAGTCTATGTATATATCCATCTTGCTGCATCGGCGTTATCTATTCTGTCTCTCGTCTTCGCTGGTACTCTCGTCTTTTCGCCGCGGTACATTCTTCTCCTCTCCACATCCTTTTCTCGGTTCTCGTCGCTTCGAATCCAATTAAACTTATCGTCTCTCCTTCCCCTGCCATCGCACCTCGTTTCGGAGAACGAGCGCAGCTTTGGGCACTGTACGACGAATACGGTGAACTAAATTCACCCTATGCACATCTCACGAGCAAAACTTCTCGGCGGACCGACACGTGTCTATCTCCGCCGTGTCTCACCGAGTCTCTCGTCTCAATTTCATCGGGGAAAGCGAGACACAGACATTAACGCGTATTTCCGGCGGGCTCACCACGCCCGCTGCCTTATTTCCGTTCCCGTCGTGTCTCCGGGAATCACGACGCCAACACCCGACGTCGTATTATCGGCAGCCCGAAATTCTCTCCATTCCCGCAACATTTCTCTCCGAGAAAATGTAGTAACGCTGTAGCATGCACGTGCGTATAACGTATATAAAGTGCAATCCCACTGCGAGCTGTTTCTCCCCCTCGGTGTCGGTGAAATAACCACCGGAATAAACGCAATCTGGGAGGATTGCCCGTCCACTTCGCAAATTAAAATAAATAAGTGCGATACGCGCGCGCGCCCATCGGAGTCTGGCATTTGGCCAAACACGTTCGCGGGGGTGAACTATACACCTCGATGTCGGAGTACACTCGAGAAATCTCCTTCCTGCATCGCTTCTTTCCTCTTTTCTCCTCCCATTTGCCGGGTAAACGCATTACAGCTTGCACCTTCAAGCCTTTCCTTACTTATTTCCAGCTTTATAACGTCATTTGTATACAACCCCGTTTCTCCGATGTTGTTGTGCGCACTGTTCGCCTAACACGAAGCACATCCTGCCTCTGTCCTTCTGACCCTTTTGCTCTTAACGTTGTTTAGTTGTGTATCTACATTCGGTGCTGGTTAGTTGGTGTCTTGGTGCTGCTGCTTGCTGACCCAAGAGGACAAGGCGAACGAGCGACCGACGACTCTTATCCGTCCAAGAAAACAAGACATCTAGACCGTTAAGATAAGAACTGAAGCGAGAAACGAAACTGCGTTTGCTGTTACTGCGCAAGTCACGGTCTTTTGCGTAATAACAGATTACACTTGTAGCTCTAGATTCAGCGCTCTATCTCGAGAGTTTTAAGAGGCTTGTTAACGGCGCGAATCGGTCGTCAAATCGACATTAACCTTCATTCAGAAAAAGGCTTGGTTAGAACTACTAATTATGGTTGAAAATGTTACCAAGAAAAATTTGATAGACACAACCAGGTTATTAGTTAACATAACCATGGATTTGGTAAGACAACTAAGAATTTAGTATTTCTAAACAATAACTTGGTTGGCATCTACCAAATTTTTCTTGCTAACATTTTTAACCAAGATCTTAGTAAGTCCAACCAAGTCTTTTTCTCAGTGATTGATGTGCATCACTCGCCTCCTGATAATTCACTTTACTGTGACACGATTCTTTGCTCCGACATAATTCGGACAAATTATCTCGGAGAATCGTCCAATAAATAGGCAACTAACAATATTCACCGCCGAAATGAGGACCTGCTGATTTTAAACAATTGCCTACGCCGAGTGATGCTTAGGAGGAAAGAAATTACGGTACATACGCATTTTGGGCGCGATTTTGTAGTTAACACGAATCTCATAATTTACGTTATCATTTGTTATTGATTGTTTCCCTTTGAGTTACTTACGATCTAGACCAGCGGATGCTTGCTGCAAGTCAATTAATCTCGAGTATAAATCTGATGTATGACTCGAATCTTAATATCGCACGCGTCACATATGCAACACTATGTGTGCTCTCTTGCCGCAAACTTGTACATGCTATTAAGCTTACCAATTAGTTAAACAATTGCAGTGCTATGATATTTTCTTTTTTCGATTTGCATCGTCTCAAGTTGATGATTGACCTCACAAATCACCGAAGCCTCATATGGACTCGAGACCTGCATGACTCGAATCCTAATTAGAATTCCTGTGCACATATGCACTGGGATGCTTTCTGATTGCATATTTGTTAATACTAGACCATTACCAGGTGGCTAAACAATAGTAATTTACATAATATTTTTACTCAAGTAGCCTCAAGTAATTAAATTGTATTTGCTTCCTGCGGTTCCGATGTAATGACGGGAACGGCCATTTCCTTTAATCGAAAAGAATAAACCGAGTTGCGAACCGTTTCTGCAGTCCAAGAGACGGGTACTGTACACACTTAATCGGAAAATGGCCGAGACATCGTTGCTTTTTCTCCGCAGCTAGAGTGGACAGACGGAGGAGAACGGGGTGTACAGAAGGACGGAATTACTCCTCGCCGCTAGTGGTGTGTTCGCTGTAGTCAAGAAAAACTTCAATCTCATCACACCCAGTGGCAACAAAACTTCTCTTACTCGGCTTCGCGGCGTTCACTAATACCGCGAGGAGTCGCGAGAGAAGCGAGTGCGGAACGCGAACGCTCGCGATTTCCTAATTGCTTCTACGAATCGCTTCACTTTACGAGAGTCCCCGTCTAGTCTCGCGGTTGAGACGTTGACTCGCGAGAACGTGGAAGGAAGCCTGAGAGCTTCGCCTTGCCTTCGCTGCTCAACTCCAGAATCGGAGGTGTTGCAAAACTCTCAAAGTTGTTACGACGTAGTGGAGGATATTCCGCGGCGACGATGACGACGATGACGGTGAGAAAGAGTGACTGAAGTCGTCGTGAGCCAAGTACAACACAGCCATGATTATTACCAACTCCAAAGCACAATGTACTTTCGGCTGGAAATAATCGTAAAAACGTTCCTTCGCATTAAAAAAACAAAAGGTTGGTTAGAAATACCAAAAAATTGGTTAAAAATTTTACCAAGAAAAATTGATAGCTCAAACTAAGTTATTGGTTAGCATTCTTTTTCTTTCTTTTCTTTTTTGTGGTTGGCGCTGGTTTTCACTGAGGTGAGTTACCATACCGGCCATTTGCATTGGTTAGCATAATCAAGGATTTGGTAAGACGACTAAGTATTTAGTATGCCTAATCAATAACTTGGTTTCGCGGAAATTTTTCTTGGTACAACTGTTAATCAAAATCTTAGTAGGGCTAACCAAGGATTTGGTAAGACAACCAAGTATTTAGTACACCTAACCAATAACTTAGTTTTGCCTACCAAATTTGACTTGGTACAATTTTGAACCAAAATCTTAATAGGCCCAACCACACCTTTTTCTGAGTGCGATGGGTTAACAGGATAATTCAGTTGTAAGCATTCCGAGCTAATGTGTGGAATAGATAGAATTCTAACTACAGCTATGTACCGGATTATGTAACAATCGTTTGTGGAAACTGTGGTCGTGTATTAATAATATTGTGATAGGTGTGCTTCCAAAATGGACCATCCATTGTTGAAGTTACCTATCACAATATTATGTAACAATTACCGGGTCTGACTATCGAGGTAGACATACGCCTGTAGGCGAATCACAAATTCACTGAGAGTAGGTATATCCTTGTTGCAACTGTGTGCACATCGCGGCGGTTGTCTCATGTTTATGTGTAGTCCGGAATTGCTGGTTCCATTTGTTATTTTTGTTATTTTCTAAAATACTGAATTATTCAGTTGCGATTTAACTGCTTATTTCATTCACTGAACAGACCCCGAAGGCAGCCCCAAAAATTTGTCAGAGCTATGATTTTGTTAATCTGGTTAAACACAAATACTTAAGCTTCGACTGTACGAGCGAAATGATTGATTCCTTGATTAGACGTATCTTTTCGATTTTCAAATCCATGTACTCCCTTCCATTGCTGAAGTATAATGCATCACAGAGCAGCTTCTCTCTCGTGGTTTATCGTTCCATTAAGCTGGCGCATATATGACAGTTTGCGGTTCCAACGAATTAAGCGTGTACAACGAAGAGCGCGTCGACGAGTCCTCATGTCCTCATTTATGAGTGTTTAGGATATCGGTTGTTGGGCGTCACCCCGTTTACAAAGTGCAATGGACAATGATCGTGAGTACAACGGGTATTATACCCAACGGTCCAAAGAAATATGATCAACGGTCTGGGCGTGTACAGTCGAAACAACCATTTTACGAGCGAACGACTTTGCTGCATCGATGTCTCTCTGCGCGCTGTGTCCGCCGTTATCCTCTTTTCTCTCTTGGTGTATAACCTCCGCGCGGCGCTGGACGATGCTCGATCGAATGACTTCCGCTCGAGCGAATCGCGTTACGCGCCGCTCCAATTCCACGACAAAACGGGCTCACCCGTCTCGCCCCCTTCCTCTATCCGAACTTGTTCCCGTCATCGCTTCGGCGTTCTACGACTCTTCCTCCTTGTACATAATACTCGCCGTTCACTTCCACCTCGCCTCTGCATCGTTGGTTCGTAGAATCGAAACTTATTCGGCGTTTCCTCGTCCGCCCATCGCGTCCTTTTCCTTTCCAAAAGCGAAAGTCCGAAGGGTAAATATTTTTGCGTTTTATCTTCATGTCTCTCTTGTCGTTTTCGGTGAAGAATCGTCTTATCGTGATGTCCGCTGTTGCTCCTTGTTGTAGGGTTCGTACCCAATGCGCCTTGTCTCGGCGGGTAAAGTGGCCACTTCGTTATGACATTACGGATTCTCACGGGCAGCCAAGACGCGACAGCCAGTCCAAGAAACAGCCAGAACAGAACTCTCGGTCTCGCGTCGTCCTCGAAAGCAAAACGAGGTAAGAGGTTTGATGCAGGGTGTCCCGTGGGAAGAGCCATTTTCCATCCGGAAGTCCGAATCGAGGGCTGATTTAAGGAGGCACTTTGCGGAACGGTCGACCCCGTCGTCCAGCCACAACCCGTGGTTCTCCCTACTCTTCAACGTACCCACTACCACCACTGCAATCTACTGTATCTGCAATACAGTATATACACGATGGTGGCCTGCAGCGATGGTATAGGAGAAATGCGTATACCATAACGCCATCGCTTATTTGAACTTTATTACTCCCGAGGTTATATCGTTATTGCCCATTCATTATTGGCAGTTTGGTGAGTCTATCATCGTTTGTCGAGGGCGGCGAACCAGCAGACGACCCAAGCACCGCACAGCACCACTGAAGCCCGGTTCTACAGCTCTGGGTAAAAGGAATAACCTGTAGAAATGGTAACGGCAGTAGCGCCGCGTCGAAAGCGGTTCTACCATCACCAACACTGTTACATCGACGTGCAGTAGTGGCAAACCACCCCTCAGATACACAGTTAAAGCTTCGGGGTGATGCATTGCTAGATGCTGGGCGAGCCAGAGGCAACGATAGATCTTGTAATAAATTAGTAACGTTCGCTCGGAGGCGAACGACGCCGAGCTAGGCGACGCAGTTTTCTCAGCCTCCTCTGAGCTTCTACCTACAGCTCTTCCTCTTCCCATCCCCCCCTTTTACAGCTCCCTCGATCTCTCTTAACTTCATATATTTTTTCATTATAAACTATACCGTGAAGGTACCAAGGAACAAAGTAAGGTAAAGGCTGAAGAAAGTTTTTCTTAACTCACACCGTCCCTTCCAAGCGGAAGTAGTGTAAGAGGAAGGTAAAAGGAGAGAGACTATGCGTTCCCCAAGGTTCTCCAGCGGAATCGCAGCGTTCCGGACAACAAGTATAGTTGCTCCAACAAAGACGAAACACCCTGCGGGGCTGGTGACTCCGTTCCTTTGCTTTCCCACTCTTATTCTCCTTTATGCTTCACCCGCCACCCACTTTCTCGCTGCTACATTTTACCCAGGGCTTACTTTGGAGTTACAAACGAGGTAGTTGTTCGCTGGTATATACCACCATAGCTACTTACGGTGTCGGTATAACCATTCCCATTTGTAGGGTCATATTTACCCGGGGCTTTCTCCGTTACTCTGCCGTAAGTAGTCACCGAAGTGGCTGAGCATACACGGTTCGCGATTGAATCTCGGGAATCGAAGCTCGAATTGCCCAAAAAACGATACTTCGATGCGAACAGCTTTCGGCACAAGGGCAAATAGCATCGTGAACTTTACAGACCCATTCGTCCTGGTCAATGGAAATATTTGTCGCTACTTGCACGAGAAACTTTTCTGCTTCTATACACATACCTTATTCACTCCTATTCTCACACTCTTCGGCTTTCTTCTCTTTGACTAGTTCCTTTTTATCTGCCGCGTCTTTCGTTCCTCGCTCATCCGTTCATTCTCCACAAAGTTCCATACTCTTTGGCTGCTGTGTGGCGTTACTGCGATGAAATGCGATTTCGCAGAACGCGGATGAAAGCAGGCGAACAACATTCCGGGAATCGCCTCCATTATAACTTTGATTATTCGAGTCCGCAAGAGATGTAGGATAAGGCCAATTTGTGAACTTTGTGGAAATTCATAACTCGGTGTTGGAAGTCGAGTTCGCTGTCAGATCTTCTGCCTCGTATTTCGACATAAGAAATCGGTAGTACTTCGTGCTTTCCGTACGGGGAGATTGCATCGTTATTTCTTTCTGTTTGAATAAATCTCGCCTCATTTGCATGCTTCATTGTAGATACAATGACATACTTTCCACGGTATACTGACAAAATATCATTCATTCAATAAATCTCATTATTAGCAACTCTAACAAGCATATATTCTTAATTGAACTCAATCCTACACCGAGAAAAGGTTTCATTGATTCAAGGAAACGGTCTCTTTGATTAACAAAAACAATATTGAGTCAGTTGTCGCGAATAACCAGTAAAATGGATAGTCGCGTACCGTTGATCCTGATGCAAGCCGGTCTCAGTGATTACGCCGAAATATTCGAAGGCAGGTCAAATTATCGTAGCAAAATTATTTTGATAACCTTTCTGGCATAGAAAATAATTTGTTGTCGTATCATTTGCCGTAGTATCTGTCCTTTCGTGGCATGTGATTTATAGATTAGGTTTTTCCTAGTATAATGTGGTTAATGTGGTTAATATTATGAAAATATATTATGAAATTGCTGATTGTTTACTTGATGTTTCAATTTACATATATAATTCCGAGAGTAAAAGTAGTGTTTTAAAATATGAATATATGCTTGGAGCGAACCGCAATAATGGCAATGATGGAATCAGTCGTTTTTCTTTAGAAAGTATATAATCATTTTTGTCGAAGCTACTACTGTATCTCTATATCGAATGTAGTGTGTGTGTAACTATAATTACACACTTGAAGAATTTCCGGTATGTTTGACAGCCACTGTGAAGCTCGTGGGCGCTCGTAGTGGAGAGGCGCCTTCCGCACCACACGTACGTCTAGACGAAATTGAATTTAAATATGAATGTGCGCCACCACCGGAGAAAGAACACTGCATGAAGGGAGCGTGTAACAGGCACTTCCACACAGATGGGCATTAGGTATGGCCTCCGTTCTCCCACGTACACTACACTGTATATCTTGCTGCTTTCTCCAAACGTGCGAAAAATTTGACGAGACGTAAGCGGCGTTGCGCCACACCGGTTGCCCTGTTATTCGCCCCCGCAACCACTTTGAGCTTCCCGTTGAGGTATCCTCATAGCAGAACTACATTCTACCACGGGCCCACTTCTCGCCTCTTCTATCAACTCGCAAACCCACTATTTTGCCCTTCTTTTCTTCCCATACCATCTCTTAGTGATAACAAACACGAGATTGCTTGCGCGAAATTGAATCCACCAAGGAGAAACTCTCACTTCAGCCAGAGTGTAACCCGCAATTTGAATTCAATTTGTTACATCGATTGTGGATTTGCACTTCAGGAAGCTTCGTACTACTGCCGTTTCGCACAATTGTGATGCTACTCATTCCACGTCGGTTTTCCATTCACCCTATCGATTGACGGATTGTGAAGCCTCACTTCTTTAGCTTCTTCGTGCTTCTCTGCTATTCAATTGCCGCACACTTCACCATAATACCATCGATCGACGTGGATATGATGCGCTATTGAAGTACTTTGTTCAAGTTGCTCTCCCTGGTTTCTGTCATTGGGCAATTTTCCGAAGTCTCTTAGCAAACTCGAACTGTTGCTTCAATTGAGCGTGCAGCTATCACCAATCACCGGATTACGCGAACGTAGATAGGAAATCGATACTATGTGCGTGAGAAAAAACGGACCGGCAAAGGAACGGCGTTGCACACAGAAAACTACATCACACAAAGTGCATTTTCACATAGCATGTCAGTAATATCTGAGATTTTAGTGTTTTCGGAATTTCGAACATTGCAATACGGAATAATTGGTTGATTTTACAGTGACGTGAATGAAGGTTCCAAAGTCTATGCGACAGAATCACCGGTCATTTTACTAATGTATGTTCTCTGTTGCTTTTTAGTTTCTGTCATTGGGCAATTTTCCGAAGTCTCTTAGCAAACTCGAACTGTTGCTTCAATTGAGCGTGCAGCCATTACCAAGTACCGGATTATGAGAACGCAGATAGGAAATCGATACTATGCGTGAGAAAAAAATGGACTAGCAAAAGTACCGTGTTGCATACAGAAAACTGCATCACACAAAGTGCATTTTCACATAGCATGTCAGTGAAATCTGAGATTTGAGTGTTTTCGGAATTTCAGACATTGCAATATGGAATAATTGATTGATTTTACAGTGAATGAAGATTCCAAAGTCAGTATCGTTGGTAATTTTACCAATTTATATACGCTATATTGATGTCCAGTGTTCCGATAAAGTTTCATGCACTTTTGTTAGCGCGAAAGCCACAAGAATATTATTCCAATATGTGTTTGCATTCCCATTGACAACTTCAATGTCTAGGATCCTGAATGGGTTTCGTGTTTTTTATTACCTTTATTTATGAAATGGATGGACAAAAAACATTATTAGAATTGCTTTAAATAACTAGAAATATGGGAGATTGTTCCTTTACGTCATGTCGACATCTTGATATTGTTCCGTTGCTTTATGTACCATTCAAAGACATTGTTCCAGGGCTTCTCGAAAATCCCGTCAATGCATTTAATGGACATTGATGGCGTCCCAAGATAATTTTCTCGAGTTATGCTTTTGCTCGCCAGGTTTTCAAAGACATAGTTTAGAAATTGTCGTCACCTTCCAGGATATCACGAGTGATTCGAACTATGGAACGTTGTTGAGAAAATTATGAACAAAAAATCCTCCGGAGTCATTTCACATGCTACAATACAGCTTATTATGTGCTTTATTATTTTCATTTCACTACTTTTGACTATAGCCACCGTACGATATCACACTGTGGATTTCTGTAACATGTAGTTACAGAAATTGTTCTGTGATATTCTGTAGCATCGCGAAACTTGTGGAGCCAATAATGGGAGTATTACGTTATATTGTCTATTGGAAAACTCATACTGAAACATGATTCGATGAAGCAATTCGTCACGCATCAGTTTTCTGAGTTACCGAATTAGACTTCAGACCTTATATGCATGTGGGATTGACAGGTAGGCGCGTGAAGAGCTGTTGTTGAGGGCGTGTCTTGACTCCATGCAAGAGTCTCATTAAGGCCTTTGACAAGAGTTCTAGATTGCTGAAGAAGCGCCATGCATAGAACCTACATTCTCTTCCTACAATCATGCAATGAATTTTCCAATATTCCTTTCGAAACTCTAGTTAATACATTTGAGGATGCAGTTTTTCTGAGTTACTGATGTATTTCTCAATTTTCCTAATTATTTTATTCCATTTACCAAACGTGCCCATATGTCTTGAATGATTTTCAATTGTGGAATTTACAGAGCAAACAACATTTTACCGCTCAGGCCAAAATATTGTTATTGAAACAAACAATTTCACAAATATTATTTATATCACTGTCTCACGTGGTAACCGCGTTTTGTAATGACAATTCGTCATGGTGACTATATTTCCGCGAATGGAAATAAAATGAATAAAAAAGAAGATGAATGGATGAGTATTCGTAGATTTTTGGCACGGAGATCTAAATTTTTCTCCGGTGCCAAAAGGTCGATCGACGATGTGCCGCGGAATCGGAAATTCGCTCTCCAGACGCTTCGTCGAGCCCTTCGCGAAGCGTGGAAAATCTTTTCTGGCGTAGAGCAGAATAACAGGCGTCGATTCGGGTCTCTCAAAAACTCGTGAAGGCAACACATCACACTACATCTCTCGCGCCATCATCCAGACTCCGTTCACTCGGCAACGCGTGTTTTTCTTTCTCATATTTCTCTTGTGCGAATCGCCCGTTGGCCGATGCTGTGGGTACATCCGTTATACTCACTGTTTGGAAATTTCGGGGCTGTCAGCACGCGACTAGAGTATTGGGGCTTCAGCACGCGCCGAGTGCGACATATACAATAGTAGTAGTGGTCGTTGGATCGAGCCATCGAAAGAACGGGAGAAAAACAAAGGTGATACATATTTTTTATAATTTCCATGCCGGCATGTCGGGAGGTTTGGTTGGGTGTGAGTATTCGGGCAGTAGAGGCCTGACAGGGCGATTGATGCCCGACCCGATCAAAACCGACGTACGATCCGATAGTCGATAATTGATCGTCGTCGGGAATGGCATAGAGGGCTGAGCTCTGCTCGATCAGCTCCATGTTCAAGCGCTATGTTGAAATAGAGGTAGTCACGAGCCCTCACGGCCGCCGCCACTGAACCCGTGAAAATGCACATCGATCTTGTCCAACTGACTAGCCGGCTCGTGGGCCAGTAGTAGCCCGTCGATTCGCGGTACGGCGCCGTTACGCGCGTTTACTCTCTGCACTCTGCGTCGATCCCTTTTCTTTCTGTTTCCGCTCTCTTCAACTTTTTTCCCCGCTTGCATAGGACGCTCTTCCTTTCGATGGTAATTCACGATAGACTCTCTTGGTCATTCGTTCCATTAGTTTCAATGCCACTCACGACGCCTGATGACTCAGGGGGACTCCCTGTGTGCAAAAGCTTTGCATAGAGCGTTCGGTTGGTTGTCAATAGGTGACAATAATGCGATGAGATTCCGTTAACCAATCGGTTTAACCGTCGCGTGTTTAACAAAACCTGAATTTGTAAAATAATAATTACTAATTTCTGTAAAATCTTTGTGGAATAGGAAAAGTGGAATTCTGAATAAACTAAAAACAAAAAAATTATATAGAACATTTTTTTGCAAGAATATTATCGTTTTTTGACAACTGAAATACTATTTTTACGAACCTGGCTAACGAAAATCGAGGCAAAACGGGAAACCTCGACGAAAAATTAATATAATTTATTTGTGGTCATTTTGCCATCCAAACTTCGACCAATAGAATTGCACCATTCGACGTCTCGTGGTACAACCTACACGGCTTCAGACTGATACTTTTTAAATAAGTTTGTCTGTTGGTTGCTGTTGTAACGCCGCAAAATTGCGCGTTACAATAATTGATGTCGTCCTCCTCGCTCTTCGACTCAAGGGCGATCTCGCAGGGTCAAAACAGGAAATTTAGAATATTTATTAATTATTTTTCGATTATATTTTGTTTTATGTACGCCGACGAGAAAGAGACCGATCGACGAATGAAAAAGAGAGATTGTATTTTGTCACGCTAAATCTACGGACTTCGCGAGCTAACAGCTCGCCGTACTTCATCAGCTGCCTCACCTACACCTCTAAAAACAATACATCGCCTAATGGGGAAGGCCTCTAGTCAGCATTTACATCACATAATATCAGCGCAAGATTCGAGCTTACGCGCTCGAAAAGGGCCTAGCGCATGGTTGGCAGTGTAGCGAGCTACCGAACCTTAATGCGCACCAATAACAGCTACGCTAATTTGTCAATTTGCCTAGCGAGGCGCCAGGTCCCATCTCTTCGTGAGAGCGCTTCATCGCTTTCCCCCGATTAGGGCAATTTTGAATATCTAAGGATGGGGAGCAAAGTTCGCGAGCGAGATCGATCGCGATCACTCAACGCTTTTTCGCGGATATCGTCGAGTGAGGAGGACGGCCCGCAAAATATTAATTATTACGAGGAAGTGCGTTGAATCTCTGTTAAGGAAAACTGTCCGAGGAGTAACTCATTCGTCGTCTCTCGTCCCGGTGAGCTCCATATATTTATTGTATTATTTTTCTGGTCTCTCAATTGTATTAGTTTCTTTTATTTAATCGTGAGTGTTATCATTGTAAAATAAAGTGTGGTCGTGCCGGTGGTGTTTGACTCTCCGCGTGGAGAATAATTTCGTTGAAGATATTTGTAGTGTATGGTTGTTTTATAACGAATTTTCTCTCAACGGGTGTGTGCTTCGCTGGCGGGTTCGAGCCATTTTTAATGTAAAATTATTGTGTGAAACTTAGAGTCTCCGTGAATAATTATTTCTAGTATAATCAGACGTGTGCGCGAATCGTCCTTAAGCCTTCCTCCCGGAAAAGCCATAGTATTAAGTGTGTGTGTGTGGTCCGTATGTGTGCCCTTGGTTGAATCAAAGAAAAAAAATGTAATCTACCTATTGAAGAAAAAGGAATACTGTTCATTTGATAGAACTCGCAATTCACTGAAGTTGTCCTCTTACTATTGGAAACCAAAATATTCATGCCTTCATACTGTTGTTAGTCTGTCTGTCACTCGTGAGCGAACAAGACACACTTTTTGTTCTCCAATCTTTTTACTCCAATGTCAATAAAACGTATTTATATTCGAATACAAAAACAACACTATCTATTTCTTCGAATGAAGGACATTTTTTCTCTGGGTGTGCACTCTCGTCGATCCCTTTTCTTTCTGTTTCCACGCCCTCTAACTTTTTTCCGCTTGCATACACCGAGAGATGATTTCATTGACGCCAAAGAAATGGGTGGATTGATTTTTTTTTCATTGATTTCAATGAAACAGTGCATTTGAATTTTAAAGAGAACATTTCATTGCCTGTAAATAAAGATTCACTTAGTAAGCATATAATAAAGAAACAGTTTCATCGTTTTAAAGAGACGTTCTCATTGGTTCAAAGAAACGTTTTCATTCATCTCTCTCTCGCACCTAACCTCACTTTCTTGTTTTCCGATTCTTCCGAATGAACGGCTTTGAGTTTCGAGGAGCCAGAAGCTTAGCCTATTTCTGCCGTACTTCCTTACATACTCACAAAATTTGACCTTTATCTGCCGCGTACTTCAGGAAAAAATAGGTTTCGAAATTTTGAGCTGGTAAGAAGAAGGTTTAATTGAACAAGAGACGAAATCTTTGAAATCAATGAAAAAGGTTCTTTGGTTTAAAGAAATGTTTCTTCGAATCAATGTCACTTCTTTTCATTGAGTTTGAGATCATTCAAAGAAAAGATAGTACTGAAGTTGAAGTATTTCATTTCATTGGCAAAAATTTCCGTGAATCAATGAAACTTTTTCTCTCGGTGTAGGACGTTTCCTTTTGATGGTAATTCACGATAGACTTTCTTGGTCATTCGTTCCATTAGTTTCAATGCCACTCACGACGCCCAAATGACTCAGTGATTCCCACTTGTGTGCAAAAGCTTTGCATAGAGTCTTTTAGAGTTGGTTGTCAATAGGTGACAATAATGCGATGAGATTCCGATAACCAATCGGTTTAAGCGCCGCGATTTTTTTTTTTCCACCAAGCCGCTTTTCTTTTGCATCGTCTGTATATCCAAGCTGACCTTCGTGCCGATATTACGGCGCAAGCAGCCCTGAAACTTACCTCGGCGAGACTAGAGCCGTTTTATCGAGCGTAAGAAAAACTTAAACGCTTCTTCGTGATCCGTTTCTTAAAGAGAGCACGTTCGCCGCTTGGCGAAGCTCTGTCTCGCACGGAGATCACAACCTCGTCCCAACCCTCTTCTCCCCCTTGTTCCCCTTCTTCCTCTATCCCGACTTCGCCCCTTATACTGTTTTCTAGCTCTACGTTTGCCCATATACCGAACTTTCCCCGGAGCTTCCGATCTCCTTGTTTACCGCTCAATCCAGCGCGCTTTATCATCCACGTTTACTATACCACGCCATACTCCTCCCTGGTATATTATATTCTTGGCGAAAACCTCGTGCTCTCGTGCACTAAAAAAACACGAAACTTTTCCACGAGTTTAGCGTTCCACGTCTGACGTTAGTAAGAAAAAAAAACAAAATAAAAGAGAAAAAAGCGTATAGCGAACATAATTCCGTCTATATTTCATCGTTATCTAAACTATCGTACATAATAATAGTGATATTGTATGGTAATAGCGATTCGTCATATCCTTTCTCGATTTATTGTTTATCTGCAGTGGTTATAACGCTATATTGTACTGGCAATAATTGAAGAATCGATAAATCATGTCGGGTATCGCGGTATGACTATAGCACCGCTCAGTCGTAATTTATTATTAATGGAGAACACTGGTGGAGAAGCAGAGCGATACTGCATGTACGACCACGACGAGACTGAGGGGAATCCGCTCGTCTGCATAGTTTCCTCGAGGCGGGGAGAACTGACACACAGGCAACGTTTGCATTGGTGTTACGAACGAAAATCCGCGAGATCGTTTCGACGCTCTTGCGAAACACAGTCTCCCTCTTTGTTTTGCTTCATGCGAAATGCAATGTGAATGAGAGCCTTGGTGTGTTCAACGCCTCGGCGCAGTGAAATTCTGTAATTCTCTTTTCTCTTCCACGCGCATCTCTTCCACTATTCCTCCTACTATTCCTCTTCCTCGGCTCCATATCCGCTCAACGTCGACGATTAATGCGTTAACCGTGGAAACTCCGTAACGGCGCCTAATGCCTGGCCATGAATCAAAGCTGCCGCGAAATATACCAAACGATTCAGCATGGTTTCTTCTCATATTAGGGCCAAAACTTTGTGTTGCTCCTACATCTCTATCTTCGTCTCGGTGTTTGCTCCGAATTTTCAAGGTGCACACAAAAAACTAAATTGTTGTACAAATATCAATTCTAGGATAGTTAAAAAATGAGAGCGAATTGCAAACACTTCTTGATGCACCGAGAGAAAAGATTTCATTGACGCCAGAGAAATGGGTGGATTTTTTTTTTTTTCATTGATTTCAACGAAATGTTTCTTTGATTTTAATGAACAGTTTCATTGTTTTAAAGAGACGTTTTCATTCATTTAAAGGAACAGTTTCATTGTTTTAAAGAGACGTTTTCATTGGTTCAAAGAAAGGTTTTCATTGATCTCTCTCTCACATCTAACCTCACTTTTTTGTTTTCCGGTTCTCCCGAACGAACGGCTTCGAGTTTTGAGGAGCCAGAAGCTTAGCCTATTTGTGCAGTATTTCCTTACATACTCATAAAATTTAAGCTTTATCTGCCACGTATTTCAGGAAAAAATAGGTTTCGAAATTTTGAGCTGGTAAGAAGGTTTCATTGAATCAGCGACGATATCTTTGAAATCAATGAAAAAGGTTCATTGGTTTAAAGAAATGTTTCTTCGAATCAATGTCACTACTTTTCATTGAGTTTGAGATCATTCGAAGAAAAGATAGTATTAAAATTCAAGTTTTTCATTTCATAGGCAAAGATTTCCATGAATTAATGAAACTTTTTCTCTCGGTGTGGTATAAAAATCAGAAAAAAAATTATGCACGTTAAAGGTACTGAAAATATTAATTTTGCATAATAATTATTATAAAATGTTATTAACAAATTGATGAAAAAAAAATTGTTCAACACATTTCCCGAAAACCTACATTTTTATTTAAATGAAATTTCATTTTTCTCAACATGTATGATTTTTTTTTCAGGTTTTTAAATTCACTTTGAATTTTTTTCATTTTTATATGGAAAAAATATGTGAAAAAACACACACTGTTTATTCATCCATAAATGGCACCAAAAGATTATGAGTGTAATTTTTTCTTTAATATTAATATTATGTTTCGGTTTGACCGAAAGGAATGGAATTTGAATTCGTAAAATAAGAATTAGGAACTTCTACAAAACCTTCGTGGAATAGGAAACATAGAATTTCACATAAAAAAAGGTTTCTGAGCAATTAATCAAAAAGTTGATTGCTGCCAAGTTTCGGCCATCAAGTAAACTGAAGATCTCGATTTTTTTTTTACAATTTCTATGCCGATAAAGATAAACGAGTAGTAGAATGTCGAAATGTAAATGTAAGATTAATTTTGTCTGAAAGTGTACATCATACAAATGTTTATCCGCATCATAAAGTGAAAATAATACTATCGTCCTGTTTGAAACATTTATTCTTGGAACAGACGAGTCGTTAATGTTAATTGTATGCCTGCGCTCATTTGCGTGGACTTCGTTATATAGACGTTACATGAATCGTTTGCACAATGCGGTAACCAGTGTGAGCAGGACGAGAGTGCATCGAACCCTGTGGCTCTGCCGTGGCGAGTGAAAGCCCACCTAACTCTAGTGCACCTCCCGGCCAACGCACTCTCCTGTTTGTTACACAGCACACTTGCAGCACAATTTTCTTAAAGCTTCTAGATTCTTCATTTCAAGTCTTGTGTACACATATGGGGAATTATACACCGATCGGACTACCTTTTACCATGACCGTCGTCGATATAGTTGATTATTTTTTAAATCATTCACCCCAATGAATGGAGCTTGCTCCATTTTTTTCAAAATTTTCATTGCATATTTCGTGCATCTGCGAATTTCTAAAAATTGCGTTTAAAAACTTCCTAATGCACGTATCTTCTTGGAAAGTCGTATCATAAAAAACCTATTTAAAAGTTTTTCATTTTGAAGTATACTCTTATTTCAATTTATTTTAAAAATTCTTTAACTCCTCTGAAGCATTGATTTTTCATTAATAAACATAAAAATCGATTTTTCAAAAACTTGGAAATTGTTTATTTTTTCCGAAAAAATCTCTAAGATACTACTCATAAGGACGAACATTTTAAACCTAGACGGAAAGTGGGACAATCCTTTTTTTGAATTTGTATGAGAGTTTAAAAGTCAAATAGAAAATGAAAATTCTCATTAAAAATCGGAAAAAAATGTCTCATTAACAACATCTTGTCCTAAAGTGGGACAATTTTTTTCCGATTTTTTATGAGAGTTTTCATTTTTTATTTATCTTTTAAAATCTCATAAAAATTCGAAAAAAGGATTGTCCCACTTCCGGTCTAGGCTTAAAATGTTTCTCTTCATGATTAGTATTTTAGAAATTTTTTCGGAAAAAATAAAAAATGTCCAAGTTTTTGAACAAACGATTTTTATCTTTATTAATTAAAAATCAATGCTTCGGAGGGATTGAAGAATTTTTAAAATTAATTTGCATAAAAGTAAACTTCAAAATGATCAGCTATTATATATGTTTTTTTTTTTTTCAAGAAGATGCTTGCGTTCGAAAGTTTTTAATCGCAATTATTTGAGTAATTTTTATAAATTCACAAGAGCGCGAATTATGCGATGAAAAATTTGGAAAAAATTGAGCATGCTCCATCCATTCGGGTGAATGACTATAAAAATAATCAGCTAGATCGACGATGGTCGGGGTAAAAGGTGGTCCGATCGGTGTATAATGCCCCATATATAGTATTAAGTAAGAGTCGACTGATATTTTCTGCGTTTCGTCATTTTGGATTTGCGTGTCTAGTACCTCCTGTAATTCTGGAATATATGTATATGCAAGGCCAAGTGTAATATACAATGAATTAACCCTAAAGTAACCCCTTGAATAATACAGTAAAAACCTTGTAAATTTAATGCGCTGATCTGTAAATTTTCATGTATAAACTGGAGATTTAAAAACAATTTAGTTTTGTAGCAATATTAGAATAAATTGTTATACACTACAAAAAGAATCTACTTGAGATTTATTGTACAAGTACTGGAAGTTTTCATGTATAAACTTGTGATTTAAAATCAATTTAGTTTTGTAGCATGATTAAGGTAAATTATTATACGCTATAAAAAAAATCTACTTGAAATTTAATGTAGAAGTACTGAAAGTTTTTTTATGCATAAAACGGTACACTAAATTCAATATACAATTGCGATGTTAAATTAATGTGTGGTAAAGAAAATTCAATAATTCCCTTTAATTTTAGTGTAAAACTGTATCAATTTTTATACTTTCCATTAAATTTGCTGTTTTTATTGCTGATTTAATATGACAATTGGACATTGAATTTAATCGTCGATGCATAAAAACTTCCGGTCTTTTCTAACAGTGTAATTGAAGTACTCTTAACGTTTTGTAGTATACGGTGCTTAAATTTAACATCATACTTGTAGATTAAATTTATTATATCAGCTTTTACATGAAAACTTCTCTAGTGCCGGTACATTAAATTTATATAGATTTTTTTTTATAGTCATTAATTCGAACTTTCGGTTCGACTTCTATTTATGTCGCCCTCGGTCCCCGAAGGTGATTTTACAGAAAGTCGACTGTAACCAATGGGAATTAGTGTGCAACTCGTATATTTGCAACGAGTCGACCACTGAGTATATACTGGGATTAATGGCGACGCGTTCGCACGTCGCATAAATATCGGAATGGGAAACGGTAGTGAATGGAAAGCTAGCTGGACGGTCGCCGCATCTATACATCGATATATAATCGCGCCACAGAGAGTTCGTCCGATACTCCGATACATCGAGCATTACATAGAGAACCGATTGAGGCTCTCGATAAATCGTAATTGAACGCCCTCTCTTGCATGACAGCAATTAATCAGCATCGAATTCGACTCTCCAACCTCGCATGCACATGTATAGCGCTTATCTAAAAAAGAGCAATACGCAACTAATAAATTATGACTATAAATTTGCTCAGTTTAAGTTTCAATAACAAAACAAAATTATCTCAACATTATGCAGAGCACTTTTACAACGAGGTTAAACCATTTAAAAATCACACCGCTTAAAATGTTCGTCGAAAATGGAACTATAGGAAGCACAGAAGTGGTAACGGGTTTATTGCACGTTTACAAAATGCACTCTCATAAATCAACTTTGGGTTGCGTTCACAGGAGCCCCATATAGTATATAATAATTAGTTGGTCGAACCAACTAATTATTAGATGAACAAAAAATGTATATGCTACTGTAAAATTGACTGCTAGGACTGCAACTAACTGACTGGTAGGACATTCCAATTAACTGGTTGTACCGACTAATTATCTGGTTGGATCAACTAATTAAATGGTGGCACCAACTAAGTAAGAGGTTGGATCGATTAATTTACTGGTGGTGGGACCAATCAATTCATGAACTAACCAACTGATTAGCTTACGGATCAACAGCTGACTTATGTAATCAGTTAATCAGTTGGTTGGTACAACAGTGGATCAGTTATAGTCACCAACTAATCAACCTTAATAAACTTTATCAGTTTTAAGCTATCAACACATTACATTACATTACTTGAAGACAGCTGAATGAAATTCAATTACATTTAACGATTTAACTCGGGCGTTTACTCATTCTGAACGTAAATTTATTAAAACGTTTGATGTAAGAGCCAAATAATTTTAACACATATGTTTATGTGTATTTAACACCGGGATCGTTTTAATTAAACAAAACCCCTCAATTGCCTTAAAGACGTCGGATTTTAGGAATGCATGGCAGAGTCAATGGAAATCTGTTGTGACTTTCAAAGGTAAATTTGAAGTAAGAAAGAGGAGCTATATACAAAAGTTTGAAGTGGAACGGTCGTGGCTGATGTAATTCTTGACTGGAAATACACCCCGAGACCGTCACGAGTTAGTGAGAGATGGCAATGCCGAGAGAAAGAGAGAGCAAGAGGGAGTAACTGCAGTAATTATGGCTATAAATTTGCTCAGTTTAAGTTTCAATAACAAAACAAAATTATCTCAACATTATGCAGAGCACTTTTACAACGAGGTTAAACCATTTAAAAATCACACCGCCTAAAATGTTCGTTGAAAATGGAACTATAGGAAGCACAGAAGTGGTAACGGGTTTATTGCACGTTTACAAAATGCACTCTCATAAATCAACTTTGGGTTGCGTTTAGATGAGCCCATATAGTATATAATAATTAGTTGGTCGAACCAACTAATTATTAGATGAACAAAAAATGTATATGCTACTGTAAAATTGACTGCTAGGACTGCAACTAACAGACTGGTAGGACATTCCAATTAACTGGTTGTACCGACTAATTATCTGGTTGGATCAACTAATTAAATGGTGGCACCAACTAAGTAAGTGGTTGGATCGATTAATTTACTGGTGGTGGGACCAATCAATTCATGAACTAACCAACTGATTAGTTTACGGACCAACGGCTGACTGGTGTAATCAGTTACTCAGTTGGTTGGTACAACAGAGGATCAGTTATAATTACCAACTAATCAACCTTAATAAACTTTATCAGTTTTAAACTGTCAACACATTACATTACATTACTTGAAGACAGCTGAATGAAATTCAATTACATTTAAGGATTTAACTCGGGCGTTTACTCATTCTGAACGTAAATTTATTAAAACGTTTGATGTAAGAGCCAAATAATTTTAACACATATGTTTATGTGTATTTAACACCGGGATCGTTTTAATTAAACAAAACCCCTCAATTGCCTTAAAGACGTCGGATTTTAGGAATGCATGGCAGAGTCGATGGAAATCTGTTGTGACTTTCAAAGGTAAATTTGAAGTAAGAAAGAGGAGCTATATACAAAAGTTTGAAGTGGAACGGTCGTGGCTGATGTAATTCTTGACTGGAAATACACCCCGAGACCGTCACGAGTTAGTGAGAGATGGCAATGCCGAGAGAAAGAGAGAGCAAGAGGGAGTAACTGCAGTAATTGGTCGCGCTGAAACTTTTCGCGTTTCCAGCATACGTGCCCAGTGAATTTTCCGAGTTACCGGGTGAGCCAGGACTTGGTTGTGAATCGCTGGATCGGTGCTACACTTTGGAACGCCCGGGGAGTCGCGGACAAGGAGTTCAGCTTAGCTACCACCGGTGTTCACCTAACCAAAGGCTCTTCTGACTCTGAGAGGGTAGAAAGCGCGAATGTCATAAACGAAGTTTTGTCTTCTTCTCTCTTTTCGTCGTTGACGGTCGGTTTCTGCTCATCCCCTCCAGCTCATCGTCCATCTCCCTTGGCTCCAACTCCTCCACTTTCCATGGCATTTCTACATTCGTCTCTCCACTACCTCTGACCCTGCATTGTTGTTTTGGAATACGCTGGAGAAACCGACCAAGTCTTAATGAAGGCACGCGCGTCCGGTTCTCCCAGTTGCCGTTGCCACTGGTTGTACTGGGCTACAACACTGCTGCTGATGTTGCTACTGGTAACTGTTGCGGGTATGCTACTGTCGTTTCATCCAGCAGTGCACAGCAGTACGTCGAGGCGGTGGCGTTTGGAGCACGGGCAAGGCCAGGGCATTGCTGGTGCTGGTGGTTCACTAGCTAGACATAGTTTAATTAAGCGAAACCGACGGTACACCTTGCTATGGTAGTTCACTTTACTATAGATATACATACGTATATAAGCACAGCTCGGAGTACGAGGGGCCCAGTCGCCTACGCGCACACCGATGCGTAAACAGCCTGTGCTTGCTGAAATACAAGCATACCTATAGATACCGGTTACACGCGCCTGTTTCGTCCATCCCTTACCTACACTCTGCTGCACATCCATTCATACAAATGCTAAATGCGGATGGAGCACCAGCAGAAAGAGAAAGAGAGGGAGAGCGGACGTTTTGGCTCTCGGATTCAACTCCGAAACTAACCCCATTCATTGCGTTGGCTCACTCTGCCGTGTCTCTTTTACCTTCCACTTTCTCTTTTCATTTTCTTTTGCCTTCCGTCGTGTAATAATAAAGTTAGAATCGTTGTCTGACATAACACATGGAAAAAAGGATTTCGTGGAGGTAACGAAAAAAAATTGTTGGACCTAACGAAGTGTCTTAGTGCTCTGAGGGACAGACAATTAATTGGTTGCACGGAGAGAAATTTCTGTGTCGTGACAACATAAATCGTTTTGATAGGCTAACAAAAAGATTAGTCAGCCCAGTAAAAAGATTTGTCAGCCGAACAAAAGATTTGCCAGCCTAACGTAACGACTTTAGTTGTCCTCGTTTTATGTTGCCACAACACAGAAATTTCTCTCCGTGTGTGTTATGGTCGTATAAATTAATAAGAATACTGTTTATGAAAAAGAACAAGCAGGGCGAAGTTTATTGGCAATAAACTCAATAACATGTTCGTTTTTTCTGCAGTCGCGGTCAAGATTGTTTGTCAAGCTACTATCGTTGTACTGTCAATTGCAAATTAAACTGTAAATTGATAAAGAAGAACATTACAATTATTGATACCGTTCCAGTTGGATCAACTATTTTC
Source organism: Ephialtes manifestator (assembly GCA_963970395.1). Classification (NCBI taxonomy): domain Eukaryota; kingdom Metazoa; phylum Arthropoda; class Insecta; order Hymenoptera; family Ichneumonidae; genus Ephialtes; species Ephialtes manifestator. The sequence goes on along the minus strand of OZ019976.1, from coordinate 2,036,875 downwards.
ACTTGGTTGGCTCGGTATCATTCCTCGAACATAATCCCACTTTGTCAAAAGTTGGCCAACAGCACTACTCTTCACTTCGTTGTATGATCCTGACATTGTTTCTTAAACCTCACTGGTATTTTTGCACCTCATAATCTTCAAAGTTTTTTTTTTTTGCAGTCTCGTATAACTTCGTCACTTTATATGCCTTCACGCGATTTCACAATCTTCTGCGATAGAACAATGGCGGCTAACACGCAAATACAAAACCGCCACCGGTGGTTGGCCCAAACTATCTGACTTAGTTGGAATACGAATAAAATTCGTTGTTTGATCTATAGTCGCATTAATATTAGGTCGTTCACTGCATGGAGAGAAAACTTCCGTTGCACCGGCAAATTAGTTGCTAATATAGTGACAGCAAGCCTTATTTCCTAGCCTAATAAAAAGGATTTGCAAGGCAAGTAAAAAAATTTGCCAGACCAGCAAGAAGAATTCCTAGGCCAGCAAAGTAATTTGCTAGGCCGGCAAAAAGATTTTCTAGGCCAACAAATAAGGTTTACTGTCATTATGTCAGCAAATGATTTTTCACCGCGCGACCAACCTGATGATTGTGACAAGAAATTTTCACTCAACTAACAAATAATTAGTTGGCCCAACGACGCCGTTTTTTCGTTTAATAATAAAGTCAGAATCGTTGGTTGACAATACAAGATACTATTTGTCGTTGACCCAAACTAAAGCTGCTCACAGCTCGTTTCATCACTTGCTAGGGCAGCAAAATAATTTGCTAGGCTGGCAAAAAGATTTTCTAGGCCAACAAATAAGGTTTGCTGTCATTATATCAGCAAATGATTTTTCATCGTGCGACAAACGCGATGATTGTAACAAGAAATTTTCACTCAACTAACAAATAATTAGTTGGCCCAACGACGCCGTTTTTTCGTGTAATAATAAAGTCAGAATCGTTGGTTGACAATACAAGATACTATTTGTCGTTGACCCAAACTAAAGCTGCTCACAGCTCGTTTCATCACTTGCTAGGGCAGCAAAATAATTTGCTAGGCTGGCAAAAAGATTTTCTAGGCCAACAAATAAGGTTTGCTGTCATTATATCAGCAAATGATTTTTCATCGTGCGACAAATGCGATGATTGTAACAAGAAATTTTCACTCAACTAACAAATAATTAGTTGGCCCAACGACGCCGTTTTTTCGTGTAATAATAAAGTCAAAATCGTTGGTTGACAATACCACGATACTATTTGTCGGTGACCCAAACTTAAGCTGTTCCCTGCGCGTTTCATCACTTTTTGTCCAGCAGTAGCTGGAGGATTCCGGCGCAACACACCTTTCTTCGTTATACTTCTCTCTTCCATGTCTCCTGCATGGCTAGCTACGAGAAATTCTTGATATAAATCCTACAGGGTAAGTCGAGCCACCTTCACTCCCACCAACACCACTCTCTACTGTTTATCTCTCCTTCAAAGACAGCCACGAAGTCAAAGGAAGCCCAGGATAGCCTTGGCTCCCTCTTTGTTTACCATAAGTCAGCTGGAAGAGACTCGGGGACTTGGATGTTTCGCGTATTCGATCTACTTTTTTTTTCCCCGAGCTTAAGGATGCCCCTTCTTTATTCCTTTTCCTCCTCCCCTCATTCCCTTCCGCTCTCTCTCACTCTCTTGGGACCTGTGCCTTAAAGGGAAACTGTCGGTTGTCTCGTTTATCTTACCACTCTTGAATATACAGTGGTAATTCCAATTCAACTCGCTTTTTCTTTCGTCGCAGCAGTAAAAACAATCTCTCATCAACCCCGGCTGCAGCATATCTACTCTGAACATAATATTATACGTAGACGTAAAGGACTGTACTCGACGCAATAAAGTACTAAGATTTATCGTTATGCAATATCAGCGACTACATCATTCTAACTTTCCGGAGGAGGGATAATAAAAAGGACGTGTAGGAGGGTCTTGACCCCCTCATCTGTACTGCACTAACCAGTGGTTCGTATTTGCCTATGTAAGTACGTATCATAAGTTTTCCTCGAAGTTTTCCTTGATAACCTTGGACACGCACTTGCGTGCGTACAATCTCGGTGCTATAGGGTAAAAACCTCGCTTCGACAACAGAATCGCAGCTGTACTTGCATGAAGATCGATGGCTGCACCGTTAAACACGTAAAAAGTATTGTCCACCCTTCGCGAGCGATTGGAATAGATAGTTATCTCGATCTTACGTTCTTTAGCTTCAAAGTGCACAGAAATATAAAGTAAAATTTAGTTTTCTCTTAAATACATAAAGGAAAATATAAGCAATATTTTTTGTGAATTCTATGGACAATAATCATTGAAACTGTGCCATATCTGTATTTTTAATGACAGATGATGCATTGTAAAAAAATCTACTTGAAATTTAAGGTACAAGCACTGAAAATTTTTATGCATAAATTGGTATATTAAATGTAATATACAAGTGTGATGTACAACTAATGTATAATACAGCAAATTCAATGGTTTTCTTTAATTTCACAGTAAAAGTATTTGAATTTTTATATTTTTCTTTAATTTCACCGCAAAATTGCATTAATTTTAGATGACGAATTGATGCATTAAAACTTCCAGTCTTTTTTAGCAGTGTAGATTTTTATACACACACGCACAGGATTCTTTTAGATGAGATGCTATTACGAAATAATTGAATACCAGTGAAAGAACAACATATTTTACAATTAACTGACTAGAAATATGTGGTAAAATGTAAGAAAGTTGTCCAATACCGATATTTCTATTGGAGCCGATAGCTGGGTAAATAACACTGATCTTTTTAATTGACACTAGCACAGAAATGATCTTTAAATGGTAAAAAAAAGATTAGGACATTTGTAAACACTTAATCGTCAGAATATTTGTAATAGTAGAACGTTTAACGTGGACGATTTTCTTTTTTAATCCGAGATACAGTTGCAAACACATGTTTAGTTGTGTCAGATCGATGTAATTCATGAGGCGATGAGTGTCGGAAAAAGAAAAGAGATAGTTTCTGGGACAACCTGTATAAGGTACGCGCCTACTGGGCAATCTTGGTCGTCGCCTCGTTGTCGTCGACGTCGCCACTGCCACAGAGAGTCCGAACAACGAATGGGAGACGTGCGTGGTCGCGGTGCAACGACGGCGGTTGCCGCAAGCCAAGCTTGGCAACGCCGGGTGCATTGGCCGGCCATGAGTTAGATCGCTTTAACAGCCGCCTGTAAACAACCTCGTAACTTTGCTTGGCAAAGCCCTCCTCTCCCTTCTCCAACTTTAGCTGTGTCTGTTTGCTTCGCTCTTTCTCCGTCGCAGCTCCCACAGATGCAGAGAGCCGGTGTCCCGTAAGCCTCTCATGACTCACGAACTCTATGCCCTTCTCTTTCTCGCAATTCTGTCCCTCTTTAACAATCCGCTTTCTCTCTCTCGCTCGCCATCCTCTATGTCCTTCTTGTAAATAGACACTGTAAAAAACTTTTGAATGAAAATTAATCTACCTGTAAATGAAGCTCGGACGCATACACTGAGAAAAAAATGTAGAAATTAACTAAATCGGCGTTTGCCCTCGTCAAACGAATTTTTCGTTTAGGAAAAACAAATGTTTAGTTTCTTCAATAATTATTTGATTCGGTTGACTAAAATATATTCGCGGTAACCAAAATAATTGTTATACCAACTAAAAATTCATTTGAACGAGTGTGAACGCCGATTTAGTTCATTCGCACATTTATTTTTCCTAGTGTATATTAATTTATTTTTATTTAATAAAATAACAATAAAAATATAAATAAAGCTGTATATTAATTTTCATATCCGTACATACATAACAATTAAAGGTTTGTGGGTTAAGTTAAGGTTTAGGTGTTTTTCACAACAGGTTTACCAATTATTGAAAATGACGTCTATTATTATTAATATATTCGCAAATAGTTTTGGATACCATCTCAACGAGGTATTGAAGGAAATGATCGAACAGACAAAGCGGCAACAGAGAAAGGCGAAGAATCAATTGTGAACACACCGATCTCCCTCGAGGAATACAGAAAACTGATAGCACAAAAAATAAGAAAAAAATGAAACGAGCTATGGACCACCGATTGACTCACCAAGCTTCATGATCTCAGAACCAATATATTCGACAACACACCTGATCTTGAAACGAGAAAAGAAGAGTGTGCCGTAACTCGGCTCAGAATCGGTCACACAAACGCAACACACGTCCATCGCATCACAAAATCCGTAATAAATGTGATATCCCACTGAATGTCGAGCATTTGATAACTGAGTACCCGATATACAAAGCGCAACGTGACAAATTGAAAATTCCACAATCTCACACAAACGCAACACACGTCCATCGCATCACAAAATCCGTAATAAATGTGATATCCCACTGAATGTCGAGCATTTGATAACTGAGTACCCGATATACAAAGCGCAACGTGACAAATTGAAAATTCCACAATCTCTCAAACTCTGTCTTAACAACGCCAAAGCTTGTAAGCAAACGATAGAATTCTGCAAAGCTATAAACATGTTCAACTATTTGTAAAATCTGTGTATTTTTTATCGTATCCATTTCTTTGTTTTCTGTCTTTTTTTATGTATACGGTTGCTAATTATTGAAGGAAATGATTGTTAGATATTGAAGGAAATGATTGAACAGACAAAGCGGCAACAGAGAAAGACGAAGAATCAATTGTGAACACACGGATCTTCCTCGAGGAATACAGAAAACTGATAGCACAAAAAATAAGAAAAAAATGAAACGAGCTATGGACCACCGATTGACTCACCAAGCTTCATGATGTCAGAACCAATATATTCGACAACACACCTGATCTTGAAACGAGAAAAGAAGAGTGTGCCGTAACTCGGCTCAGAATCGGTCACACAAACGCAACACACGTCCATCGCATCACAAAATCCGATGCACCAAGATGCACTAAATGTGATACCCCACTGATTGTTGAGCATTTGATAACTGAGTACCCGCTATACAAAGCGCAACGTGACAAATTGAAAATTCCACAATCTCTCAAACTCTGTCTTAACAACGCCAAAGCTTGTAAGCAAACGATAGAATTCTGCAAAGCTATAAACATGTTCACCTATTTGTAAAATCTGTGTATTTTTTATCGTATCCATTTCTTTGTTTTCTGTCTTTTTTTATGTATACGGTTGCTAATGATTCCCGCTGTTAAAGCAACCTTAAATAAACAAAAAAAAATCAAAGGTTTGTTAGATACGCCCATATACGCATACTACGTCTACACTGAATAAGAGACAGAATGGTTGCATTGCATGAGGCCTAGAGGCGACAGACACGCGTTTCTCATCTCGTATTAGCTGTGCAGCGAAACGCGCTCGTGTCGCGTGCTGTCACGTCGAGTGGTCTCGAAAGGCGTATAACCCGGCGCGCATCGTACATCAACAGATACAGCGACATAGAAACATAGTATGTGATGCATGGCATACCTGAGTACCTCTACCTCGGGAAATTAGGTTAGTTAGGGTTGCTAGAGAGTCTGGTCAGGGAAGCGAGGAGTTATATAGTACGATAGCAAGGCTACAGATGTGCGGTGAAACGCAGAATTCAAGGGAGGAGCCCTTGAAGTCTTCGGATCAACGAGCACAGGGTTTTGGCCATCCACTTCGTGCCACCCAACGAGAGGCCACGAAATGGAGTCGTGTGTATACACCTGCTGGTATGTCTGTCTCTTTTTCCTATATCTATCACCGGTCGGATACACTTGGATAGCATTTGGACGACGAGTACGAGACACCATGATGTCCGATGGGACGTAGTACCCCGTTGCGGGAAGATCGAGAATCGAGTTTATATTTATACGCTCCTCACGTAGAGTCTCGGGCGGCGCGCGAGCCTCTCAGAACATACACCATCGGCTGGCTCGCGTCCGAACGGCCAAGGAACATCAGCGACATGCAACGCGCGCTACGATTTACTTTTATCTCTCTTGCTCTCTTGGTCAGGAGACACGAAAATTCCTTCGGGCTTTGATCTCATTTGTGAGGTCTACCTGCGCTACTTCTCTTTCGTTTCTTTAGGTTCTTTCTATATACCCGCACAAAAAAAGAAATCGTGTGATAAGAGTATTAGCATAGTATTAAAATGGAAAGTATAGGGAGTATGTCGTATTGGACGAAATTATACTAAAATATGATTGTAATTGGATTACCATTTCATCCATATTTTCACATGTAATACCACAAGAGCTTTGAAATTATCGGATATTTCCTGACAGGTTCGTTGCAAACAAATGAACGAGTCAAGTTTTCCAGGTTAAAAAATCACGAGCGCGTAGCGCGAGTGATTTTTCTGGAAAACTTGACGAGTTTATTTGTTTGCAGGGAACCTGGAGGGAAATATCAGATTAATTTCGAAGCTCGAGTGGTATTCGGGGGATTATTTTTTCTATTCAAATTGCGACAAATGGAATTGCACCATGAGACAAAAATTATCATTCCGACAAGGAAATTTCATAATCAGAACAAAAACCTTTTAATTCATGTTTAAAGGATTGCAGTTAAATACACAATTGTTATAGACATTTGTATATTCATTCCAGACTGAGGTTATCGATTTAATCGTATTAACAGGGACATTTCCCTTTACTTTTTCATCAATAGTTTGCAAGGATTCAACTCCAAACCTACTCATATCAAATAAAAATCCTTTGACTGCCACAATAAAATTCAATCTGTCAGTTTGACAGATGGTTGACGCGGCTAAATGATTTTTTGTTTTATATATATAACCAACACGCAAAATTATCAAAAAATTATCAGTATAATACTGTGTAGCTTGCCCCACGTGACGTCGAATGGTGCAATTCCATTGGTCGAAATTTGGATAGGAAAAATAATCACAAAAATTCAATACCTTAAAGAAAAAAAATTTAGCTTGGATTTTCCAACCGGTAGTAGGATCTGTGAATTCTGGAATCAGAAACGGACAAAACTCACTTTTTTAAATCGTGGTACAGAAACTTGTAACTGGTATTTTTTGGGGTAGAATATGCGACTTGAGAACAATAGTGAAGACTACCCGAGTTAAAATCGAAACCCTTCCAACACCCTTCGTTGAATGAAAATGGGTAAAATATGCCATTTTTAGAGGTTTACACAAGGGTTTAAGAACCTCATCTCACTCTGTACAACCTAATTGGAGGTCCAAACATAAGAATTTCAGTCTACATTAGACTCCGTTTATTCCATTCGGGTAATATCTGCTATTTTCGGAGGTTTTGACGAGTGTCAATGGAATGGAGGAATCTCCGTTTACCCCGCGGGACCGCTACATTTAGGTTTTGAAGAGGGTCTAAATTTCAACTCGGGTAGAATTTGATATCTTAAAGTAAACAAAAATTCAGTCCCTTCTCTTAAAATCGTGGTAAAAAGGCTCGTAACCGGTATTTTCTGGGGTAGAATATGCAATTTGAGAACGATAGTGAAGACCAAAATTCGATATCATCAGGATAATAAAATTTAGATATGAAAATCCAACCTAAAATTTTTTCTCTTCAAGTCAGTTTATTTCTAGATGATATAAGATATCTTGACGATTAATTCATCAAGGGTACGGTAATCTCTCGACTACAATATGCGAATGATTATAGTTTCACAATTTATTCATTATTAAATTTTTTCTTAATTACACCCATTTCTTCAGTCGTGAGTTTTAAAAAATAATTTTTATACAATTATTTTTTCTATTCTATATTCATGAGGTCTCCGCACTTTGTTCGTTCTTTTGAATATAACGAATTCTCATATTATCAAATCTCTTGTTCCCCTCGTGATACACAGACCTTTTTAACTTCATTTTGCGTATTTCGTTCCTTTCTCGTCGTGGTCGCCTGAGCATTTCCACGGTCTTTCTGGAACTATGGCGATGTACCTTCAACTTCCCTTATACCTGCACTATGCTGCGTTAACCCGGACAATTTCCCTTTGGCTCAGTCCATTATCCACAATGTCTCTTTGTCGCAATACCACGAGGAGGTGGAACGAGAACCAGAGGTACCCACTACTCGGTGATTTCTTACTCGAGTTTGCAACATTAGCCAGCAAGTTGAAAGCCGTCGAACTGCGCGAGTTCCCTCACCGCAGTAGTGCACAGTCCTAGTGGAGTCGTGTACCACCCCTTCTATTCATTGCTGCTGTGCAAGGGGATGCGTAAAATGGAACTTTGGCTGGAGTCCGATCTTATTCACGATATACTCACTGATAGTGGTCTGGGTGGCGTTCACTGCGGGCATAAGGTTTCATTTAAGGACATTGTAACCGCGTGAATAGACTATCATCTGCACAGTACAAGTGTACTTTATTTTTCAACCACGTCTAAAGGTATTTTTGTATTTTAATCAGAGTTACAAAACCCTAATTAACTTATGAATAAATTTTCAATTCATATCATAATTAAGAACATAGAAAACTTGTCAAAAAATTATTGAACTTTTGAATAAGTGTTATGAAAATTCGATTTCGATGAAATTTCGTATGAAAAAAAGGGAGATGTAAAGGGTCTCGTACATTAATTATGTAGTCAATTTTGTAATTAATTTTTATCCATCAGAGTGGTGTAGATTTTCAGCTGTAATTAAATTTAAGTGACTAAAGTTATATGAAATGAGATTTTTAGCCACCATAATGGGTTGAAATTTGACTTATTATTAATTTGATTAAAAACAATTACTAACCTCAGCGATAATATGCCACATTCGAAATTATTTTTATCGGTTGACATCCGACATTTTTTTTAATATATTTTTTATATAAAAAAATTATTTACAGAGTACATATATTATAAATATAATTTATCCAAATATACATAGTTTTTACATATATAACTTTTTTAAAAATCATTATATAATTATATATATAAAAATAATTTTTTTACTTGGCATAGTATTTATTTAGATGCATCCTGTATTCAATTGAAATAATTTGAACAAAACTGCATTTGAAAAAATGAATAAAATGATATCTGAATGATTTCACCGGTTGTGTAGAAGCTTAAGGGTGACCATAATCAGTAAAGGTACTTTATATGCCCTTCTTGTCTTGAACACGAGATTTAGCGTCACGTATGAGCATCACGAATACCGCATTGCTGTCTTAGTTCCTTCTGCACGAAGAAACTCGTCGCATAGTCTGTTCAGGAAGCTCGCGACTCTTCTATCAAGTTATGTCAAGATAGAGGGCGTCTTACCGCGTTATCCCTATTCTACATATCATACTTAGCCAACTCTGCCTATCTCTCCTCTCTCTCTCTAAGGGTGTCTCTTGGGTATTCTCTACCGGCAACTAACCCGACTAACTCGAAATCCTGAACTCTGGCTCTGCTATGGGCGGATTGCTAGACAACTGGTACTTTACTATTCCACATCGCGTAGAATGTTCCATGTGCCTGCATTATCTTCGAATGTACTCGTATGTACGTGTAGTCGACCGAAGCTCGAGAAATGAGAGCGTCTAGAGCTCGCTGCTCGCTGTCGTCTCGGAATACTGCGATATTTCGCTAGACTATGCGCGTCACAGTGCCATCTCTATATATTTTCCTCTGGCTTTTCTCACATTATCTCCTGCTCGCGTCAGCATGCTGCAACCCTCGAGAAACTTGGCGGCCAAATTACAGACTAATTTTCAACTATTCCCCCGCGACTTCTGTCACCCGAGGTTCGCCACCAGTTTTCGGAATATCTGTATCTTGAGAATTCGCCTGACGAGTCTGTTGAAAAGCCAGTTGGAAGTTGATATTGGTAATAGGGATTCATGCATAGCTTTATTGCGAGAGTCTACGCGTCCAACTTCTGACATTTGTGCATACGCAGAAACATATACACAACGAGAAATGGAGTGTCCATTCTATGGCTATTGCAGCATAATAACTTTTCATGATGTTTTTGTTTTCATTTTCATCAAACCTCTATTTTTGTGTCTGTGCCACGGAAATACCTATTTAAAATTAATTAACGATAATGAACTATTGCCATGAATTGGACATTTAGCTATAGTTGTCTTTGATATTTTCACTTGTAATACCACAAGAGCTTTGAAATTATCGGATATTTCCTGACAGGTTCGTTGCAAACAAATTAACGAGTCAAGTTTTCCAGGTTAAAAAATCACGACCGCGTAGCGCGAGTGATTTTTCTGGAAAACTTGACGAGTTTATTTGTTTGCAGGGAACCTAGAGGGAAATATCAAATTAATTTCGAAGCTCGAGTGGTATTCGGGGGATTATTTTTTCTATTCAAATTGCGACAAATGGAATTGCGCCATGAGACAAAAATTATCATTCCGAGAAGGAAATTTCATAATCAGAACAAAAACCTTTTAATTCATGTTTAAAGTATTGCAGTTAAATACACAATTGTTATAGACATTTGTATATTGATTCCAGACTGAGGTTTTCGATTTAATCGTATTAACAGGGACATTTCCCTTTACTTTTTCATCAATAGTTTGCAAGGATTCAACTCCAAACCTACTCATATCAAATAAAAATCCTTTGACTGCCACAATAAAATTCAATCTGTCAGTTTGACAGATGATTGACGCGGCTAAATGATTTTTTGTTTTATATATATAACCAACACGCAAAATTATCAAAAAATTATCACTTGTAATACCACAAGAGCTTTGAAATTATCGGATATTTCCTGACAGGTTCGTTGCAAACAAATGAACGAGTCAAGTTTTCCAGGTTAAAAAATCACGAGCGCGTAGCGCGAGTGATTTTTCTGGAAAACTTGACGAGTTTATTTGTTTGCAGGGAACCTGGAGGGAAATATCAGATTAATTTCGAAGCTCGAGTGGTATTCGGGGGATTATTTTTTCTATTCAAATTGCGACAAATGGAATTGCACCATGAGACAAAAATTATCATTCTGACAAGGAAATTTCATAATCAGAACAAAAACCTATGTTGCATCCAACACATATTTTCTCTCTGCACAAAATGCAGTGAATTGCGCCCAAATCGATTTTTTACTCTTTTCTGTATTTGCCGGGACATTTTGTTTTATTTTTTTAGCGATGTTCTGAAGCGATTCATCACCAAATCGCTTTTTTGACTCACTCATATTGACGACCGTTAATAGTACCTTGACGTTTTAAAGATTCGCAGAGGTTACAAGTGTCAAAAAAATTATTGTTTATCGCTTAGCAACCGAGCCGGGAAATTTTCGAAAAATTATCGATATAATTTTACCCTAGCTGTACCACGTGATGTTGAATACCGCGCTCTGATTGGTCGAAATTGGAGTTGAAAAAATAATCAGTATAATACTGTGTAGCTTGCCCCACGTGACGTCGAATGGTGCAATTCCATTGGTCGAAATTTGGATGGGAAAAATAATCATTGAAATTTGATAGTCTTGGTAAATTTGAATGATTATGAATAATTGGCGGGACCAAGAATCATGAATTATGTGTTAGACTGCCTAAAAAAACAACTATTTAACATTTTTTTACTTGCCACACCAAAAAACAGAGTATACACCCTGAAATCTTTTGTATTCCCCATTTGATTAACACGTAGAAAATCGAACCATTCGTTTCGATGGATATCATTATTTTTGTACACGATGGATGGTCCTATGTATAGTAGGATTTGATAGCTTACATGATTACCTTCGCATCCGTGTATTGTACAACATTTTTGATCGCATAGTGTGAAAGATATTAAATTTTGTGTAAACAGATGTTTTTTTACTTGTCAAAAAAATGTTTACCTAAGAGAAACTGACATTTTCCTCGGTAGGAACACTGAAAATTTGTATAAAATTGGTCAAAGACATGTCAAGGATGACACGAAGGATAGTTCTCCATAGAATTTAGTCTCATTTGTGATTATTTATATTATTATTTGACAATAAAATGCTTATTAAAATGTCTAATAATTTTATTTTTTTACTATATCGCCATTTCACCGGTAATCGGCTGAGGATTGACCTCGTATTTTTTTAACCGAATGAAACCTTTTTTCCTTTATCTGTACATAAAAAGAGGGGAATCCTATTTTTTTGATCGGCAAAAAAAAAATGTTTCTAAAATTGTAGTGGGTAACATTTTTTCGAAAAATGGACGGGAATTCTTCTTCAGAAATTAATATCTCCGGTTCTATCTGTCGTAGAGCGATAAACCATAGGGCGTTTTGAAGCTAAAAGAATACGCTTTCATGATATATTTTTCCAATAATTGTGAAATAGCAAACTACTGTTGTTATAAACAATTGAAAAAAAAAATTAGACATTTTAATAAGTATTTTACAGTGCCACCTCCCTATATTTTCCTCTGACTTTTCTCACATTATCTTCTGCTCGCGTCAGTATGCTGCATCCTCGAGAAACTTGCCGACGAAATTACAGACTAATTTTCGGAATATCTGTATCTTGAGAATTCGCCAGTCCAGTCTGTTGAAAGCCGGTTGGAAGTTGATATTGGTAATAGGGATTCATGCATAGCTTTATTGCGAGAGTCTACGGGTCTAAACCACTCCTGACACATGTCCATTCGCAGACACATATACACCACAAGGGATGGAGTGTCCACTCTATGGCTAGTGCAGTATAATATCGTTTGATGACGTCATTAAGCCCAAGCCGGCTTATTGTTTCTCGTAAAAGGTTTGCGGGCGTGCTTTCCCTTCTCGCCACGTCCTCCATGTTGGATGCACTCAGCCAGCGAGGAGCTCTGGTGGATGTGTTTCCGTGGATTGTGGATATCGTGTGCACGTGCTCTTTGTGTACGCTGCGGACACATAACTCGAGCTCCACGACCCCCGAGGTCTCGCCGTCGCACCTTCACCGTTGCTCTTCTGTATATATGCACATGACCAAATGCTTTAGTATTAGTCTCTACGTATGGATGCTGTATAACCCCGTACCCCGTCGTTTCTGGCCCGTACGAGCCAGGCAATAAACTGCAACATAAACTTAAAATTAAATACCTCTAATGGCGCGTGTTCGAGCCACTGCTCTCTTGGTGCTTCTCTCATTCCCGCCTATTCGTGTGCTATCATGATGTTTATACGCCAACCACTGACGAAAGGGGACACTCGCGATTAGGATCTCTAAATTGAAAAGTAGCTTATATGTCTGGCCAAATTGAACTCGAGCTAATGTAAAAGGACACGGTGATCACAAAGTTTATATCTATTATATACAAGTACTGAGAGATATTACCGTAATTTTATATTAAGGATAATACTGTGTTTGGAAAATCTGGAATACCAACTGTTTTTTAGGTACTTGAGATTTTAAATGACTATTAATAATTAAAGTGTAATATGATTTTACACGCATAAATGATCGTATTTGATCGTTTACTGATTTGACAAATATTCGGCCCGACCGGGCTGAAATTTTGACATGTTATTTTACATATCAATGGTTCTTGCAGCTAGCAGAATTATTTATTTATAACAATAATTTCTTATTTTTTGGCCCTATTTTTAACGACAAAAAAACACGATTTTGTAACTTTTTTTTTTAAGTTCGCTATTTCGTTGTTTATTGATATAATACAGAGTGACAATCCTACAGGACAATAATTAATTTGAATTTCGTGTTACCGATTAGTACAAGTGTCGTAATTGCTATAACCATTCACTTACCTCTTTTTTTATTACGTCCACTTTAACCATAAATAACTTAAACAAAATGTTATCAAATTTTTTTTAAATAAAATATTTTTATATAATTTAAGATATAAATACTGACGAGTGAAAAAGCCGAAATGATTGTATTTTATTTTGGTGAAAACAAAATTAATGAATTAGCTTAAAAAACGACATCACATCATCCTTGACGAGGGTCAAAATTAGAGTACATACTATAGTTTTTGACGGGCAAGAAAAAAAAATGTTGAGGAAGTCTAGTCCACATATTATTATAATAATACGCCAGCTGAGAGTGGAGTATCGGTTCTGGATCAGGCAGTACAGTGGATGAGAGGGTGAACAGTCGCCACTTTTCGGCACATCCGGTTCTCTCGCGGGAGTGCTGGCGTAGAGAGTCATCGAGAGGCTTTTGTGCGATGAAACGAACCGAAGGATACCTCCAGGAGTAGTAGAAGTAGCACGGTTGTCGCGGAGTATCCGCAGATACGTTGGATGGAGTAGAAGAAGTAGCATAGCATAGAGAGCATTCGTACATTGCCAAGGGGCGAATGGGCGGAAGAGAAACCCACTTCGTCCTCTCTCGCCACTTCGGCATTATTCGCAGAGCTCGGCAAGAGAGCCGCCCTCTCGTCCTTCCTCTTCACCATTCCCCTATATCCGAGATACACGAGAAAGCCTCGAAAAATCCCCCCGAGCAACAATAATAACATGACGCAACGTTGAATATCCTCCTTCCACCCTCGCGAGTTTTCTCATCCACTCTGTGCTTCTCTCAATCAACGAAACACCAAGAATCTCCATGCAACCCTTTTTTATTTTCTCTCTCTGTGCCAGTGTAACACGAGAGAAGAAATCGTAACAAGAGATAAAGATAATTAAATCCTCGTACCTTCTACCGTAGGCACTTTTATATACACACTGCATAAAATACATCTCGGCTTGTATAAATATAGACATACTATATTACGAAGCTGAAGCTGAAAGCTCTTCTCGCTTCTGGTGGTATGCAATGTGCTTGCAAAATTTTCCTGTTACATATCCCTCCGGAGATTTACATTCTTCGCGTATACGGCCGAACCAGTTACTTCATGTATGCACCGTTGGCTGCGCGATGTAATCCAAGTCCAAGCCTGCGAGAATGTTCTCCACGAAGGTTCTCACTCACCCTCACTGTCAGCTCTCACCTCGCCGCTCCTCTTCATTCTTCCTCACGGCGAATCGTCGCGCGGAGGAGTCGTCGTCGACTTTGGAGCCAAAGATGCTTGCACTAGCTACGGGACGAGGAGGAGAATTCGCCATGGAGGATGGGAATCGTCGATAAACGAACTCGACATCCGCTAGCACCCTTGGCAAGGGTTAGTGTGGCGGAATGAAGGAAGGAAACCGGGTTGGAGAGTGAGAAGGGGTCGAGCGAAGAGAGGGACAGAGAAGGGCGCGAGGCGTGGCGAAGGGAACGGAGAGGGAAAAGCGCCGGAAGAACGATACGATCCCACGGGGTTATCGACGCGATCACGGGCCATTAGGCGCGTGAATACTCCCGACCCGTTCGATACCCTCTCCTCATTCCCCGCGGTCGGCTCTTGCCCGTTGCTGCTGCTGCTGCTGCCGCCGCCGCCGACCCCTGATAAATACCCCTGAAATATGGGAGGCCTCTCGCAACTCTGCTGGTCCATGGTGTCTCGGCTACTGGTATCATTTGGAAATTATTCCCGCGAGCTTCGTCTCCTCCTCCTTTCCTCATCCCCCTCTTTAATTTTCATATACCTACTCGATCTCCGGTCGAAGAGCATGCTCGGATGGCCGTGTATAGTTAAGAAATGTCCCATAGGACTGATGCCAATGATATTGCCATTTTACTCGCTTTAATAACAGGCAGAAGAAGTATTTTGTTTAATAATGATAAATATTATTCTGGACTGTTGGAAATATTGTCTGGTAAAAAAATGGTGACGTGAGTAGACACTGAAATTTTGTATTACAATCTCAACATTTTCAACGAATTTTACTTGAAATTCGATGAATGCAATTTAATGGCGGTTTCGGATTATATTCGCGCAATAACTCGGGGTTGATTGGTAGCAATTTATTGATTTTCATGTACTCTCAGTGAATATAAATGTGTTGAACATTTTGAGGTTGAAATCAAATGATTTAACACGAGCTCTCTGATTTTAGCACTTTGAAGAGCATGAATATAAACACGAAATGGATCAATACTAGTACGAAGCCCCGCCAAATAATCGTTTTTAACACATTGGCTTTTTAGTAATGTTAACAAGAATTTTGCATTCAGAAATAGCTTGATTTGGAATTCCCGAATTGCGTGTAGAATTTTTTTAGGGATGTCATACATATCTAAAGCATATCTTCAAAGCAACGGAATCTGACGTGTTAACATTGCACTTGTGAATCTGACCATTCTGAACCTGCAAAGCCAGAAATATGGAAAGGAAAGCTCTGCCTCTGGGCGCACGAGTAGAAGATCATAAATCCCTTCATTTGGAATTCCCAAATTGAGTGTAGAATTGTATTTAGGGATGTCATACATGTCTAAAAGCAAAACCACCGTGGTTTTGCCTTCAAAGCGCGGAATCTGACCATTCTGCCAAGCCAGAAATATGGAAAGCAGAGCTTTGCCTTTGGTCGCACGAGTAGAAGATCATAAATCGCTTGATTTGGAATTCCCAAATTGCGTGTAGAATATTACAGGGATGTCATACCTATCTGAAAGGAAATCCACCGTGGTTTTGCCTTCAAAGCGACGGAATCTGCCGCGTTAATATTGCACTTGTGAATCTGACCATTCTGAACCTGCAAAGTCAGAAATATGGAAAGGAAAGCTTTGCTTCTGGGCGCACGAGTAGAAGATCATAAATCCCTTCATTTGGAATTCCCAAATTGAGTGTAGAATTGTATTTAGGGATGTCATACATATCTAAAAGCAAAACCACCGAGGTTTTGCCTTCAAAGCGCGGAATCTGACCATTCTGCCCAGCCAGAAATATGGAAAGCAGAGCTTTGCCTTTGGACGCACGAGTAGAAGATCATAAATCGCTTGATTTGGAATTCGCAAATTGCGTGTCGAATATTACAAGGATGTCATACCTATCTGAAAGGAAATCCACCGTGGTTTTGCCTTCAAAGCGACGGAATCTGACGCGTTAATATTGCACTTGTAAATCTGACCATTCTGAACCTGCAAAGTCAGAAATATGGAAAGGAAAGCTCTGCCTTTGGGCGCACGAGTAGAAGATTATAAATCCCTTCATTTGGAATTCCCAAATTGAGTGTAGAATTGTATTTAGGGATGTCATACATATCTAAAAGCAAAACCACCGTTGTTTTGCCTTCAAAGCGCGGAATCTGACCATTCTGCCAAGCCAGAAATATGGAAAGCAGAGCTTTGCCTTTAGACGCACTTTTCTATGTGCTTTTTTCTGTAATCCCTGGTGGTTCGGAACCCACCTAAAACTGTAGGTCCTGAATATCCATCGCGCCGTAGTTATCAAGGGGCTTGCCCCGTTTACAAATAAAATAAAATAAAATAAAATAAAATAAAATAAAATAAAATAAAATAAAATAAAATAAAATAAAATAAATCGCTTGATTTGGAATTCCCAAATTGCGTGTAGAATATTACAGGGATGTCATACCTATCTGAAAGGAAATCCACCGTGGTTTTGCCTTCAAAGCGACGTAATCTGCCGCGTTAATATTGCACTTGTGAATGTGACCATTCTAAACCTGAAAAGTCAGAAATATGGAAAGGAAAGCTCTGCTTTTGGGCGCATGAATAGAAGATCATAAATAGCTTGATTTGGAATTCCCAAATTGCCTGTAGAATTTTATAGGGATGTCATACGTATTTGAAGGCAAAACCGCCGTAGTTTTGCCTGCAAAGTGACGGAATCTGACGCGTTAATATTGCACTTTTGAACCTGACCATTCTGAAACTGCAAAGCCAGAAATATGGAAAGGAGTGCTCTGCCTTTGGGTACACGAGTAGAAGTGCTATGAATAGAAAGTCCGCTGGTTGGTACTTGCATCATCCGCGGACATGGCAGAGAGGTGGCGTCACGATGAATCTCACAGACCTGCTGTTGAAGGTGTCACACGAGGATCTGGTGCAGTGCTATCCCGTCAAGCTGTAAATTCATGACGCTGAAACTAGCAGACAGACCTAGCAGACGCGGCCGCCCAGTGAGCCGTAGGTTTTTGTTGGAACTGTACTCTCCCCACTACCGCAGAAGCACACGGCAGGCCCGACGGCAGCGAGCTGTCGCTGGCGCTATACAGGCTAACGTTCTAACAGCCTAGCGCGTAGCTTATAGAGCACGTTGAAATTCTTTATTTGTTAATTAAGTTTAACGAAATGAAAAAAAGTACGTTGTATTGGTTTAGGTTTCCAGAATATTTATATAAACTTACTCTGGACTAAGATCATGCTGGCAAGAGTTGTACAATGTTTTGTGGCCGAGGTCGTTACAGCTTACGCGCGGATTTCTAATGTGCTTGTCAAAAAAAAAACAAAACATTCATACGCATGAACGCAGGACATTCTTAATTTACAAAAATATTCTATAAGTCCGTCTGCATTTAGCGGTATATAGTTTATTCCGTTAAAGGCCTTTGTTAATAACGAAAAAAAATGGTAAACTTTTCTTCGCACTTGGCGTAATCGATATACTGCATATTTATGGTGAAAATAAAATAAATAAAAAAACCCTTTAACGAAATACACTATAGTACACTGAATTCAACTAGATCTACAGAATATTTGTGTAAATTACCAAATGCCTGGGGTCATGCGTGTAAAAGGCTCACATACTTTCATAGCTATCGTCATTTCAGCGTACGCGCGAGTATCCATATACGTGTACCTTGACAAAACATTTATAGGCATGAACGCAGGACATTCTTAATTTACAGGAGTATTCTATAAGTCAGTCTGAATATAGCGGTATATAGTTTATTCCGTTAAAGGCTTTTGTTAATAACGAAAAAAAATTGCAATCTTGTCCTCGAACTTGGCGTAGCCGATATACTGCATATTTATGGTGAAAATAAAATAAATTAAAAAATCCTTTAACGAAATACACTATAGTACATTGAATTCGAATAGATCTACAAAATATTTGTGTAAATTGCCAAATGCCTGGGGTCATGCGTGTAAAAGGCTCACATACTTTCATAGCTATCGTCATTTCAGTGTACGCGCGAGTATCCATATACGTGTATCTTGACAGAACATTTATACGCATGAACGCAGGACATTCTTAATTTACAGGAGTATTCTATAAGTCAGTCTGAATATAGCGGTATATAGTTTATTCCGTTAAAGGCTTTTGTTAATAACGAAAAAAAAATTGCAATCTTGTCCTCGAACTTGGCGTAGCCGATATACTGCATATTTATGGTAAAAATAAAATAAATTAAAAAACCCTTTAACGAAATACACTATAGTACAGTGAATTCGAATAGATCTACAGAATATTTGTGTAAATTGCCAAATGCCTGGGGTCATGCGTGTAAAAGGCTCACATACTTTCATAGCCATCGTCATTTGAGCGTAGGCACGTGTATCAATATACTTGTACCTTGACAGAACATTCATACGCATGAACGCAGGACATTCTTAATTTACAGAAATATTCTATAAGCCAGGCTGAATTCAGTGGTATATAGTTTATTACGTTAAAGGCCTTTTTTAATAACGAAAAAAAATTGGAAACTTTTCATCGTACTTGGCGTAGTCCATGTACTGTATACTTATGTTGAAAATAAAATAAATAAAAAAGCCCTTTAACGAAATACACTATAGTACATTGAATTCAACTGGATCTACAGAATATTTGTGTAAATTGCCAAATGCCTGGGGTCATGCGTGTAAAAGGCTCACATACTTTCATAGCCATCGTCATTTGAGCGTACGCGCGAGTATCCATATACGTGTATCTTGACAGAACATTCATACGCATGAACGCAGGACATTCTTAATTTACAGGAGTATTCTATAAGTCAGTCTGAATATAGCGGTATATAGTTTATTCCGTTAAAGGCTTTTGTTAATAACGAAAAAAAAATTGCAATCTTGTCCTCGAACTTGGCGTAGCCGATATACTGCATATTTATGGTGAAAATAAAATAAATTAAAAAACCCTTTAACGAAATACACTATAGTACAGTGAATTCGAATAGATCTACAGAATATTTGTGTAAATTGCCAAATGCCTGGGGTCATGCGTGTAAAAGGCTCACATACCTTCATAGCCATCGTCATTTGAGCGTAGGCACGTGTATCAATATACTTGTACCTTGACAGAACATTCATACGCATGAACGCAGGACATTCTTAATTTACAGAAATATTCTATAAGCCAGGCTGAATTCAGTGGTATATAGTTTATTACGTTAAAGGCCTTTTTTAATAATGAAAAAAAATTGGAAACTTTTCATCGTACTTGGCGTAGTCCATGTACTGTATACTTATGTTGAAAATAAAATAAATAAAAAAGCCCTTTAACGAAATACACTATAGTACATTCAATTCGAATATATCTACAGAATGTTTGTGTCAATTGCCAAATGCTTGGGGTCATGCGTGTAAAAGGCTCACATACTTTCATAGCTATCGTCATGTCAGCGTACGCGCGAGTATCCATATACGTGTACCTTGACAGAACATTTATACGCATGAACGCAGGACATTCTTAATTTACAGGAGTATTCTATAAGTCAGTCTGAATATAGCGGTATATAGTTTATTCCGTTAAAGGCCTTTGTTAATAACGAAAAAAAATTGCAAACTTTTCTTCGAACTTGGCGTAGCCGATATACTGCATATTTATGGTGAAAATAAAATAAATTAAAAAACCTTTTAACGAAATACACTATAGTATATAGGCATTTGGCAATTTACACAAATATTCTGTAGATCTAGCAGAATTGAATGTATTATAGTGTATTTAATTAAAGGGTTTTTTTATTTATTTTATTTTCACCATAAATATGCAGTATATCGATTACGCCAAGTGCGAAGAAAAGTTTGCCATTTTTTATCGTTATTAACAAAGGCCTTTAACGGAATAAACTATATACCGCTAAATGCAGACGGACTTATAGAATATTCCTGTAAATTAAGAATGTCCTGCGTTCATGCGTATAAATGTTCTGTCAAGATACAAGTATATGGATACTCGTGCGTACGCTGAAATGACGATGGATATGAAAATACGTGAGCCTTTTACACGCATGACCCCAGGCATTTGGCAATTTACACAAATATTCTGTAGATCTAGCCGAATTGAATGTATTATAGTGTATTTAATTAAAGGGTTTTTTTATTTATTTTATTTTCACCATAAATATGCAGTATATCGATTACGCCAAGTGCGAAGAAAAGTTTGCCATTTTTTTTCGTTATTAACAAAGGCCTTTAACGGAATAAACTATATACCGCTAAATGCAGACGGACTTATAGAATATTCCTGTAAATTAAGAATGTCCTGCGTTCATGCGTATAAATGTTCTGTCAAGATACAAGTATATGGATACTCGTGCGTACGCTGAAATGACGATGGATATGAAAATACGTGAGCCTTTTACACGCATGACCCCAGGCATTTGGCAATTTACACAAATATTCTGTAGATCTAGCCGAATTGAATGTATTATAGTGTATTTCGTTAAAGGGTTTTTAAATTTATTTTATTATCAACATAAGTATACAGTACATGGACTACGCCAAGTGCGAAGAAAAGTTTGCAATTTTTTTTCGTTATTAACAAAGGCCTTTAACGGAATAAACTATATACCGCTAAATGCTGACGGACTTATAGAATATTCCTGTAAATTAAGAATGTCCTGCGTTCATGCGTATAAATGTTCTGTCAAGATACAAGTATATGGATACTCGTGCGTACGCTGAAATGACGATGGATATGAAAATACGTGAGCCTTTTACACGGATGACCCCAGGCATTTGGCAATTTACACAAATATTCTGTAGATCTAGCCGAATTGAATGTATTATAGTGTATTTAATTAAAGGGTTTTTTTATTTATTTTATTTTCACCATAAATATGCAGTATATCGATTACGCCAAGTGCGAAGAAAAGTTTGCCATTTTTTTTCGTTATTAACAAAGGCCTTTAACGGAATAAACTATATACCGCTAAATGCAGACGGACTTATAGAATATTCCTGTAAATTAAGAATGTCCTGCGTTCATGCGTATAAATGTTCTGTCAAGATACAAGTATATGGATACTCGTGCGTACGCTGAAATGACGATGGATATGAAAATACGTGAGCCTTTTACACGCATGACCCCAGGCATTTGGCAATTTACACAAATATTCTGTAGATCTAGCCGAATTGAATGTATTATAGTGTATTTCGTTAAAGGGTTTTTAAATTTATTTTATTATCAACATAAGTATACAGTACATGGACTACGCCAAGTGCGAAGAAAAGTTTGCAATTTTTTTTCGTTATTAACAAAGGCCTTTAACGGAATAAACTATATACCGCTAAATGCTGACGGACTTATAGAATATTCCTGTAAATTAAGAATGTCCTGCGTTCATGCGTATAAATGTTCTGTCAAGATACAAGTATATGAATACTCGTGCGTACGCTGAAATGACGATGGATATGAAAGTATGTGAGCCTTTTACACGCATGATCCCAGGCATTTGACAATTTACACAAATATTCTGTAGATCTAGTTGAATTCAATATACTATAGTGTATTTCGTTAAAGGGCTTTTTTATTTATTTTATTTTCACTATAAATATGCAGTATATCGATTACGCCAAGTGCGAAGAAAAGTTTGCAATTTTTTTTCGTTATTAACAAAGGCCTTTAACGGAATAAACTATATACCGCTAAATGCAGACGGACTTATAGAATATTCCTGTAAATTAAGAATGTCCTGCGTTCATGCGTATAAATGTTCTGTCAAGATACACGTATATGGATACTCGCGCGTACGCTGAAATGACGATAGCTATGAAAGTATGTGAGCCTTTTACACGCATGACCCCAGGCATTTGGCAATTTACACAAATATTCTGTAGATCTAGCTGAATTGAATGTATTATAGTGTATTTCGTTAAAGGGTTTTTAAATTTATTTTATTATCAACATAAGTATACAGTACATGGACTACGCCAAGTACGAAGAAAAGTTTGCAATTTTTTTTCGTTATTAACAAAGGCTTTTAACGGAATAAACTATATACCGCTAAATGCAGACGGACTTATAGAATATTCCTGTAAATTAAGAATGTCCTGCGTTCATGCGTATAAATGTTCTGTCAAGATACAAGTATATGGATACTCGTGCGTACGCTGAAATGACGATGGATATGAAAATACGTGAGCCTTTTACACGCATGACCCCAGGCATTTGGCAATTTACACAAATATTCTGTAGATCTAGCCGAATTGAATGTATTATAGTGTATTTCGTTAAAGGGTTTTTAAATTTATTTTATTATCAACATAAGTATACAGTACATGGACTACGCCAAGTGCGAAGAAAAGTTTGCAATTTTTTTTCGTTATTAACAAAGGCCTTTAACGGAATAAACTATATACCGCTAAATGCTGACGGACTTATAGAATATTCCTGTAAATTAAGAATGTCCTGCGTTCATGCGTATAAATGTTCTGTCAAGATACAAGTATATGAATACTCGTGCGTACGCTGAAATGACGATGGATATGAAAGTATGTGAGCCTTTTACACGCATGATCCCAGGCATTTGACAATTTACACAAATATTCTGTAGATCTAGTTGAATTCAATATACTATAGTGTATTTCGTTAAAGGGCTTTTTTATTTATTTTATTTTCACTATAAATATGCAGTATATCGATTACGCCAAGTGCGAAGAAAAGTTTGCAATTTTTTTTCGTTATTAACAAAGGCCTTTAACGGAATAAACTATATACCGCTAAATGCTGACGGACTTATAGAATATTCCTGTAAATTAAGAATGTCCTGCGTTCATGCGTATAAATGTTCTGTCAAGATACAAGTATATGAATACTCGTGCGTACGCTGAAATGACGATGGATATGAAAGTATGTGAGCCTTTTACACGCATGATCCCAGGCATTTGACAATTTACACAAATATTCTGTAGATCTAGTTGAATTCAATATACTATAGTGTATTTCGTTAAAGGGCTTTTTTATTTATTTTATTTTCACTATAAATATGCAGTATATCGATTACGCCAAGTGCGAAGAAAAGTTTGCAATTTTTTTTCGTTATTAACAAAGGCCTTTAACGGAATAAACTAAATACCGCTAAATGCAGACGGACTTATAGAATATTCCTGTAAATTAAGAATGTCCTGCGTTCATGCGTATAAATGTTCTGTCAAGATACACGTATATGGATACTCGCGCGTACGCTGAAATGACGATAGCTATGAAAGTATGTGAGCCTTTTACACGCATGACCCCAGGCATTTGGCAATTTACACAAATATTCTGTAGATCTAGCTGAATTGAATGTATTATAGTGTATTTCGTTAAAGGGCTTTTTTATTTATTTTATTTTCACTATAAATATGCAGTATATCGATTACGCCAAGTGCGAAGAAAAGTTTGCAATTTTTTTTCGTTATTAACAAAGGCCTTTAACGGAATAAACTATATACCGCTAAATGCAGACGGACTTATAGAATATTCCTGTAAATTAAGAATGTCCTGCGTTCATGCGTATAAATGTTCTGTCAAGATACACGTACATGGATACTCGCGCGTACGCTGAAATGATGATGGATATGAAAGTATGTGAGCCTTTTACACGCATGATCCCAGGCATTTGACAATTTACACAAATATTCTGTAGATCTAGTTGAATTCAATGTACTATAGTGTATTTCGTTAAAGGGCTTTTTTATTTATTTTATTTTCACCATAATTATGCAGTATAACGGCTATGCTAAGCACGAAGAAAAGTTTGCAATTTTTTTTCGTTATTAACAAAGGCCTTTAACGGAGTAAACTATATACCGCTAAATTCAGACTGACTTATAGAATATTCCTGTAAATTAAGAATGTCCTGCGTTCATGCGTATGAATGTTTTTTTTGACGAGGTGCAAGCACATAAGAAATCCGTGCGTAAGCTGTAACGACCTCGGCCACAAAACATTGTACAACTCTTGCCAGCATGATCTTAGTCCAGAGTAAGTTTATATAAATATTCTGAAAACCTAAACCAATACAACGTACTTTTTTTATTTCGTTAAACTTAATTAACAAATAAAGAATTTCAACGTGCTGTATAAGCTACGCGCTAGGCTGTTAGAACGTTAGCCTGTAGAGCGCCAGCGACAGCTCGCTGCCGCCGCGCCTGCCGTGTGCCTCTGCGGTAGTGGGGAGAGTGCAGTCCCAACAAAAACCTACGGCTCACTGGGCGGCCGCGTCTGCTAGGTCTGTCTGCCAGTTTCAGCGTCATGTAAATTCCGCGGAGTCAGGAGACCAGAGACAATTTGTAAAGGGTCTCGCGTGGCGCTTTCGCACCGTTTCACACCCCTGACTCGACCAACCCGTCCTTTACCTTTTCCTTTCTCTCTCTCTATCGCTTTGGCAACCCTCGTAGCAAAGCTCGTCGGTGTAGCTCTGAACACTCTGATTCGCTCGCGTGTTGTACATTCTCGCGGGACTGAAAGCCTTGTAACTCTCGCAGCCTCTCGAATCCTCTGTGGAATTCGTAGCTCCCTCTCTATGCTCTTGCCTTTCGTCGGTCTTAGCGAAATTTGAATCCCCGAGGGAGCGAACGATGAGGTGGTTCACGTAATGCATTCGATCGTGCTTCAGTATTTTCCGTGTTGACCAACGCAGAGACGCTTCATCATGGATAACAACATTGTCGCACGTACATTGTTAGAAAAAACCGCAAGTTTATATGTATACAATCAATTACATTTAATGTATTATTTTGAGATCGAAATAATGTAATTTTGCAGTGAAATTAGAGAAAAAGATAAAAGTTGTATTTTCACAGTAAAATTAAAGTAAACTATTGGAATTATTTTACCATACATTTTACACAGTTAATCTATAAAAAATTCCACTACTTCTACATTAAATATTAAGTAAATCGTTTTTATATTGTTCAATGAATCACTCGTCAACCGAACATTTTTTTAAAATTAGCAATGGTTTATACATTTTTTTGAGTGCGCATGAATTATTTCAGAATTTTGTCCATTAAAAAGCCCTTTTTTGAAAATTGCGTTTTTTTAAAAATATTTTAACTTTATTTGCGAGTCTAGTCGATCAATCGTCCGGACACTTCTTGGGTGTGATAGATGATTTTATGATAAACATATCCGAAATTCTTTTTTTTTTTCACGCTTTTTTTCGAAATTAAAACAAAAAATGCAAAATTAAGAAAAAATTCATATGCGTTCGGATCGATTAAGAAATCATTTACATTCGAAAAAAAAACTTTAGCTTGACGGGTAATTCATCTAAAATCGCGTGTTATGCTACTGCAAAAAAATTTCGTTTAATTTTTAATTTTGACATACATGCAAATCATGCCAACTTCAAATGTAAATATCTCAACTTATACGGACGGTAAATCTGATTTTGCACAGTTGGTTTAGATAAGATGTTTAATTATCTGTACGTCAAGTTTTTATGAATTCTCACATAAAGTCCATTTTCGTGAAAGAATTACCTTAATTAAGTGTAGAATCTTGCCGTATGGAATCACTTGTGTAGAATGTAGCCTGTTTGTAATTTGAGCTTGATCGAGTACAATGCGCGATAACGTGACTCATTCTAATTGCTTCCATCTTTTATAGACTCCGATTAGCTTATCTTACTCGATGTACGTACACGACAGCGCACTTAAACTAGACAGGTCATTATTTTCCACTGAATATATATATATTTTTTTATAACCTCTTTAATTTTTTTTTCTTTTTTACATGAAAAAAATATGTGAAAAAACATAAAATTCTAAGTGAATTAAAAAATCTGAAAAAATTCATACGTATTCAGAAAAATGAACGAATCATTTTTATTTTTAAAAAATGTGGGTTTTCGAGAAATTTGTTGAACAATTTTTTTTCATCTATTTGTTAATAACATCTTAGAATAATTATTATGCAAAATTAATCTTTTCAATACTTTTATCCCAAGTAAAAAAATTATATATAGTTTTAAACATTTATATATAGTTTTAAACAATTTATATATAAGATCACCTGTAATGTTGGGTTTATGTATAAATTGTATATAGATTTTACATAGACTATATATGTCCAATTCTATGTTTAAAACTATATATTTTTTATATACTCTATATATAATTTTTTTTATTTGGGTGCAATTCTCTCTCATTTTTCTCCAACTTATGCGGAATGAATACCGGGCGACTACCTTAAGGTCGTTCAGCTTTATATCGAATAGAATATTCGTGGGAGACACTTTGTCTACGCGCGCTTAGACTATACGCGGGATGTTCGGAAGCTCGCGGAATAATTTACGGCTCTCCGCGTGTCTGCTTGTAGCAGACAGAGGATGTCTCATCTCCTGGATGGCGGAAGGTCGGCGAGGCCGTAAGCTCGTAGTTAGAGGAATATCGATATTCGCGGTAGGAGTGCGGAGAGTTTATAGTACGTCGGAGTATGAGGCGCGACCAAAATTTATCGTCCGTCAAGATATTAAGGCCTCGAGCTATCTTCGAGCGCTCGCATGCTATAAGAGTCGATGTTTTCTCATTTATAACTTGTGAGGTTTCGGAAGGAAGGAACGGGAAAACTTTTACTCTGTATCGAACTTCAGCTCACATGCATAAAAATCCAATGAATATATACACCGGAAACATGCAAAATTTTCTTAATATATCAGTAAAAATCGGATGTTGAGTCTAACCAACTTTGACATCCATCGACGAACTTCTCATTCTTCTAATTTGAAATAAGACTGCGATTTTTTTGCAAACATAATTGCAATATGTATGTAATAAATCCATTTATTAATCGAAAAAACAGTTAATTTACATTTGCAAATTTATAGCATATACGAAATTTATTTTCTGAATAGAAATATATAAGAGAATAACGAAAGAAATTTAAAAAAAATTAATTGTTCTTAAATTTAGAAGCATTTTTTACTGTATATTCAGATTGTTGAAAGTCTAGAAACATTGTGTATTAAAACTTAAAACTAGAGACTTAAATGGAAATTGCAAATGGATATAATTTTTTTTTTTCGTGTTTTACATTATTTGCATTAGTTTTAAAAATTGCGCACGCTTGATCCATCGCCCAAATCTATTATCCGTAATGACTGCGTCCAGAAAGGATAATCGTATACCGTTGAAAATTATTTTATTACGATTAAATCCCTTTTATGATAATTTGCTGACCAATGCATGTTTTTTGTGATTACAGGAGAGCGCACCTCAGGAACTGCCTCGAAAAGCTGAAAGTGCTGGTACCACTCGGTCCGGAAACTTCGAGACACACAACGCTCGGTCTCTTGACCAAGGCTAAGCGTTTTATCAAGGTGAGTGTTGCCTTATCGATACTTCGATATGTTTAGTTACAATCACACACAAAACCAAAAATGGCGTAAGGTCAAAGAGGAAAATAATTCTTCACACATCTGCACGTAAAGTTCGTACTTTGCTCCCCGGTGAGAGGGCCGAAAGTGAGTACTTTCCTCCCTAGGGAGGGAATGTTATGAATTTTTCCCTCTTAAATTTTCTGTTCCATTTAAATCTGTTTTCTTAATTCTGTATCGCGAAGAAGTGAAATTTTGATTACATTAAACTTTTGATTGGGAATATAGGTGTAATACATCCTTAACTTAATTTTGCTTCCTCATAGAGGAAGCTTTGTTTTTTTTGTTATTGAAGTCAATTACAAAATTCACTAACTATTCTTGTTCATGGATATTTTTTGCTTTTCATTCGTAAAAGTTAAAAATTTCTTAAAGTTCAACTTTTTCTGGTTATATTCTATATCATGAACATAGAGAACAACATTATTATGAATTGACAAAATATTCTTTAATTTGAACGTAAAAAAATATGCGTGATTGAAAAAAGAAAAATTATAGCATTGAAAGTAAAACAAAACAAATCTCAATATTTGGCAAGCTTATGAAATGCAGAGAATAGTTTAATTACTAAAAGTTTATTGCTCCGTATTAACAGGCAGTGATGTATGTATATCAAGGATATCAAATATTGAGACGACGTTGCGAGCGTGAAAGAAGTTTCTGTAAAGTGAAAAAGTAACAGAATGTAAAAATCGGTAGAGAAAGAACGAATGAATGATCGAAGGTCCCGATCCGAGTGACGGAGTGAAACAATAGTAGTTTCCTTTCTGCACTTTTATTCTGCCTTCTAACTCCGCTTATAACAGTACAGTACAAAGTGAAGAACAGAGGTGGTGGATGGAGATAGAAAAGGCTATGAAGTCCGGACGCTTGAATATTTCATGTCTTTTCCGCGAACACGCAACATCCTCGGGCTCTTTTCAATATTCCATTGTTGATATATATAGGGGTTATGACGGTAGTGGGCATCGCCCTTTGCCTTGTCTTGACTTGCTCAGATCGCGAAGAAGAAGAAGAAGAAGAAGACGTCGTCGAGGCGAGAATGAAGACCTACCCGAGAGCTGTTCGTAGGGTGAATGTCAGATGAGGGAGTGTGAGAAAGCGTTCAGTGGTTTGAGAATTGTTGAAAAACGGGTCGTGTAATTAGCGAGAAAGATGGTGGAAAAGATGTCTGCCTACTAGCAGTTACAAGCGTGAAAAGTATTGGCAAAATCAGAAGTTTTTTTTATGTATAAACTCATTAAATTAAATTTTTATAAAGTAGGGGAGAGTGGGCTACAATGGGCCCCAGTGAGCAATGACGTCTGTCAGACAAAAAATGAAACTGTGAGTTTAGTTGGATGTTATCCTTCAAGTTAATGTTAAGTTACCTTACCCCTGATAACATAAAAAATAAAAGTTCATTTTGGCCTCTTGAGAAAAAGTTTTTCGCCCTTCGGAAAAGTTTTATATCTAACCTAATCTTTGTTAATCGCTAATTCCGCTCGACTTATATGATTCTTTACATCTCTATTCATCACTGTGTGCTCATTTTACATTATTTTTGGTTAGTGAAGCATCATTCTTTTATAATAAATGTGGTCGAGTGCTAGTGGGGAACAATGAGCCAAATTTATAGATTTGGCCTAGATAATTATAAGACACAAGTGCAAGTATGATAGATTTTATTGATAATTTTTTCAAAGTAAGATTGAGATAGAATAAATATGGCACGAAGCAGTAAGAGGAAAACTACAAGAGAGACAGCGGATGAGTTAGTGATGAAAAGATGGGTAGTGTACGTAGTGAACAGTTCGAATACAGTGTACTGTTGACAGTTTTATAATAGATATAGTTTAAGCGGCGTATCAACTAATAATTGAATAATAGAAAGCAAAATAAAAAAGGATGCAAAGTAGAACCTTGCACATTGCTTCCTCATTATTTTTCGCATTTTACAAAGCTACCTCTATGAGGAAGTATGTTATTCAATTTTTGGCTTCCTCATAGAGGAAGCTTTGTAAAATGCGAAAAATAATGAGGAAGCAATGTGCAAGGTTCTACTTTGCATCCTTGTTTTAATTAGATAAATATACATGTTGTGGATTCGCTTTTTCTATTTCGTTATTGCGTTATTTCGTGATTATTAGAGCGTTTCCGAAGTGAATGTGATAATGTATATTTTTAAAAATAATTCAACATTCCATAAAATCAAAAATTTCATACCATTCGTGACTAAATTATACATATATAATGGCTGAATATTGTTTCATTTATATACAAAATTTGAGCTCGCTATCTTAAGTTTTGCAAAAGTTACAATAGAACGATAATGTCAATTTTTTGAAAAATTCAAAACATCATAAAATTTTTACGGCTCAACCGATCTTAACCAAATTCAATAGCGATCACCGGCATATGAAAGCTCAAATTCATACCAATTTTTAGATAAATATCTCGAAAATTGAAAGAGTTATCGCGTAAACAGACATTTTTCAAAAAATTAAAAAACGCGTAATAATTTAACGATGAAGTGGATTTTAACAAAAATTTGCATGAACGATGAGGCTTGGATGAGTATGAGATCCCTCTATCTATGGTCCAAATTTCAGCTTGATATCTCAAGGCATTCCCGAGTTATAAAGGTTTACATTTTTCGATTGTGTAACATACACACACACATACACACACACACACACACACACACACACACACACACACACACACACACACACACACACACACATACAGACATTTTTTCTAAATCACTTTTCTCGATGTTTTGGACCATTCTGAGTGTACTGACATGAAAATCTCGAAAAAAAATTTTTTCACGAAAACAAAGCTTCCTCTATGAGGAAGCAAAATTTAGCATTTTTCCTGATGGCTTAATTTTCCCTATGTTTTTCGGGTATTGGCTCATTATTCTCTCTTGCATGGCCCGTTGTACCCTACTGGTGGGGCACAATGAGCTATTTCCAGGTATATTTTGAAACTAAGTTTTCGTGCATCCTTGATTGCTTAAAACTTATTATTGCAAGCTCAGTGTGTGGACAAAGGTTGAATAGAATCGATGGAACATCTTTTCTGTCATATTGTGCTTTTAATAAAAGTACAGACGAATCTAAGTAAAAAGTGGCTCACTGTTGCCAACTCTCCCCTACACTGAGAGAAAAGCATATCGTTGATTTAACGATTTCACATGATAAAACGAATACAGAAAGGCTTGCAATATTTTATGATTGAAGCGATGATGATATAGTTCAATAAACGATACTTGCAATGTTATTAGAAACAAACGTTGAAATCGTATATGCAACAAAACGGCATATCTGAAACTATTATCATTTTGATGATTGCTACTATAATTATTTTTGCTATAACCATAAAATAGAGACGTTCCTCCTGGGAATTATATTTATGGTTCATCCAATTATTTTCTTATATTTGCTATAACCATGAAATAGAGACGTTCCTGATGGGAATTATAGTTTATAATTAGATTATCGTCGGACTAACTATATTTTTTATTAAATTACAATGACATCAAAATAATTTAATTTTACAGTAAAATTAAAGCTAATTATAAAAATTAATGTACTTTCAACAGTAAAATTTAAGTAAATTGTTGGAATTACTGCAACATATACTCATTTTACATTGGATTTAAGTATTTCATTTAGTATACCAGTTTATGCATAAAAATTTCCAGTACTTCTACATTAAATATTAAGTAAATGTTTGTTATTGTGTATGATGAAATGGTCCGAAAAGATATCGGTTTTCCTGGGCTAGATTCTATACAAATCGTTCTACACAGAAAGATTTAGACAGCATCAATCTGATACAGCTCAATTATTCTCAACGTCAATTCAACACAGCAAAGCTCTCTGTATCATAAATTCTTTACCTCAAGCCTTCACATCGCATTAACTTGTCACGTCAAGACGTTACACGACCTTAAGGTAGTACGAGCGTACAGTCCAGCCGAACGTGAGTTTCATAGAAAGTTTCCAACATTTCTCGATGGCATAAAAATCTGAAAAAAAAGAAAAAAGAAAAATCAAACATGTAGAAGGTGCTGAAAAGATTGATTTTGCATAATAATCGCTAAGTCCTGTCTTTTTTTTTCTTAATATAATTAATTATTATTTTATTTTCATTCTTTCCAATATTCAGTCACAGTTTCTGTTAATGTAAATCCGTTCCGCAATCCCGATTCACTCTTTCATCATTTTTTTCAATCATTTCACACTTTAGTCTTCAAACAATCTTCAATCAACAAACATGGAATAAATCCATTATTAACGCTGAAAATGTGTAACTTTTTAATATACGCTTATTTTATAGTGTTTAGTAATTATCGTAAACGGCGATAAATAAGAAGTTCTTTCCTGTTAAATCAGTTAATTGAAAGTGTTAACTTCGATTTTGCCAATAAAGAATATACACGTGTGTCGATTCGAAATTTGAGTTTCAACTCTTAATCGAGCAAGAACTCCCATAAATATATCTGTTTATACAGGATGTAACAATAATTATTCCAAAATGTTAAGTAATCAACGGAAAAAAAAAATGGTTCGCCCTTTGACTTTCTCAGAGCGCGAAGAAGAAGAAGACGTCGCCGAGGCGTGAATTAAGCTACCCCAGAGCTGTTCGTAGGGTGAATGTCAGATGAGGGGGTGTGAGAAAGCGGGAGCGTTCAGCGGTTTGAGCACCGTTGAAAAACGGCTCGTGTAATTAGCGAGAAAGATGGTGGAGAAGATGTCTGTCTAGTAGCGGGTACAAGCCTGAAAAGAATTGCGTACACCCGGCAGTAGCAGCAGGACCGTGACGTCGACGCCGACGAAAGATCCGACGGCGGACAAATGAAAGATTACCATCCGCGATGAGCGGAGAGGAGGGACCAAAAAGTCACCCCTTCGCTTAGGCTGCTGGTGGTTCAAGCTCCATTCCTCTTGTTCTCGGGTGCCGAGCGCTCGAAAATATATATACGTGTAAAAGCGAATGCGAGCTGTTTCACCCTCTAGTTTCTCGAGATATGCAGTTGCATTGCACCCTCGTCTGTGCGCGCACCTCGCACTTTCTTTCGACAGAAAGAAAGTCCAAAGACTCTAGCTCAGTTTCGATGTGCATCATTATTATCTATTCACAATAGTACACAATAAGCGACGCGCAAGTACATGTTGCTTAATATAGAACATAGTAGAGATTTATGGCCAACTTGACATGTACGCCCTTCAAACACCCTTTGTTGAATCAAAATGGGTAAAATATGCCATTTTACAGGGAGAGATGTTAAATGACCGTCATTTTCGACTTGCGTCAGTGACGCGTCATTATGACCGTCACGTGACGTCATGTGACGTCATTTTCAATCATTCATTTACGTCATGTCACGTAATCGTCATTTTCATTCGCGTAGCGTCATAAAACCGTCACTTTCATTCACGTAACGTCACATGACCAGCATGACGTGCATCTATATAAATGTAAAATGACGGTCACGATATTTTTTGTCATTTTTTCCGTCACGATGTGTTCATGCGCATCTTATTTTTCGGATCCTGGTCATTATTATCATGTTCGTCATTTTAACACTCATCATGTGACGGTTCTGTGACAGTCATATGACTGTCACGTTTCGACTTTACATCACTGTTTACAAGTTGATACACGGATTTAAGGAACTTTATCTCAGTCTGTAGAATCGAATTGGAGGTTCAGACATACAAATTTTAGACCAAGTTTTTCTTCGTTCACTCCAAGTGGTTAATATGCGCCATTTCCGAAGGTTCTGCGGAAGTTCATGACCCTCGACTTACTCGACGGGATTGTCACTTTTAGATTTCGAAGAGGGTCTAAATTTTAACTCGGGTGAACACAAAGAACAACATTATTATAAACTGAGAAAATATTCTTCAATTTGAACGTAAAAAAAGATATACGTGATTGGAAAAAAAATTATAGCTTTGGAAGTAAAAGAAAATAACAAATTTGACAATTTGGCAACCTTATGAAATGCAGTCAACCGTTTCATTATTCAAAGTTTATGCGAGCCATAAACTTTATATTAACAGTCAATGATGTATGTATATCAAGTATATCAAATATTATTTACCAATAAATTTGTATATGCTGCGGATGTGCTCGTATGATGAATTTGATTATTACGCACATAATGTTGAATTCGCGTATATTAAGATGATGTTGCGAGCGTGAAAGAATTATCTATAAAGTGAAAAAGTAACGGAATGTAATTCCTATTCATTGCCTTCATTAAATGTACTTGGGGCGCATGGCCAATATTGCTCACCCCGCGTTCCGTAATTGTGCAAGAGTCTTACTCTTCCACTCTAGTGGAGAATAGCTATCGATCTAGTATTTATCGCAACATCTAATAAATTCATGACTGCATCACAGAGTATGCGATAATGCAAGTCGCCATGGCTGTAGTTTTCTTCAATCCGTCCTACTGCGATGGTTTCTGCTTGTTGTATCACTCACTGCCTCCTTAAGTTGGGTTCACAATAAGCGACGTTAGGCACTGTTCCGTACACCCATGTTTCTTGTCTCCCTCGCGTTTTCTTCAACTCAACCATTATAG
This sequence comes from Ephialtes manifestator, assembly GCA_963970395.1. Lineage (NCBI taxonomy): Eukaryota > Metazoa > Arthropoda > Insecta > Hymenoptera > Ichneumonidae > Ephialtes > Ephialtes manifestator. The sequence continues at coordinate 2,002,027 of OZ019976.1, read as the reverse complement.
AATGACTTTTTAATGAAAGAATTTTCTATAAAGTGGAGAAGTAACGGAATATACTTCCTATTCATTGCCTCCAGCGAATGTTCTTGGGGCGCGTGGCTTATTGTCTACCCCAATATTATTCACCCCGCGTTCTGTGTAATTGCTCAAGGGTCTTACTTTTCCACGCTTACACGTATCTCTGCTCACTCTAATGGAGAATAGCTACCGATTCTCCATCTAGTATTTATCGCAACATCTAATAAATTCATGACTACATCACAGAGTATGCGACAATCCAACAGCCATGCCTGCAGTTTTCTTCCATCCGTCGCACTGCAATGGATTCTGCTTGTTGTATCTGCCTCCTTGAGTTGGGTACACAATAAGCAACGCGCGCGAGCTTTCCATGGTTTCGCATCGTTGCACTAGGATTGGCCATGGCGCGAACCATAGCGCGTTAGACACTCTGTTCCGTACACCTACGTTTCTTGTCTCCCTCCTGTTCTCTTCAACTCACGCCGATATTGTCTGTTCCTGTCTCTCCGAGCTCCCGCACACACCATTGTCCGGGCAGTCTGTAATTTACTAACTGTGCATCTATTGTCCCTTGCTTCTGCGACGCACTGTTTGCTGGAACACCTTACTCTTCCTCACTGCTGTATAACTCGCACATACTAGCTAGCACTCTCGTCGCAGAGCAACGAGTTCACGTTGGCTGAAAACGTCCCCCTTGGCTCTTGCCTTCCACCGTTAGGTGGATCATTCTCCTGTGTACAGTCAGTCGCACCCTCGCGCCTCACAGTTGGTCGGTTCCATACGTCGGAGGATCCAGGCTTTACATACATCCGCAAGCCTTCTGAGCGAGAGTTAAAGTTATAATAATTCTAGTATTCCTCTTTTTCTTTCCATCTTTCTCTTTCTCTCTAACAGCTCTTGTATTCACAGTTTATACTCTGTTTGGACAGTGGCTGAAAACAACTATCCTTTTCACCCTCTCTCGACATTCCCGCAGCTATCTCCGTGAAAATACACGAAAAGTTTTCTTGCAGGATGTTTCAAAGCTGCGCTTGGTAGTTCCACCTCTGTCGCTGTATATTTTCCGCAGCTTGCCACACTCCAAACCCTCTACTGCTTGTGAATACTCTGCTCGAAAGTTGTACATACTTTTCGCACCTCCGCGCACGTATGTATAATACAGAGTCCCCGGGTATTCGTGTTGTACAAGAATAAAATAGGTTGGGCGGCTTCTGGACTTGAACGTTTGTATACGTTGACCAGATACTTCTGTGATTCGTTTGCCTCCATTATCCATTCGTCAACCCTGACGGCTCGTAAAACGCGGCTCGACGATGCTTCCTGCCGGCGGTATAATTAAACGTCCGGACATTCTGTTTAGTGACAGAAGGACGCGCAGATCGATCGTAATGCTCGTCAACTGCCTGCGTCGAAATCATAGTACCAGTCTGTATAAATTCGACATGACAGGTTCTGACGCAGAGCTCGATCGACAAGGGGCACACTACTAAAGTCATCCTTGCCGGGCAGTTTTCTTGCAGAATGTTTCAAAGCTGCACTTGGTAGTAGTTCCATCTTTGTCGCTTTATATTTTCTGCACCTTGCCAAACTCCACACCCTTACTGGCTGTGAAGACTATGCTCAAAAGTTGTACATACTTTCCGCAACCTCCGCGTACGTATATATAATGCAGAGATATAATGCAAGAATAAAATAGAGTGGGCAGCTTTTGGACTTCAACATATGGCACGTTTGTATACGTTGACCAGAAACTTCTGTGATTCGTTCGCCTCCATTTTCCATTCGTCAACCTTGACGACTCGTAAAACGCGGCTCGACGATGCTTCCTACCTTCGATATAATTAAACGTCCGGACACTGTGCTTAGTGACAGATCGATCGTTCCCTGCGCGATCGTAATGGAGAACTTGCTTGGAAGCGCGAGCGGGTGGTTGTCCAGGCGCACAACCATCGAGTGCCTGGATGCAAACCATAGTATCATTCTATATAGATTCGTCATGACAGTTTATGACACAGTTCGATCGACTTGGGGACACTGTACTAACGTCATCCTTGCCAGGCAGTTTTCTTGCAGAATGTTTCAAAGCTGCGTTTGGTAGTAGTTCCACTTCTGTCACTGTATATTTTTCGTATCTTGCGAAACTCCAAACCTCCTACTACTTGTGAATACTCTGCTCAAAAGTTGTACATACTTTTCACACCTCCGCATACGTATGTATAATACAGAGTCCCCGGGTATTCGTCTTGTACAAGAATAAAATATGGTGCACAGCTTCTGGATTTCAACATAGCGCAGTTCTGTGATTCGTTCGCCTCCATTTCCCATTCGTCAACCCTGACGGCTCGTGAAACACGGCTCGACGATGCTTCCTACCGTCGGTATAATTAAATGTCCGGACATTGTGCTTAGTGGCAGAAGAACGCGCATATCGATCGTTCCCTGCGCGATCGTAATGGAGAACTTGCTTGGAAGCGCGAGCGGGTGGACAGTTTATGACACAGTTTGATCGACTTGGGGACACTGTACTAACGTCATCCTTGTCAGGCAGTTTTCTTGCAGGATGTTTCAAAGCTGCGTCTGGTAGTAGTTCCACTTCTGTCACTGTATATTTTTCGTATCTTGCGAAACTCCAAACCTCCTACTACTTGTGAATACTCTGCTCAAAAGTTGTACATACTTTTCACACCTCCGCATACGTATGTATAATACAGAGTCCCTGGGTATTCGTCTTGTACAAGAATAAAATATGGTGCACAGCTTCTGGATTTGAACATAGCGCAGTTCTGTGATTCGTTCGCCTCCATTTCCCATTCGTCAACCCTGACGGCTCGTGAAACACGGCTCGACGATGCTTCCTACCGTCGGTATAATTAAATGTCTGGACATTGTGCTTAGTGGCAGAAGAACGTGCAGATCAATCATTCTCTGCGCGATCGTAATGGAGAGCTTGCTTGAAAGCGCGAGCGGGTGGTTGTCCATGCGCGCAATCGTCGAGTGCCTGGGTGGAAACCATAGTACCGGTCTGTATAGATTCGACACGACAGTTTATGACGCAGAGCTCGATCGACTTGGGGCACACTGTACTAACGTCATCCTTGCCGGGCGCTTTTACCCAGCTTTTATTGCAATTGTACGAGCTGTTGGAAATGTCCTTTTCCCACTGTCTGGTGTCTCTCGGTTCTTCGATCTTGTTCTACTACCTGTCCGTTACCATGGACCCGACACTGAATTGCAGGAATAAAAGCGTATACCTCTGTACTTGGATATAAAACTAATTTAACAACTTTTCTCAACAGCTTTAAGTATATTTTTTTGCAGTCTACGATCAAAGAACAAGGCTTGTAAATGATCCAAGGAAAATTGAAGGCATCTGGAGTGACCATCGTTGGCAACGTATTTATTGGCAACGGGATCGGCATTTCGATTCTGCAGAGCTCATCTTTATACGAGCATTTGTATACCGCTTTACTACACCTATCGAATTTGTACGAACAAAGTTGTATGTGACGGAAACTCAACAGCACTGTAAAACAAATCTGCTGGAAATTTAATGTACAAGTACCGGAAGTTTTTATGCATAAACTGGTAGACTGAATTCAATATATAAGTGCGATGAAAAATTAATGTTCGGTACAGTTTTATATCACAATTATACATTAAATTCAATTGACGTGTTTATGCATAAAAATTTCCGGTCTTTTTTAACAGTGAGGCTAAAAATGTTTACAGTACATCTTGACTCAACAAAAGTTTACTCATAATAAATTCCAATTTCTTATATATTTATTACAACATTGTCATAGCAGTAATCGTCATGGCGATCGAAAATTGCCCATCGAAACTTGGGCACAACAAATCTGTGCATAGAAGTTGATGGGCACGCGAAACTTCAATACGGAAAAGTTCGATGCGGCAATTATTTGCATGACGCATCTCTCTACATGGTCCGAGTTCGAAAACGCCTCACTTTTACACGAGCCATGTTTGTTATATAATTGTATTGGCAAATATACAAATTTTAATTAACAAATATGACACGAACTTGGATTCATGGTGTCTAAATTTGTATGTGTCGACCTTGATTATCGGCAGATTTTCGGCGTATCAAATTTGAATGTGACATTTTTCATTGTCGGGCAAATTCAGTGCGTGTAGAAAAAAAATCAGTGGACAAATGCTAGTGTAAATTAATTATATAGAATCGAAATATGTTGTACCGGAATTAAACAAATTGTTTTGATACGTAATTAGAGTCGAACTATCATCGAATATTTATGAAGAGCTAAGATTTCTAGCATGCAGATGATTATTCCTAATGATCTTCTTCCTTAATCGGTGAAAAGTGATGAGTATTTTCAGCAAAATCATGCCAAGTCTCGAACTCAAGCACATCAGAGACAACTTGTTATGTTGAGCTTCCGGAATCGCAGATTCATTGGAATTCCTCTGGAAAACTGGAAGCTCCGCTTTTCTCTAGATTTCCTCATCGCCGCAGAATCTCTTGTTGTTTTCAGAAAAACATTTTTATTTCTTTTCTGACCGCCTTGTCGACAGGCTGCCAACGTGAATAGGACAGTACGACGAGACTGTGCTACTCTCGATTAAGCTTTCTTCTCATACCACGAATGAAATAAGACGGAAAGCATAGGGGAAGAAGAATAAAGCAAGAGAAAGTTTAACTCTTCGAGAGTGAGAGGTAGAATGGCGGAAGAAGTTTACGAGTAGTCTACCCGTGCGCGTGTAGTATAAAGTATATATAGCCCGCGACTCGGTCGCTTTAATACCCTTATCTCCGTTGTAAACTCATATCGAGCCGCGCGCTGAAGGTATACGAGGAAACTGGCGAGAACTTTTCAACGAGTCCAGGGAAATGTACACCTACACACGTCTAGTCGGCTTCGTTTTCCGTATGTACTTGCTGCTTCTGTATATGTTCAGTTACGAGTATAGTTATCGTATATACCGACGAGGTACGTAAATTCGTGCAACGTAAGCAGCGCCAGTAGCATCATCCCTTCATTCCCCTTCGGTAACCTCCTACTTCTCTTTCTACCCTCGTTTTATTGTACACTATATCCGTTGTACGTACACACGTAACCCAGTTGATCCACGTGGAGTGAAAGAGCACGTGGATCCACTAGTCGACAGCTACAATGTTTTGTGCCATTAACTCCAAAAGCGAAACGACCGAAACGAGCTCCAATTTGGATACCAAAGCTTTAATCGTTACACAGTGTAACAATTGTAGTGCAGTTATATGTTCTGTCACTTCGTTACTGTGTTCGTCTCCCCATGACCAAATTGTGAGGGCGCAAACGTGAACATGATCTGGGTTACAAGTAGCTAACACCGAACAACCACTTTCTTGCTTTGCAGTGTATATTTCAGACGCTTTGTTGTATAGAGAGCAATGTGAAATGGTATACTACATCCTCGATTGCGCTATAATCCTAAGGAAACCAATTATCGCCCGCGTCTTCGAGATAATTACTGCCGCTGGCAACTGACTATCCCGAGTTTCGTGCGAATTGCACTTCCTACGGGAAACTCGAGCCGACGAATTAATTCGACTTGTCGGCTTAATCAAAGACGGTCCTTTAGCGTTTTGAGATGCGACCCTTCATCATCACAAAAGCCTCTGGCTATTATGTCGCCTTCATTCCTTTGCTTCACACCTATAGAGAAAATCATAAAAATTAAACATAAGATCCTCAATAAATGCCTATGACTGTATTAATAAGACCATAACACTCGTAGGACTTTATATTGAATATGCCTTTCCAAGCATAGTCAAATAGGCGTGATACGTAACCTAAAAATATAGATGAACGGAAAACAATGGTACGATCAAAATGGATCGTAACGCCGCAAATTGTGCGTTACAATAATTGATGTCGTCCTCCTCGCTCTTTGACTCAAGGCCGATATCGCAGGGTCAAAACAGGAAATTTAGAATATTTATTAGTTATTTTTCGATTATTTTTTTTTTTTTATGTACGACGACGAGACAGAGACCGATCGCCGAATGAAAAAGAGAGATTGTATTTTGACACGCTAACAGCTCGCCGTACTTCATCAGCTGCCTCACCTACACCTCTAAAAACAGTACATCGCCTAATGGGGAAGGCATTTGCCTCTAGTCAGCATCTACATCGCATAATATCAGCGCAAGATTCAAGCTTACGCGCTCGAAAAGGGCCAAGCGCATATTTGGTAGGATAGCCAGCTACCGAACCTTGATGCGCACCGATAACAGCTACGCTAATTTGTCAATTCGCCTAGCGAGGCGCCAGGTCCCGTCTCTGCGTGAGAGCGCTTCAACGCTATCCCCCGATTAGGACAATTTTGAATATCTAAGGGTGGGGAGCAAAGTTCGCGAGCGAGATCGATTGCGATCACTCAAGACTTTTTCGCGGATATCGTCGAGCGAGGAGGATGTGTCGCCTATATTAATTATTGTTACGAGGAAGTGCGTTGAATCTCCGTTGAGTCTCTCGTCTCGGTGAGCTCCATATATTTATTTTATTATTTTTCTGGTCTCTTAATTGTATTAGTTTCTTTTATTTAATCGCGAGTGTTATCATTGTAAAATAGAGTTTGGTCATGCCGGTCGTGTTTGACTCTCCGCGTGGAGAATAATTTCGTTGAAGATATTTGTAGTGTATGGTCGTTTTATAACGAATTTTCTCTTAACGGGTGTGTGCTTTGCTGGCGGGTTCGAGCCATTTTTAATGTAAAATTATTGTGTGAAACTTAGAGTCTCCGTGAATAATTATTTCTAGTATAATCAGACGTGTGCGCGAATTGCCCTTAAGCCGTCGTCCCGGAAAAGCCATAGTGTTAAGTGTATGTGTGTGGTCTGTATCTGTGCTCTTGGTTGTTCCGTTAATAACGTTCATTTGATTTTTTCGTGAGGGACTTAACTTCAAGGCCATATTACGTGTTGTATAATTTTGTTAAATAATTTCATTAGCCGAGTGGTTTATCGCGTTCAAGTGTTTTGTAATTTTATACGCGATCGTCCTGGTTCTTGTTTATTATTTATTTCAGAGTTTGTGAGTGTGCGTCCGTGTGAATGTTCGTTATTGTTTGTCGGGAAATTATTTAAAGAATTATAAGTTATTTAGTGACGAGAGTGTGGCACTACTTGATATATTTTACGTGGACATTTTTATTAATTATTTGTTTCTATAAATTCATTGATCTTTTGAATAAATTAAATCGTTGTGAGTCCCGTACTTAGTTTTGTTGGCATTATTTATTTATTAGTAACACGAACTCTCAGTAGGTCTTCCCCCCCCCCCCCACTCTACGTATTGCCGCTGACGCCAATCCTGGGCTGGCAATTGTCATTTGTTAACGTTGCTTCTCTTCCGGCGCGAAAGCGCCTGGCGCCCAGTTCTTCGGAACGAAAAATAAGGAAGAGAAGTAACAATGGAGAATTTAAGGTTGTAGCTTGGGTTTTCCTGCGTTCGGTAAAATTCTCGTTACAGGATTTATGTTCAAGTATCACAATAACTAATGTCAAGGTAAATACATAAATAAACACACCAAATAAAACCACAATAATCCATTACTTACACCTATAGTTCGGGCGTAGTTTTTTCAACGAGTTCTTAGATTTTTACACTTTTTGGTTTGACTAGCACAAGGACAAATAGAAAATACTTGGAGGATTTTTCCGCAATAAAAGTCAAGAGTCACTCGGACAGAGGAAAGCTGCGTTTCTTTCTAATTTTCACGCGACCAGTAAAGAATTTCAAGGCGCTTCAAGACCGACTCGAGACCGTTGAGTATAACACCACCGGTCGACGCGAACACTCATCCACGATTAAAACCTTTTTCTACGCCGACTTTTTCTTAGCTCCTTTTGCTGAACCGCTACGGTTTTCATACTAACATTATTGTATCTGTATCAAACTGACTGGTTTCCCAAGGGATTTTATCATGAACAAAACATTGTGAAGGTATATATCTAGTTTCTACTGTATTAAAATAATCTCCGCGACTCTTATCTCCGGTAATACTAAACTTCGTACGGATTAAGAAACTTAACGTAATATTTAAATCGTGATTTCACCGGACATCCGGAAACCTTTCATCACGGAATCAATGAAACTGTTTCTCTCAATCAATGCAACCGTTTCTTTGAATCAATGAAACCCTTTCTTTGAAATTCAAATTTACCATTTCATTGAAAGCAAAGATACATTTCGTTAAAGCCAATGACAAAAATGCAATACACCCATTTCTTTCTAATCAATGGAAATTTTTTTCTGGGTGTAGATTATAAATCCGTTTTTTTTTTTAATTTATGGGAAGTTTATCGGCTATTGGAGACCAAGATGTTATGAAGACCTTTTTCTTCTTTTAAACGTTTCGGCCTTGATCAGGGTCCTCTTCAGTAATTTTATTCTATATTCATTAAATTACTTGTTTTTTTAAAACTCATTGTATCATACACCGAGAGAAAAGATTTCATTGACGTCAACGAAATGGGTGGATTGATTTTTTTCATTGATTTCAATGAAATGGTGCATTTGAATTTCAAAGAGAACATTTCTTTGCCTGTAAATAAAGCTTTACTTAGTGAGCATATAATAAAGAAACAGTTTCATTGTTTTAAACAGACGTTTTCATTCGGTCAAAGAAACGTTTTCATTGATCTCTCTCTCGCACCTAACCTCACTTTTTTGTTTTCCGGTTCTCCCGAACAACCGGTTTCGAGTTTCGAGGAGCCAGAATCTTAGTCTATTTCTGCCGTACTTTCTTACATACTCACAAAATTTAAGCTTTATCTGCCGCGTACTTCAGGAAAAAATAGGTTTCGAAATTTTGAGCTGGTAAGAAGAGGGTTTCATTCAATCAGAGACGATATCTTTGAATTCACTGAAAAAGGTTCATTGGTTTAAAGAAATGTTTCTTCGAATCAATGTAACTACTTTTCATTGAGTTTGAGATCATTCAAAGAAAAGATAGTATTGAAATTCAAGTATTCCATTTCATTGGCAAAGATTTCCGTGAATCAATGAAACTTTTTCTCTCGGTGTAGTCGGATTTCCTGGCCATGTGGTGTCTGATTTTTAGGTTAGGTTTTCCAATCTAGAAATGTTCTTCTTGTAAAATACTAACCCACTTTTAATACTACATTTTTTCTTTTATTGTGCAGGCCAGGAATTCGGCTAGCTAACTCAAGTGTGTTTATTCATTTTCGAATTGGTAGACCTCTAATGAAAGGTTTGAAAGAAGAAAAAGGTCTTCATAACATCTTATAATGTCTCATAAACCTCCTATAAATTTATTAAAAATTGCGGCCACAGCACGAACAACAATGATTATAAATCCGGACTTGAATTATTGCTTTTAGAACTCGTTTCGGTTTCTTCAATGACATCCCCTGGCATCAAGCTTCCGTCATTGTGAAAAACTTAAAGTGTAAAAGAAATATCAAAGTTGACTTAATTTTGTATGTCGAACCCCAATAATAATGCTTTCGTCGTTTCTTCACACATACACTTTAGACTGGCGAAGTGAGTTTGTGAACGAACCGTGTGGACTGCGAGGGTAGATGTTTGTCTTGGTAAGCCAAACGCGCGGGCGCCCGTTAAGAGCTCGTTCGAGATTAATCTCCTTCCGATAAGTCGACTGGGTCTCCCCGCTGAACTCAGCTCCAGAGATTCCTCGTCTACCACCATCTAGAGAACCACTAGCGGCAGAAGCAGCAGCTTCGAGGCGATTTATCTCGAGAACAGCGCCGTTGTTGATATGAGTCGCGAAAGAGAGAGAGAGGAAAAGAGAAGGATAGTGAGAAAGCTGCAGTTATAAAGAGAATGCATGAACCCTGTATTTTCTGTCCTTTCGCTTTCTGCCCTTTTCCATTCTCATTCAAGCTCGAGTTCTCTGCATACATCGAGGCTATCACGAATCTCGCCACTTGCATCGTTGTCATGTTGTTTTCTCTCTTCGTTTCACGTTCGGCTTCTCACGATATCTAAATAGAGGGATCTCAAAGGTTTGCAGAGTGGTCTATAGGTGAATGTATTAATAATCTGCGCAATAAAGCAAACTGCCCGCGAGCAAGGAGAGCGAAGGGAAAAGGATAGGAGCGTTGAGGAAGGAGATCAAGGATCGATGGAGAACCGCGACGAGACCGAGTTGAATGCGAAAGCTTCATCCCCCGATTCTCACGTCTAACCTCTCGCTTCACTGAGTAGCAAGTAAGTTTGGCCGGCTTGTGGCGAAAGCCACAGAGCCAGAAGCTACTACTCCCGGAGCATAAGCACCGACGGCAGAAGCAGAAGGCCAGGTCAATCGATTCTCCGGTCTCTGGTGATGCCCTTGCGCGCCCGCGGTCCATCCGCCTGCCTGATGCTTCCTGCTTCCTCTTTCTTCCGTTCTCAAGTCTAACGTACAGTACAGAACTCATCGGGCTCGCTCTCTCACCGACGATCTTCCGGTTGCTTCTTTTCTTCGCTTTCTACCAAAAGCCTTGACATTTAATGGATGAGATAACATTTTATTATTTAACATTGATAGCTTGATTTTGGATGCGCATATCGATTGTATTCTTAGCTCTTTTTCCTTAAGCTTTCGGTAGAATGAGTTTGCCAGTGAGTGAGGACATTGTAGATTTGATTTTACATCAATAAGGATTGAATGTCGGTATCGAACGATAAAAAGGGTCCTGACAATAAATTATATATGGAAACTTGGACAAAACCAAGTGGTATTAACTGTGCAGTAGTTTCAATACCAAACACATTTAGGTCAGTTGCAAATTGTTGGTTCATGGTAGACTTACGTTAAGATTCCTTAATTGATGTTAGAAAATTCTGAGATAACTCGAACTTGCTCTCTCACCGACGATCTTCCGGTTGGTTCTTTTCTTCGCTTTCTACCAAAAGCCTTGACATTTAATGAATGAGATAACATTTTATTATTTAACATTGAAAGCTTGATTTTGGATGCGCATATCGATTGTATTCTTAGCTCTTCTTCCTTAAGCTTTCGGTAGAATGAGTTTGCCAGTGAGTGAGGACATTGTAGATTTGATTTCACATCAATAAGGATTGAATGTCGGTATCGAACGATAAAAAGGGTCCTGACAATAAATTATATATGGAAACAAAACCGAGTGGTATTAACTGTGCAGTAGTTTCAATACTAAACACATTCTGGTCAGTTGGAAATTGTTATTTCATGTCAAGCTGTAATGCGGTTCCTGCATCCTTAAATCAAAATCTTTAATTAGTTGTAGCACGAAATGCTGTTGTCAAAGTAAGGTTTCCCATTTTTTAATTCTAACGATGACTAAAAAGGAAAAAGAAGGGATAATCTGACAGCACATAGATCCGGTTTACTACCCGTGCAGGAAATTTGTTGTGGCTGCTACTTGGCCCTTTGTAGTTTACCCGGATTCTATTACGGGCTTAGTATGGAAATCTAAGTACAACCCAACTAAGCTGATCATGCTTGAAAGTGATTTCCTTGTTAGACCCTCTAAAGGTTGCCCCAGCTATTAAGACCCTACAACAATAACAAAGGAATTTAGTTTTTTAACATTCATTTGTGCTTGTTCAATCGATTAATTCTACACTTTTAATTAGATATTACGTCTTTCTTTACATGATAGTAGATATGAAACGTTGAAAAGACATATTTAAATTATTTTTTTCTTTGACGGGAATCCACCGTTCGCAAGGCGTTGTTGCACTGCATTTTAACTCACTTGGTCATTCAGATGATATAATTATATCAGTTTTTCAGTCTATTTGTAAATTAGTGTAATTTAGTCCGAATTTTATCGATTTATATGATTGAGTCTGATGTAAAAATAAAAATGGTATTCGGGAAGCCTTCATGGGTAGTAACGTGGCCCTAGTAATAAATCCCTATCGCGGAAGCCCGGAAAAAATCTACACCGAGAGAAAAAGTTTCATTGATTCACGGAAATCTTTGCCAATGAAATGAAATACTTGAATTTCAATATGATCTTTTCTTTGAATAATCTCAAACTCAATGAAAAGTAGTGACATTGATTCGAAGAAATATTTCTTTAAACCGATGAACCTTTTTCATTGATTTCAAAGATATCGTCTCTGATTCAATGAAACTTTCTTCTTACCAGCTCAAAATTTCGAAACCTATTTTTTGCTGACGTACGCGGTACATAAAGCTCAAATTTTGTGAGTATGTAAGAAAGTACGGCAGAAATAGGCTAAGCTTCTGGCTCCTCGAAAATTGAAGCCGTTCGTTCGGCAGAACAGGAAAACAAAAAAGTGAGGTTAGGTGCGAGAGAGAGATCAATGAAAACGTTTCTTCGAATCAATGAAAACGTCTCTTTAAAACAATGAAACTGTTTCTTTATTATATGCTCACTAAGTAAATCTTTATTTACAGGTAATGAAATGTTCTCTTTGAAATTCAAATGCACTATTTCATTGAAATCAATGAAAGAAAAATCAATCCACCCATTTCTTTGGCGTCAATGAAATCTTTTCTCTCTGTGTAACAAGATCCTATTCTCTTCGCCCGACTAAATTTGCGTTTATTGATTCAAGTGGTAGTGACAACAAATTTATAAAGTTTCTTAATTAATGTTAGAAAATTCATGGGCGACTATTTGAAGAAGTACCGGTAACAACTAATTTTTTCCGTCTTTGCAAACTGATCACGACACTCAAAAAAACGATCTCGTATCGGTAACTTTAAAGTGACAGCTATTTTTTGTCAACTATAGGAAATAAAAATTAGTAGCTGTCACTTTATATTTTCCAGAATTACAACGATTTCTCCGAGTGCAGATGTCTCGTCGTCAAATATCCTCAGGTCGTTATAGATAGAGAAGTTATTTGGTCAAATACAACAAAGTTTTATGTAACATACTGTAGAACTAGATATTGTCATGTAAGAAGGACAATTAGTAGGTATAATGGCCGAGCGATAATCTCAACTGAACCGCAGCTCCTGTGTTTGTTTGTTGACTATGCAGAGTTTGGAGGAACGGGAGCGAAAGCATGCAGTACACAAGGAGCAGCTGTCGCGGGAGCACAGGTTCCTGAAGCGGCGGCTGGAGCAACTAACGACCCAGACGGGTCTACACCATGGTTTGCACGCGGGCTTGCACGGTCTAAGCTCGAGCGCACCGACCGGATCCTCGTGCGGCTCAGCGGCTGCGGCGCTCCTATCCAAGAGGCGAAGCGTTTCCGAGTGCTCGGTAGCAACGGCTTCTTCGACGAGCTCCACCGCCAGCTCCAGGAATTCCGACAGGTCTGCTGGCAGCCCGTCCGTCTCGGAGTCCGGTAAGTACTTAACTTTTCTCACTTGCCTTTCTCACCTCCTACTCCTACTTATTCTAATCCGAATAATTTTTTTCGACGGGCCATTCCCATTTAGATGCACAGAAAATTTCAATGAGTATCTGATTTCATGCGATTTCCCGTGTTATTTCAGTGATTTCACAGAATTAATTTTTTTTCGGGTCATTTCACGAGATTTCAAATTTTTTTTATTATGATTTCAAACCAGTGGAAATCATGAAGAAATTGCTTCCATTTTTTAAAAGCTCTAGAGAAAGTTACTTTCGCAGAGGGATAATCAATATGGCGTCTTTAAAGAAGACACTAGAAGCTTACAAAAGGTTCTTTATTTTCTTAAAGATAACATCAATAATAGCTAAACCTTTTATCGTTATGCCCGGGAGAAATACTAATATGGTCGAGGGGCCATTTAGATGAACTGAAAATTTCAATAAGTATCTGATTTTAGTGATTTCAAACACTTCGTGATTTCACAGAATTTATTTATTTGTTTTCGGGTGATTTCACAATATTTCAAATTTTCCGAATCATGATTTCATATCAGTGGAAATCAATAAGAAATCGCTTCCATTTTTAGAAAGCTCAAGAAAAAAATTACTTTTGCAGAGGGATACTCAAAATGGCGTCTTAAAAAAACATTTGAAGCTTACAAAAGGTTTTTTATTTTCTTAAAGATAACATCATCAATAGCTAAAACTTTTGTCGTTATGCCCACTGGAAAAATAGTAATATGGTATTGATTAATAAATCGAAAAAAAATGGTCACTGATGATGACCGCTCTTTGCGAGCTTCGACGTTTCGCTGAATTATTGTGCAAAAAGTTAGTACGCAAGAGAGTATTGCTTAAAAACAGGAATTTATTTGATTTCGATTTCGTGAATTTATATTATTTCAATGTAATTTCGGGGAAAGCCTAAATCAATGATTTTGGGCCATTTCTTATGATTTCGTACTTGATTTCATACGAGGTGCTTCAGTGATTTCGTTAGGGAATGGCCCCTCAATTTTTTTCTACACACTATACGGAGAAAAAGGCTTAGTTAGATCAACCAACGCACTTGGTTATATATGCGGCAACTAAGTTATGGTTAAACCACCCAAGTTATTAGTTACATCAACTAAATCACCTTGGTTAGTCAATAAATAATTTGGTTGGTTAACAAATAACTTGATTGATCTAACCAATAACGTAGTTGGCGCATATATAACCAAGCGCCTTGATTGTTCTAACGAAACCTTTTTTTTCGTGTATGAGTGATGTTTTTTTTTAATTTCATACAGCAGATGCAAAAATCGAAGACAGTAAAATCGAAGATTACTCTATATCGAGTCTTCATCGTATTCTTCAAGATGGTCTGTACGAACAATATTGTGCAGTTATGTAACGTTACTGCCATTGCAGTATTGTAGAAAAATGTAAGACCGTGCGAACCAACGGTATATCGCCAGGAATATGGAAGATGAAGAGACCCATCGGCGCACAGTAGAAAAAGCCATATGTGTGCGTTGGAAGCGGCACTGTAACTTGCGAAAATAAAGAACGTCTAGGAGAGGAGTGAGTCCCGGGGTAAAATTGATGATCGTCAGAACTGACGAGCGTTATCTTTGAAACGGCTTCCGGAATTTCCGGCGGTGGTCGGCCGGCTACTGCGGCTCGCGCGATTCGCCGCCTTGTGAGCTCTCCCGTAAGTCATCCGAGACTAACGCTTGGTTCGTAGTTCGGATTCGACGAAACGACGACGCAGACGACTCCCGCTCGGCCGATCCACGCCGTAGCACCGGGAATTCAACCGGGGAATTCAGCTGCCAAGACGAATTATTATTTCGCCGACGGCGAGAGAATCGACGCCGTCGTACCATCACCTCCGTCTGTTGCTCCTATATTCCTCCTTCTCACTCACTATATATACTGGATAGCCAAAACCACTTCGCTCTTTCCAGACTCCAACCGTCCCTGGCCATTTCTGTAGTCGTCGTCGCGCATTGATTTTCGCTCGTTCGTTGGAAATGGCGCGCGCGATGGCATCTCGCGAAAGCTATTGGATATTATATTATTGGAAGCCGTTGGGTGAAACGGAACGAAGAACGCTCCGGGGCGTTTCGGCGCCTCGGGCCGATCCTCGATCGTTCTCTCGGGGGTGACCCCGAGACGACCCGAGAGAAATGCAGAGAATATAAGGATCGAATTAGAGAGAGGGAAAACGAAAGGACGGAGAGATAGCGAAACGAGCACTCCGTGAATCATTCTCACTGTCGTCATCGTTTTTCGCTTTTCCTCCTGTTATTTGTAGTCGTACGACATAAGAAGAGAATCTTGAGTGTCTCGCTTATTTTTTCTCGCTGCTGTTGTCATTTATTTTGGACTCTCATCTCGATCGTTTGCCGTGAAATTGAATCAATGTCTTGTCTTGCTTTAGCTCAAATCTCAATAAATGTGTATCATTTCACAATGTTAATCCCACGGTGTATTATACGAAGTAGAACTCCAAAACAATTGTGGACATACTTTTGGAATTAACAAAGCTAAACTAAAAATGCAATAATTGTGATTAATTTTTTTAGCAAACTTTATTTCAACTCGTTACAGTTTACATCAACACAACTGGATTTACGCTTTGCGTGATAGTTGTGAAACACTCTTCATTTGCACTTTGCAAAGTTTCGACATGATCCTTTTTTGTTTGTTTTTTAAGAACGGGCTCGGATTCTAACATTTGCTCCATCATACACGCTGAATCACTCATATTCAATGGGACATTTATGAGAAGACGGGCGAGAATATCGAGATTCAGACTTTCCACAAAACGAGATCGAGACAACATCAGACCTTGCCTGTCAAGTTAAAAAAAAGAAACTTTGATCTCGATATGTTCAGACTATCGATCGGAGATGTCATCTAGGCAGACAATCTCGAAATGTGCGTCTTGAACTTGACGTTTTCTCGTCTCGTCTTGCTCATTGCATCACTATAGTTATTTGTAGCTTTTATCAAAATCCAACAGAGATGATAGACGCTATCGGGATGAACGAGTTATTTCCAAATATTTTATAAATTAATGCATACTTTCTTTTTTTTAATTGCAAAAGACCTGAATTCTTGAGAAGGTTCGAGGGATCCCTTCGACCCTGAGGAATTTCTTGCTAAGCCGCGAGACCCACATTCCGACGTAGCATTTTTTTTTGCTCACCTCTCGCGAGTATAATAGTACGTGCGGACGCCCAAGACGCGGAGCTATCAGTGTAGAGGATCCATTAGGCTGTGTTGCGGGAGGGAAGAGAAAGAATTTCCACTCTCTATCACGCGAGAGTGCACGAGAATTACCGGCAGTAACGCAGTAGCGAATAAGGCGCGCCGCCACGTTCATCACGCGTGACTTTCGAGATTCGTGTGCTGATTTTAAGCTTACAATGTACAACATTTTCCTTGCGATTTAACACTCAATTCTCATTACTTCAGAGTCTTCCACCCTTTAATGGAAATATTAGAAAAGTACACTAAAAATTAACTTATTCTCCAAGAATATATTCAGCTTTCAGGGAAATCATGGTCTCGATGCATAATTGTAGAAACCACTGACGCTCGAAATTCCTGGGGGGAATGAGTTCATAACCCAGAGAATGAGAGATAGTTTGGAAACAAAGTAATTGGGTTCCCGGGTCAACGTCGTGAGTGTGAGGCCTCAGCAGGTCTCAGATGGTATTATATTTTGATGTGGGACTACTGAGATATTTCAACCTTCAACATTTTCTACTATTTGCACCAAAATTGCTCTTCAGTTTTAGTTTAGTTCGACTTAAGGAAGTTGGAGCGCTCCATACTAGTCAAATCAGTGCTAAATTTTTAAAAGCATTTTTACAATTTCAGATAGTTTAAGGGGAGGGAGTCAGGTCAAAAAAATTGATTTTGGAAATTCAATATCATCCAAATCCTATTGCATATAAAAATGCCCAATGCCCTATATTGTTGGTGCTCGATGAAAGAATTTTTTACTGTCGTCTGACTTGCATATGCTTTTCAATATTATGTTAAGCAAAGATCTTAGGTTTTCCATTCTGCGCATGATTCAGATCAAACTACAAGGCAGATTGGAATCATTGACTTCTCATTTTCTTCTTCATGAAAAGATACACCGGCTAAATGGAACAAACTATTTTTTTTTTCATTCTGAAAGCAAAGTTAATTACTGATTTAGAAAATAGCATAAAATTTATTTATTAATAATTATGTTACTTAAAAAATATTACATTTTATTAACATTTGCTCCATTTTGCCGGTGTATCTGTTCATGAAGAAGAAAATGAGACGTCAACCATTCCAATCTGCCTGGTAGTTTGATCTGAATCATGCGCAGAATGGAAAACCTAAGATCTTTGCTTAACATAATATTTAAAAGCATATGCAAGTCAGACAACAGTAAAAAAATTCTTTAATCGAGTACCAACAATATAGTGCGTTTGGCAT
The DNA here is from genome assembly GCA_963970395.1 of Ephialtes manifestator. Classification (NCBI taxonomy): domain Eukaryota; kingdom Metazoa; phylum Arthropoda; class Insecta; order Hymenoptera; family Ichneumonidae; genus Ephialtes; species Ephialtes manifestator. The sequence continues at coordinate 1,984,230 of OZ019976.1, read as the reverse complement.
TTTTATATGCAATAGGATTTGGATGATATTGAATTTCTAAAATCAATTTTTTTGACCTGACTCTCTCCCCTTAATAATCTGTTCCAAGGTGTTAATCACATAGCAGCATTAGTTCTTGATATTTAAATACATTGACAGCTGTCATATGAACAGTAAAACGATCAATATCTCCAAATTTTCGATGTCATGTTTTTTCATCCAGTTTTGTAAAAGGGTAAAACCGTAATATCAGTCCGATTATGACGAAACATAGCTCATTTTGATCAGTGGAAGATCCTTAATCGATTGACCGTCCGGATTTTCTATAGTATCAGGCGTTCAAAAGTTACAGCCACTTGTATACTTGATGTTAGGTTATATTAGGCTAAACAAACGGTTGTATCTTTTGAACTACTAATACGATTTAAAAAAATAGACGGTCAATCGATAGAATATCTTTTAATAAACAAAACGAGCTATTGGTCGTCATAATCGGACTGATATTACGGTTTACCGTTTTAAAAAACTGAGTGAAAAAACATAACATCGGGAATTTGCAGATCTTGATCGATTTACTGTTGATATCACAGCTGTGAATGTATTTGAATATCAAGAACTAATGCTGCTATGTGATTAACATCCTGGAACAGATTATTAAAAGATCTGAAATTGTAGAAACGCTTTTAAAAATTTAGCACTGATTTGACTAGTGTGGAGCGCTCCAACCTCCTTAAAATCTGTGTTAATGTTTTGTGTCTCGTTATCTGTAAATCTAGGTACAAAGTGGAACTTCATTTTTTACTATCTCTTTTTCCTTTCGATGCTATATAATAACTTTGGGTAACAGATGTTCGCAAGTTCAACTCTAAAAATTGAAGTTTCGTATCTAACTAATATTTTTCTCTATCAATTGGGCAAGAAAAAAAATGTAGCACAGTACTGCGAAAACGTTGATACAATTTTTAAATAAAAATTCATTTCATCATAGAAAAGATAATAATTGTGCCCGATTTTTATTAATCTAGTTTCATAATCTATGCAGATATTTCATCTATCAGAAGATGATTCGAAATTTCCTCACATTTCAATTTCAACTGAAAACACAGAGTGAAATTGTGCAGAAGACCAACAGCTGCATAAAATTGAAACATCTCTACAATCTGCCATAAAACCGAATCCACAATTCCGTTATACCGAAGCGTAGCAATATTTTGTCCCTCCAAGTTGGGGTATCGTTTTCTACTAAATTTTGGAGGATCCCTGTGGAGAATCGAGTCAAGTTGCCTGGGGGTAGACACGAGAGGGGTTGAAACAACGAACTAAACATCCATAGTAACCAACGACCTCGAACTTTGACTCCCAGGATGCGTCGCGCTAGTCTCCGTAGGTTAGCGGCACCCTTCTCTTGCTTTCCTTCCTCTTCTCTCTCTTCGCCGGAAGATGATAAAGCGAAGCTAGTAGTGGAAAAGTTAGCCGGGTGCGCGCGGCAATATAAAATAATTTTCCAAGAACTCCGCGAGAGACGACGGTGGGTTTAGCCGGTGCTGCTTGCTACTGTACAATATACTCCTCTGCTTTTCCTCTCTCTATACTCTCGCCAACTAGTTCTCCTTTTGCTTCCCCGACCGCGACTGTCGGGTATACTTTATACAGACACTGTACTATGGTGAAGTAGCGAGACCGCGAAACTGCTCCCCGGGGTGATTCGTGATGCTGCTCGTATCCCCGGAATGTAACTTATCACGCAACTCCTTAAATAGAGCTTAGATCTTTCCCCCTTTTTCATTCCATTTTCTACATAATATATGCTTCACTATATTTCGTATACAATCTCAACGAAATCATATGGAAAGAACAAGGCAGTCAATGGTTAGTACACAATTGGCACTGTGAGTTAGCAAATTGCTCGCTGAACTTTACGCCTAAATGAAAAGTTCATAAAAAAAGAAGCAAGAACAATAATAATAACAAATTAATATACTGATCGAAGAGCGCGACCACCAGATGTTTCGAAAATGACTAACATTTACTTGAAATTCATGTACATAACCTGAGGAGAATCCAGATCAAAGCCGGACCGTAGTAGAAAAAGTCCTTATTCATTATGTCATGTGTCATTATTATTAGTGTTGTCCATTGCCGAAGACCATTAACAGACCAATAAACATTCAATTGCACGGTCGAATATGCTCCTCGACCTTACATTTACTCGGATATCACGTCCAGCAACTATATTTTAATTTTAACCGTTGGCAATTTTTTGCACATTTAAAAAAATATAAGAAGGGTAATATGGTGTATAACTTAGCTATTTTTGCGAATTTCGAGTTATGGATTTACTAAAGCATAGATTACATGCACCTAAATTTATCAACTGTAATCGAATTTTCGCTTTTGCTACGCGAAAGCAGTCAGCTCGCACCATCTCTTGGCTGCCTACGGGAGAGCGCTCCTTTTATCGAGCACCGGGATAAATATCGATATTGTATTAATTGTCGCGACATACGCTGTCCTTCCTTACGAAAGTGTGAACCTCTTGAAATTTTACCACCACTCTCCCCAGTCGCTCGACTACCGCGAGGCTGACACGACGTTGCGTCATATAAGGAATTAATCAATTTCAATAAACATTAAAATAGTGCGAAATTACAAAAGAAAATATTTAGTCGTGATCAGAAAATATTGTGGGAAAGTGTCACATCATTTTTCAAGAGAAAGAACGAGCAACTGGGCCTTTCGCACACCCGGCATAATCTATGTTTACCACATCTTTCGTGAATATCTCGCCAAATGCACCTCAGCATTAGTGGCATCGAGGACAATTACCATTTTGTCAAGAAATTCATTCTGATCGGCCATCTTGGAGTTTTCCACACCTCTTGTGAATGAGATTTCGAGTGACGGCAACCATTTTGAATATCGAGCTTTTGAGCCCTCAAATACTAAGAGATACGAATTACAGCTCGTTTGTTAATTGAAAGATACCTTGAATTTCAGTAATTTGTTTCTTTCTCTTTACCTTATTTATCCCACATTTCAAAATTTACGGCACGTTTTATTTCTTTCCGGTTTGTCAAAATTAAATTAAATTCATATCGCTATCTGGTTTCTCATTTACATATTTTCATCACAAACCAAACATTACAAAAAATTATCACGTACAAACTTGCTCTTCCCCTTCTCTGGAGAATTCCACTTGGCGCAGAAAGCAAATTCTTATACAACCGAAAAAGAAAAACATTTTTTGTTCATTGTTTTGATCCGACTACCTCCCTTTAAACGCATATTGGTCTGTCTTTCTCGCACATAACCTTAGTTTTGGTTTTTCGAGTATTTTGAACAAACGGCTTTGACTATCTCGGAGCCAGAAGCTTTAGTCCATTTCTACCATAATTCTGCGTATTCCCTCAAAATTTGAGCCCCATTTATCAAGTCGTTTAGAAACAAATTAGTTTCAGAATTTTTAAAGGGCTGGAGGAAGTGTTGCCGCCTCTTAATCCGAACAAGAAATTTTTGGGGCACTAAACAACATAATTGGCTATTTCTCGTTGTAAGGGCAAATAACCCGCTTCTTTAAATCCTATTTTATTTTGGAATCACCATGTTTTAACCAATTCTTTACCTTCTTAATCGCTTTAATTATCAGACACGACGCATTTTCGGCAAACGCCCTTTTCTCCCCTGTATTCTCTGTACTGCGTCTCAACTGACGAAGCCAAAGAAGGTCTTCGAAGCCTGGCAAAAATAGCGGCGACGACGAGAAACGCACACGTGTTACCGCGGGTCGAGGGCCACAACGTCATGTCGCGACCTTCCGAGTTTATTTTATACCGTGCGTATAAGGGCTTCGTTTGTTTTCATGTTCTGATGCGCCCGCTACTATATAAAGAGCAATAGAGCTCAGTATTAATCCAATAATTATTAATATCATTATTTATCTTTACATAATTATATTAGTAGTAGTAACAAATGTGCTTCTTACTTTCCGGGTATAATCATGTATTTTCTGTTACTAAAAGCTTACAACATTAATTTCTAATCACTTCATCTAATCACTATGAAAAAGATGGTCAGAATGCTCCGAATTTGCTAATATAATAATATGGAAAAGCCAAATTGTGAATAAAATTGACTGGTATAAAAGAAGTCGCGGAAGCCCTCTCGTTGTCGGTCAGTCGGTAAGATAGGTCGGCGTAGGTAAAAAAAATAGGTAAATGCACTTCGAGACGTTACCGGATCTCTTGATTTTCAATATGACAGTGAGAAAAATGATTTTTAAGAACGTTGACAGATTCGAGTGCTAATAATATTCATAATACAAAGGATAATCAGGATTGAAGTATAATACCCGAAGTATATAGTGACAAACTAAACGTGGTTCGTGCACATTGCAAGTAATAGTTTCCCTTGTGCACGAAACGGAAGTATCAAAGTTATAATCCCGGGGCGGCAGGGCCGCGACGTCGTTGACGGGAGGCTTCAAGGAGAGGTTCACCCACTCTCTGGGATACATAAGGGCGGAAAAGGGGTTATGCAGAGATAGAGAGAGAGAGCCTGAGAAGTACGTTTGGTTGGTTGCTCGAGCTGTCAGTCAACGCTTATGAAATTATTCTAATACGATATGCTGCTGCGCCTGGAGACGACGACCACCCGTTTGCATCTCACTCGCTCGTTTCCCTCGTGTGGCTGTACAGTGTGGTGGTGGAAACTGCTGCTTTTGCTGGTGCTTTCGGGTTTCGCTGTCTGTTTAATAAATTGCTTTCGAAACTCTGACGGGGCGGGGGGGGGGGGGGGGGGGGGGGGCTCGAAGTTAGAAACCACCGGAAGCCGAGCAGGTCGAGGGGGACAGTCGCTTCCACGACTGCCAGGGAAACCAGGAGGCAAGTGCGGTGAGGTTTACCCTGTTGGCGCAACCGAGTGGCCACAAGACTCTCCAACCCCCACACTTCAACCCTCGACCTCTCCCATGCGCTTTTCGATATCTTCTTTGGTCTTCTTACATCAATGTTGCGGCAATACTAATGAGTCCTGAATCCAATGGGAGATATACACTGTAAAAAAAATCTACTCGAAATTTAATGTACAAGTACTGAAAGTTTTTATGCAAAAATTGGTATATTAAATTTAATATACAAGTGTGATGTAAAATTAATGTAAAAATTTAATAAAATTTTACCGCAAAAGTTCATTAATTTTACACCACAATTGTAAATTAAATTCAGATGACGAGTTCATGCATAAAAACTTCCAGTCTTTTCTGACAGTGTAACTCTGATGAAAATCTACATGATTATTTTTATATTTTCGTTCTCGAAGAATATAGTGCTTTTGAATTTGCCATCAAACGCTTATGGAGAAGATAGTTTACGGAGACAATGGAGAAATCTGTTTGCTTTCAAACAAATTACATGCTCAGAATTCACAAAATATTTGAGAAATTCCGTATTCAATTATTTGAGAAGGAATTTGTGAAATTCCGTATATCAATTCAACCCTCGACCTCACCCATGCACTTTTCGATGTCTTCCTGGTCTTCTTACATCAATGTTGCGGCAATACTAATGAGTCCTGAATCCAATGGGAGATATACACTGTAAAAAAAATCTACTCGAAATTTAATGTACAAGTACTGAAAGTTTTTATGCAAAAATTGGTATATTAAATTTAATATACAAGTGTGATGTAAAATTAATGTAAAAATTTAATAAAATTTTAGCGCAAAAGTTCATTAATTTTACACCACAATTGTAAATTAAATTCAGATGACGAGTTCATGCATAAAAACTTCCAGTCTTTTCTGACAGTGTAACTCTGATGAAAATCTACATGATCATTTTTATATTTTCGTTCTCGAAGAATATAGTGCTTTTGAATTTGCCATCAAACGCTTATGGAGAAGATAGTTTACGGAGACAATGGAGAAATCTGTTTGCTTTCAAACAAATTACATGCTCAGAATTCATAAAATATTTGAGAAATTCCGTATTCAATTATTTGAGAAGGAATTTGTGAAATTCCGTATATCAATTCAACCCTCGACCTCACCCATGCACTTTTCGATGTCTTCCTGGTCTTCTTACATCAATGTTGCGACAATACTAATGAGTCCTGAATCCAATGGGAGATATACACTGTAAAAAAAATCTATTCGAAATTTAATGTACAAGTACTGAAAGTTTTTATGCAAAAATTGGTATATTAAATTTAATATACAAGTGTGATGTAAAATTAATGTAAAAATTTAATAAAATTTTAGCGCAAAAGTTCATTAATTTTACACCACAATTGTAAATTAAATTCAGAAGACGAGTTCATGCATAAAAACTTCCAGTCTTTTCTGACAGTGTAACTCTGATGAAAATCTACATGATTATTTTTATATTTTCGTTCTCGAAGAATATAGCGCTTTTGAATTTGTCATCAAACGCTTATGGAGAAGATAGTTTACGGAGACAATGGAGAAATCTGTTTGCTTTCAAACAAATTACATGCTCAGAATTCACAAAATATTTGAGAAATTCCATATTCAATTATTTGAGAAGGAATTTGTGAAATTCCGTATATCAATTCAACCCTCGACCTCACCCATGCACTTTTCGATGTCTTCCTGGTCTTCTTGCATAAATGTAGCGGAAATACTAATTAGTCCCGAATCTAATGGGAGATATAACTCTGATGAAAACCTACTTGATTATTTTTATATTTTCATTTTAGGGAAATACTATAAGTGTTTTTGACTTTTCCATCAAGCGCTTAAGGAGAAAATGGTTCACGGAGACGATGGAGAAGTCTGTATTCTTTCAAACAAATTGCATACTCAGAATTCCCAAAATATTTGAGAAATTCCGTACAATACGTTTTATCGAGTAACTTATATGGGGATCAATCGTTAAACGCCACTCACGTGCCTCTCTGACCTTTTCTTTTCTTTAGGTCGATTAAATCTTATACACCAAACTATTGTCTTTCGTAACTCCTCCACCTCATGAAATTACAAAAGAAAATATTTAGTCGTGATCAGAAAATATTGTGGGAAAGTGTCACATCATTTTTCAAGAGAAAGAACGAGCAACTGGGCCTTTCGCACACCCGGCATAATCTATGTTTCCCACATCTTTCGTGAATATCTCGCCAAATGCACCTCAGCATTAGTGGCATCGAGGACAATTACCATTTTGTCAAGAAATTCATTCTGATCGGCCATCTTGGAGTTTTCCACACCTCTTGTGAATGAGATTTCGAGTGACGGCAACCATTTTGAGTATCGAGCTTTTGAGCCCTCAAATACTAAGAGATACGAATTACAGCTCGTTTGTTAATTGAAAGATACTTTGAATTTCAGTAATTTGTTTCTTTCTCTTTACCTTATTCATCCCAGTCTTCTTGCATAAATGTAGCGGAAATACTAATTAGTCCCGAATCTAATGGGAGATATAACTCTGATGAAAACCTACTTGATTATTTTTATATTTTCATTTTAGGGAAATACTATAAGTGTTTTTGACTTTTCCATCAAGCGCTTAAGGAGAAAATGGTTCACGGAGACGATGGAGAAGTCTGTATTCTTTCAAACAAATTACGTACTCAGAATTCCCAAAACATTTGAGAAATTCCGTACAATACGTTTTATCGAGTAACTTATATGGGGATCAATCGTTAAACGCCACTCACGTGCCTCTCTGACCTTTTCTTTTCTTTAGGTCGATTAAAGCTTATACACCAAACTATTGTCTTTTGTAACTCCTCCACCTCCTGCAGTTTTCGCGCTTTTCGCCTGTTCCTTCTCATCCTCTCTCCTTATACCCAGCTTTCTTTCCACTCTTCTTATCTGCAGACTCTCTCTTGGTACTTTTATCTCTGCTTCTATCTTTCGGCTTCTACGAAGAGACCACGCGCATCCGACCGAGATCTGCCCGACTATTTCGCTCGCTCTTCTTCCATCGTTCTCTTCAGGGTCCGCACGTCCAGCGCCAAGTGACTTTCACCAAAACCATCCGTCGTCTTTTTCCCCTTCAGGTCCCGCTCATCCTCCTCGGCACTCGCTCAGCACCAGCGAAACGTCGTCCATTGTTTGCAACCGACGCCTCGACTGTGTGCTACACTAGCGCTATGCTAGTGTTTGAATCGCCAGAGCACAGAAAAATCCAAGTGCGAAGAATCTTTCTCTTTCCTCTTGGTCGCTCGCTTCGCCGTTGTCACGGGGTTTCAGCAGTTCCTTTTCTATATCACACAATCTCTTCCTTTTTTCCCTATCCACTCTTCTTTTTTTTTTTTGCTCTTTCCAACTCTACACTTGCTCTTTTTCGTGGCATGCTCCTTCTCGCCAGTGGTCTTCCGGTAGCGGCGAAATACAAAAAGGCTTTTGTCGGCCGTAAAGGGAGTCTCGTGGCTTCCGGTGTGGTCTAGATATATATATATATATACTCATTTTCGTATATATATCCATCTATCACATTCTTTTTGGGCAACGTTCGACTTTTCTGTCTGACGAATACCAAATTTGTCCATTCACTGTACCTGCAACGATGCAACACGGTTAATTCGAAAGATGTACCCTATGATATCTCCGGTGTTACAAAAAAAAAATGGAATTTCCAAACTTAACAGAAAATCTAGCGGTATCAGAAATATTTATTATTCTAATGCTGAATTATTATATTAATTATTATAAAAATTACTGTACTCTTCTTGGTAGACCTAGTAATAATAATTAACAATTTTCTAATTATCGTTCGTGCGACAGTTTTCATACTTATCTTAACTTTCTCCAAGAATTGAATGATTACAGTAACTAGATTTAAAAAATAGCAGAGGTTTTCTGTAGCGACTATTTTTTTTCTCTCATTACAGGAGAAGTAATATTTTATTTGAAAAGAAATATTTATGAAATTCACGGAAATGAAAGCTAACGCTGACTTAGGAATTACACTCAATTTCAATAGCGATAATAATCAGGTCGTGTAACTGTGAGGAGGATCAGAGAGTGAGTAGTGAACGTGCCGTGTCTATGCGTAGGTTGTAGACGCGTGAGGAGTGAGTAAAAGGGTGGCTTTCGGGGGTGTCAGAGAGGAAGAGAGATGCGGGGGGTCGGTTAATCAGTGCAATTATAGGATTAGGTAGATGTAGACACCGTTCTGCGGCGATGGTGGCAGGGTTGCGGGACGCCCGATGCAAGGGGGGTTCTCCAGAGCGGGAGGCTTGATGAGGGGGCGTTTCGCACTAGAGCCACGCGGAGAGGGTGCCCTATCGATTGGATCTCCATGTATAGTGTGCAAGAGAGCCATAACCCGCAGAGTTCGCTCCCTTTCTCACTCCTCCCTTCAGCCCGTGTCGCTTTGAAGCATAATCGCTCCGATTTCACGTGCCGGACCTCGCACGCGCGCACACCCTCGTTTCCATTGAGCGAGGTCGAGTTGTACTGGGTATTACATGGCTGAAGGTATGTACGGAAAATTCATTGCATCGTATTCAACTATATGATAAACGCCGACATAGAAAACCACAAGCACGCCCTTTAAGCGTTTGCTTACACTTATTCACCTCTCACCTTCTCAAAATAAAGATATAAGGATGTTGAGAAAGAAGGAAGAGACACGACGAGAATGTAAAAGCACCACGATCATCATCAGACAGTTTTCCGTATCACGAATTTCGTATAGGAGATATGAAACGATGTAATGTATACCTATAGGAAAGGAGGAGGATAAAGACGTGGAGGAGGAGGAGGTTGTGGGCTCTGCTTTGAAAGAAGCTCGCGCGTTTGTGCGATTTCGAGCGTATTTTCAACGTCGATCTCACTTCCCTTCGTCTCTCTCTCTCTCTCTCTCCTTACCCCGTCATTTTATCTCTGGAGTCGTCCTTCTCATCTCTCGGTTTTATGTCGGTGGAACGAAGGAGTGAGGTTACAGCAAGAGAGGGAAAGAGGTAGAGTAGGATTTGGTAACTCGACGTCGTCGAGAGAAGCAGCAGGAGAGTTTTGAAAGGGGGAGAAAAAAGGGTGAGTGCGACGTAAGCTCATCGTCGGCACACAGCTACTGCTGCTGTTAGGGACGCGTCGAAAGTTTATTCCCGAAATACTGGGTTTAAAGGTGTCACGCAGTATTGCCTGTGTAGTAAACCACCTCTTCTTGCCGCTTCCCTTTTCTCTGTCTCCGCTTTTGGTCGTATCTTAAAGTCATCGAGGCCCTTTGTGTTCTCGTACCACGTGCTAGAGGAAGCTATCCCTTCTTTGCAACCTAGCGAGCTGGAATGAAAAAAAACGAAGAAGAAAAGAATAGAACTGAACTTCCAGCCGGCATTCTCTCTCGCCCTAACTGATCTCTCTAATTGCCTGTCTAAAAGCTCCTGCGCCAGTCGTTAGTAATATTGCACATATATGTGTAAAACAGTCCATGGTACTCATACCACTCGAGGAAAAAGTACCACGGAAGCCCTGCATGAGTCTCCAAACTACTACGGTGTGAGTAGTCAGCGCCTCGATTCATCGAGCAACAACCGAAACTATATACTACAACCTCGGCCGTTTCGTCAATGACCGTATCACATCAACAACGCCGTGTCCCATCACAGGAATGACGATGCAAAGGCTAGCCCAGCGTTGTTCCTCTCACCATAACCGCGAAACTGACGAGAGACAGAGAAAGCGATTTTATCGTTGTCCGAAATTCCGCCTGGGAAATTATGACCGTTGCGATTTTGCGAGTCGCAGTCCGAATTTAATGGCCGTTCCCACCGGTGTGCGGAAGTTTTGTATGTGTTTGTCTGAGCCCACGGGTGTGCCTCGTTGGCACGTACACACAGGCTGCGGGCCATACGATGTCGTTTCGATCCTCGAACGATATTCCCCTCTAAACGCCGACGTCTGTCTGCTACTGCTCAGTACGCCGCCTGCGCCACGAGCAACGTTACTGTTAACCACAGCTTCTATATGCATTGCTATAGATTTGAGGTATATTGAGAGTTTTGTGTGTTTCACCAGCCTTTACCAAAATCCTCGCCAGCTGGCGCTCAGTCAGAGTTTTTAATTTCCCAACCGTTTCGGATATTACTTTCATCGAGTTATTGAAAGCCCTACTAAGTGTCTTCTACGACCTGAACGGTCAAATGCATTCGAGCGTCGTATATGATAGTGTTGTAGTTATTCACCTTTGGTTGATTCACGATACATCAACTGGACCAATCAACCAGCATCCTGTTACTTCGAAAACAGTTCCCGCATCACTGTACCATCAATTTCCATTCATGGGATATCCATTTTCACCAGCCGCCGAGTATATCTACCTTTATGTCTATCCAATGGTATCTTCGATCCATATTTAGGACTCTGTCCCACTCTGTCAGCAGCCGCCCCTTCTACATACATCTATATTGCTACCGCATATTTCATACATTCACATAATACCACACGGAGAAAACGTTTTTGTTGGGACACCAAATCATTTATTATTATAGTGATAGCTTAGGTTTTTTGCTGTCGTAGCAAGAAGATTTGTAAGATCTATCATTTCAGGTTAGGCTAGCGAATAACGTAATCACCATTTTAACAAAAAAATTGCCTAGCAAAACGTGACGTGATTTTTTGGAAATCACGATCACAAGGGCTTGTGTTATCGTTACTTGCTATTTTTCAGCGTTTTCGAGCTGCTTTCTCTCGAATTTACGTTCTCGGTTTAGCTAAGAATTGTAATTCTTAGGTTTTGTTATTTTTGTTGTAAAGTTTCGGTAGATCGGTGCACTCAAATCTGTCGCGAGGATGAGAGCTCAAAGAAACGAGCAGCCCGGCAGACAAGAGTCACCGAACGAGTCTTGCGATTAGTTGTAGACCGGTGTAAATCCGGCGCCCTATTGAGATTATGTATTGCGCTAGAGAACGGGAGGAGTTTTGTTGGTTTTTTGCAAAGGATGGACCATCCTGTTGCAGTGTAGTGCATAAGTGTGCTGATTAGGCCCGTTCTCGCGCGAAGCATTAAGGGAGGCGATCGTATAGATTTCGAAAATGTTACCGGCATGATTTGCGTTCCCGATATAGTTACGAGGTGATTCGAGGGAGAGGGCAGTAGTTCTCGAGTAAGGGATTTTGGGAGGGATTCGTAATTATTATGACGAGATTTCGATGATTGCTGGAGACAATCAGTCTGGCTCGGGACACCGCCGAGGTGCCTCGAGTCTCGAATAAGCTCCCGTGTGTACAGTTTTTCTGTCGTTCGCGCGCGCGTCTTTCGCGTAGTTCTCGCGCTCTGTGGCCAGCGTACATCGTACGCTATACGCTCTCGTTTTCGTGAGTTTTATTCGATTGAATAAAACTAAAGTTCCCGTACTTTATTCAGTGCCGTGAGTGCACTGTGTTCTCGTAATTCCTCTGGGATTTTGTTATCGTTCCCCGGAATTAACAGCAATAATTTTGGGTGAGTTGTTCTCGCATTTTAATTAATTTAATCGAATATTTTCGATTAAAGATTTCGTTCCAAGAAAGCTATTTACTGGGTCATACCTCGACCCTCTCTACCACAACCTAGCAGTCTGAGCGGCCGTGCATTTCCGCAACCGTTCGTTCTCGCAAGCGCATCCAGTTGCGTTTGTTAATTTTACGCGACCCCAAAAATTAACTAAGCTACCGTTTTCTCTGAATTTGTTCTCGATCGATAGCTTTTGCTCCGGGCTTTCGATTTTGATTGGAATTGAGCCTGATCAACTCGATTCCTCGGGCATACCGGTTAGTTAATACCGGTGAAATAAAAATTAACTGGCGCCCACCGGGTTTGCGGATGCGCGAACGAGAGTGGACGGCCGAAGGTGACCGTATCGTGATGCAGTTCCCGAATAAAATTTGATTTTATTTGTTACCGATTATGCTCACGAAAAATACGTCACAAAATCGTTTTCTCCGAGCGAAGCCATGCCAAAATTGTAACCTCACCCACCTTGTTGATTAATCGAACTCATACTTATAAAATAGTAATCAGGTCGGCGATCTTCTACCGAATTTGTTTTCGTTCATAAACCTCAAATAGCAGTTAAAAATTGATGTTTTTTACCTTTTTTGTAACATGGAGCAACAGGAATACCGCAGTAGCGCTTTTTGAATCCGGTTTTGTATCAGGAAGAGTATGTCACCTTGAAAAGAGTTCTGCATCCATGATGACATGATCATCGTCCAACTCAACTTTGATCCAAGAGGGAAAGTATGAGTTTTCATCGGAAGAGGATACTCACTGCGAAATTAATTCTGCGATACTCACAGCATCCTTCACAGAGCACAACATCAGGATCGTGTCCAGCGGCAGTCTGCATCACTGGATTTTCGCGAGTTTCCCCAGTATCTGCAAACGACGCATCGTGATCCTGCGTCCTGCACACAAACCTCACCCTTTCATTCCAGAAACTCGGTGGCCACGTGCTACAGCTGAGAGGGATGCGGAGTGATGCGGAGGGATGCGGAATCCCCTCCGGCAACTACTCCGCTACAATTCCGCGCCATTGGCTGCGTGCAAAGTGATTAAAAACAGGGAATGGCGACCACCCTGCCACCTCCGGTTTCCGTTCGTTCCCGCGAGCCCTCTTCCTTTCGTTCGAATCTCGCTCTGCTGCTCTGTTCACAACTACACTCACATCTTTTCCTCTATCTCGTGCTTTGGCCACGTCGGTGTTTGACAGAGCGAGCAACACACGCGGTAGTGGCGGCTACGCTTTAGACGCGTCCACCGCAAATGCCCGTGGGATTTTGTCGGGTGGACATCGGTGGGGTAGTAGAGAAAGAGAAACACACGGGGATAGAGGGAAATGAGAATGGTCCGTTCGCTTTCGATCGAAACGTTACCTCGTCCCTTCAACGTCTGTCCACCAACATTTTTCCTAAACCTCGATCGCACACATTGCAACCATAGACATATCTATCGAGCGATGCTGGGGTTCTATCTCGAAACTCTCGACAATTCGCATGCGGAATCAATTCTTCCGTACATGCTGGGGAAGCACTTGGCGACGGAACGAGTAGACGGAGCGTGACGTATTGTACACGAAAGAGGAGACGCGAAGGAGGACGAACAAGACAAGTTGGGAATTTCGAGAGGTAGATGTACAACGGAGAAACGCGTATGCGCGAGAGCTGATGTTCCGACGGTGTCCGTTTCACGGGCTACCGATCTCGAAACGATCTGTGGCCACCGGACGCCCGTGGGATTCTCTCTCCATGGTACTATCCTGGATTCTCCCGGCAACTACACTCGTACCAAGACTCTCTTTCCTTTTTCGCCTCATACCAGAGTGCAACACAGCCGCCACCATTCCTTCTTCTCCATTCGTTCGAGGCCCGCGCGCGAACGCAAGTACGTGGTCGCTTCGCTCCACCTTCGCTATAACGGAATCCTCCGTCTGCCTGCTGAAACTTTTCCCCTGGAAAATAAGTACGCGACGAAGGGAAACCGAGCACGTATCAGAGCTTCAGTTCCAGCGTACACTTAGGTACATATGTAGCTCGGCTTTTCCAAGCTCCTGTCCGAACCACGTGTCGACCGTCCATTCTTCTTTTCGCAACGTGTCTTCTACTACAGGCAGATACCACGTTGAGGTATACTTTGCCCAAGGTCTGTACCTTCGGTGTAAAAAAGCTTCTTCAGTGAAAAGCTGCACAATTCTCCGGGGAGTCAGTGTCAGACAGAGATGAAGAGCGGCGTTGTTGGATGAGACTTTGGTCTGGGATTTAGAAATTCTTATTGTCGACACTTTCTTCACTTCGCTTCCTACCGGTTTTCTCTTTGGTCAGTGCGACTTCCTGCGGGAATCGAAAAAAGAGGCTCCCGCTATTCTCATACGAGACAGAACCGCGCCTAGATATCACAGAAGTTTTCCTTCGTGAGAATGAAAAAACTTACCTGCGTTGACGTTTTTTCTCTTCGCTATCGAAGCTTTCCCACTCGAAATTCTTCGCAACATCGCTCACATTTTTACCTTCATTCCAAGCTCCTGGGAAACTGCAATACCGAAGATCGATTAGCTGCTAACGTCTCATCATCGCACGAACGGCGATGCATCTTCCTCTCCCAGATTTTCCAGGGAACTATGTGTTTTTATCTTCTTTTACTCCTTCTATTTCTACACATAGCGGAGAAGAAGGGGTGGAAGATCGAGACAGATAAATCCATTTGGCGAGTAGCTCGGTCTCGAAGTTTTTCCAAACTCTCGCTCTATTAACTCCCGTAAGAATAGTAGGAGGATTAATTCGTCCGAGTGTTGCTTCTATCTCACAAACAACATTAACGTCGACCTCTTGTCGCGGTTTCTTCGTACGCGTTGCTCCTTTATTCCATCTCCTTTTCGCTTCCTTTCTTTTTATCTCCTTTCTCTTTCCTTTCTGTGAACTCTTCCTCAGCTCTGATGAAGAAGTATCTATACCTTGGAATACGACTTTACGAGACGCGACTTCCCGGCGCCATTTCTTCCATCGCTCGGTCATTAGCCGCATCCGTACACTCACGTTCTCCATCAGTGTATCACTGTAAGTAGAGTGCATACATGTATGGATATATCCGCGAAGGGTTGCCACGTAAAACACCGGCTCCCGCCGGACAACAATGTGACGGGACTTATGGTAAACGTTTCGCGCAGCGCCATTATGCGAACGTCCCGGAATGCTCAGCGAGCCACGTGTGTTCGCACACACAGAACGGTTTACAAGTTTTGTTCGTGTGCGAGTCAGAAAACAACGATAGTATAATATACGTAGCAATGTAAGCGCTACGAATTCACCGTGGAGCTCTCCTCCAACGCCGTTTCTCTTTCCTCTCTCCATTTGGAGCGTATACACATATTCTCGCTGGTGCATAAATATAGGCGTAGTGGGTAACGTAACGTACGTACACCATTTACATAGGCACAACACCGAGCTGTATTCTCAGTGAGAACATATAACATATGCATATAGGTACATGAAGGTACTGGCGAAACGAAAGACGTGAATATATGCGTTGGTGTAGGGGAGAACGGGGCAAAATGGCAACCGGTGGTGAATTTTGGCCTAGGCACCCTAGGCTAGTGCCTAGGGGCGCCATTTGTCCAGGGGCGTCGGACGATAAGACAGTATTTGTTTTAAATTGAGAAGCGAGAGCAAAAATTGGAATAAGAAAAATGATCGCAGAAAGAAAAGAATTCTGCGGACATTCGAAGCAAGGTAGAAGGCTTTTAAGAGGCAATGATACACCGGTGAGAATTTGTTCGCCCAATGTTAAACGCCTATAGGTCTGTCTCTCTCGCACATAGCTCTGTCTCTCTTGCACTATTTTTCTTTTAATTCTCACAAAAAAACGATTGAATCGACTGAGGAGCCAGAAACTTAGCCCAATTGTACTATCCTTCCGCGTATTCCCTCAAAATTTGAGCCCTATCTGTCGAGTAGTTTAGGAGAAAACAGGTTTCGAAATTTTGAGTGGTGGTGGGGGAAGTACCACTGCCTCTTAAGGAGGTTGGAGCGTTAGAACATTTCAAATATTCCAGCGTATTGGCTTCGTGCGTGACCTTCATTCGCGGCCATTTTGGACAGTCAGCGTTCGAAGCGGTGAAATTGTGCAACAGTTGATCAAAAATTATCACAGTAAAGCATGCTAGCGTACGTTAATTAACGATATTATTTATATTCCTTTAATAAATCGACACTATGAGGGCGCCAAAAGGGAAGGCCTCAATGCCGTGTTGCGTCGTGAATTGTAAAAACACCTCTGTAAATTCACTGAGTGCACATTTCTACAGTTTCCCTACAGGAAAGATCCAAGTTTTCAAGCAGAACAGGCGCGAGGACTGGATTGCCTCCGTTAAGAGGCAGTGATACTCACTTCGAAATTTTGAGAGCTATTTTCTTTCAAAATACTTGGCAGATAAAGCTCAGATTTTAACAGAATGTGCGGAAGTATGGCAGAATTGGGCTAAGCTTCGGGCTCCTGGATCAAAACAGCCGTCTGGTCAGGAGAATTAAAAGAAAAATAGTGCGAGATAGACAGACCTATAGGCGTTTAACATTGGGCGAAAAAATTCCAGCCGGTGTATCATTGCCTCTTAAACGAAAAAAAAAGTTTCAGAGTTACTGCACGAACTAAATGTTCTCTAATCAATAAAAAGTTATAGACTACAATACTGTTACTAGGATTGAAACTTTACAATACTTACTTCCAATTTCACCTTGTACGGTGTAGTAGTGGAAGTGTCACTGATGTTTGGCGAATAACGCTGCACTTTATTAAGATACGTTTGTCTGAATCTGTTAATTCCTCCACTCGCCGCACATGGCATACAGAGAACGCCTTTCCTTTTATAATACCTTGTGGATTAAAATCAATTGCATGCGTTATCGCCTTGAATCCCGTTCTGATTATCAATTCCATCTTTCAATGCCGTTTTAATGCTGCTGTCAGCTGTCATAAACATAAACACCGGCGAAAAGTGCAGACGACACCGGGCACACGAAAATTTATGTACCCTTTTTACGAAATAAATCGAATAACAAAAAGCTATTACCATAACCAAAATTACAAAAAAATTAATCAAACAACCTATTTTTTATTTATAACAATACTTTTCAGTTATTCATTTAGTATAATCGGAAAATCTTTTGTAAACTATATTCTACCATGAGAATCAATGCTTTTTTCATATCAACTGTTGCCGAGGTGTGCCACAAGCGGCGCTGGCATCTTAACGCACTAAGCCAATATAAGGAGTATTGTGTTGATCAACACTTATTTTCGGTGTATGCAAAATCTAAAATAGCTTGGACGTTTAGTTGCCGAGATATTGACAATTGAATTCGGGCTATTTAACTTTGCTATTATGGAACCGTCACTGATTTACAGCAAATAAACTGATGCTGCAAAATTGTGCGAAAAAATTTTCATTTTGGAAAAGTGCAAATGGCAAGAGAATTCTGTTCGAAAATATACCGGCAAATTTCAAAGCAATTAACTGTTTACTTTTTGAGATGGTATGACTGAAACCCGCACCACACGCATCTCCAGGCCAATCCCCTTAGAGCCTAACGCTCCAACTTCCTTAAATCAGAATACTTTTATTAACAATTTTCTTTTTCAGGGTTTATTAAAAAATGTCAAAGTTTTGATTGTTGATAATCAATAAAGATGCGAAGGCTTCGATATGCAGCTTTTTTAGTTTTATTATTGGGACATTAATCGAGGGCTCGCTTAGGGCGTCACGATATCTAAATCCGGCACAGAGTATCACGAACATTCATAAATTATTTCAGAATTTTAGCACCTACGGTTTGCCCATTATATAATGACGATTTTTTTATTTCAGTTTTCTTTTCTTCAATTCGCTGCATATTCATAATTACCGATCGTACAAAACATTCTTTTCTGTATAAAATTTACGTTTTTAAATGTACTTTTTAATAAAAAATCTTCCATAGCCGCTGAAAAAAATTACCGCCATTTTTTGACAAAATAAAGTAATAA
Source organism: Ephialtes manifestator (assembly GCA_963970395.1). Lineage (NCBI taxonomy): Eukaryota > Metazoa > Arthropoda > Insecta > Hymenoptera > Ichneumonidae > Ephialtes > Ephialtes manifestator. The sequence continues at coordinate 1,965,796 of OZ019976.1, read as the reverse complement.
TAGTTTTTTTTCGTTGAGACAGAACAATCCGATTTTTTTTTCCAACATTTCACAATATTTTTAAATGACAGAAAAATTGGCGTGATGTCAAATGAATAGCCCACTTGGTATAGAATGACCCATATGCTGTTACATATGTGGATAACGTATACGTGTATATTTAAACCCCGGAAATAGGTAAAGAGGTGTGCGCTATGTAACTGCAGGTACGTAGCAGATTACTGCACATAGCGCACTGCACATATAAGCGTATAAGCACTTGAATGCACACACAAGGTAAAGCCATGTGAAAAAGTAAAGAGAGAGAGAGAGAGTTTACTGCCGTCACAAGCTTTCCACGAAATAGTCAAATTAAGCACCTACCGCCGCCCAAATTGATATCAAATTTGAGCGGGGCACACTAGTAGGTAGTACCTCTACAGTTGGACGCACATGGGTATTAGAGTGTACCCGCCGAATGTGGTGAGTTGTTGACTTCCTCCCCCTCTTCGATGCGCCCTCATTCTACCACATTCAAATATATCTACTGTACCTGATGCCGTATACGTATTTTGCTTTTCGATGCGATTAACCCCGCTTTGGTGCTTCGGTATTTGCGAGCAGTAGATATAGACAATAAGTCAACCCTGGTAGTAGATAAAGCGCAACCCCATTTCGCCAGACTGGTGCACAAAATATTCCTGAATTTCATTTGACTTGCTGCTTTGGTCACATTTATCTTTCTGTCTACTTCAACGATAACATCTTATTCGGTTGTTACAGTTGCATCTTACACACTGTAAAAAAATCTACTTGAAATTTAATGTACTTTCACTGGAAGTTTTTATGCATAAATTAGTATATTAAATTTAATATACAAGGGTAATAAAATTAATGTATGGTACAGCATATACAATAATTTACTTGAATTTTACAGTAAAAGTAGGGAAGAGTGGGCTACAAATTCTAGTTTTTTTTTTTAAATGAAACGGTGAGTTTAATTGAATGTTACCCTTCCAAGTTAATGTTAAGTTACCTTATCCCTGATAACATAAAAAATAAAAGTTCATTTTGGCCTCTTGAGAAAAAATTTGTCGCCCTTCGGAAAAGTTTTATATCTAACCTAATCTTTGTTAATCGCTAATTTCACTCGACTTATACGATTCTTTACATCTTTATTCATCAATGTGTGCTCATCTTACATTATTTTTAGTTAGTAAAGCATCATTTTTTTATAATAAATGTGGTCGAGTGCTAGTGGGGAACAATGAGTCAACCTTGTAGATTTGGCCTAGATAATTATAACATACAAGTTCAAGTATGATAGATTTTATTCGTCATTTTTTCAAGGTAAGATTGAGAGAGAATAAATATGGCATGAAGCAGTAACAGGAAAACTGCAAGAGAGACAGCGGATGAGTTAGTGATGAAAAAATGGGTAGTGTACGTAGTGAACAGTTCGAATACAGTGTACTGTTGACAGTTTTATAATAGATATAGTTTAAGCGGCGTATCAACTAATAATTGAATAATAGAAAAACAAAATAAAAATAATAAACAAGGATGCAAAGTAGAACCTTGCACATTGCTTCCTCATTATTATTCGCTTCTTACAAAGCTACCTCTATGAGGAAGTATGTTATTCAATTTTTGGCTTCCTCATAGAGGAAGCTTTGTAAAACGCGAAAAATAATGATGAAGCAATGTGCAAGGTTCTACTTTGAATCCTTGTTTTAATTAGATAAATATACATGTTGTGGATTCGCTTTTTCTATTTCGTTATTGCGTTATTTCGTGATTATTAGAGCGTTTCCGAAGTGAATGTGATAATGTATATTTTAAAAAATAATTCAACATTCCATAAAATCAAAAATTTCATACCATTCGTGACTAAATTATACATATATAATGGCTGAATATTGTTTCATTTATATACAAAATTTGAGCTCGCTATCTTAAGTTTTGCAAAAGTTACAATAGAACGATAATGTCAATTTTTTGAAAAATTCAAAACATCATAAAATTTTTACGGCTCAACCGATCTTAACCAAATTCAATAGCGATCACCGGCATATGAAAGCTCAAATTCATACCAATTTTTAGATCAATATCTCGAAAATTGAAAGAGTTATCGCGTAAACAGACATTTTTCAAAAAATTAAAAACCGCGTAATAATTTAACGATGAAGTGGATTTTAACAAAAATTTGTGTGAACGATGAGGCTTGATCCCTCTATCTATGGTCCAAATTTCAGCTTGATATCTCAAGGCATTCTCGAGTTATAAAGGTTTACATTTTTCGATTGTGTAACATACACACATACACACACACACACACACACACATACAGACATTTTTTCTAAATCACTTTTCTCGATGTTTTGGACCATTCTGAGTGTACTGACATGAAAATCTCGAAAAAAAAAATTTTCACGAAAACAAAGCTTCCTCTATGAGGAAGCAATTGAGCATTTTTCCTGATGACTTAATCTCGCCTATGTTTTTCGGATATTGGCTCATTGTTCCCTCTTGTATGGCCCATTGTACCCTACTGGTGGGGCAAAATGAGCTGTTTTCAGGTATATTTTGAAACTAAGTTTTCATGCATCCTTGATAGCTTAAAACTTATTATTGCAAGCTCAGTGTGTGGCCAAAGGTTGAATAGAATCGATGGAACGTCTTTCCTGTCATATTGTGCTTTTAATAAAAGTACAGACGAATCTAAGTAAAAAGTGACTAATTGTTGCCCACTCTCCCCTGCTTGAATTTTAATAATTTGCTTTAATTTTACACAATTGTATATTAAATTTCGTTTACGAGTTTATGCATAAAAAATTCCGGTCTTTTCTAACAGTGTAGTTGTTTTGTCGATGTGTATGAAAAACGGATCCTTAGATCTTGGAAAGTCGAATACACATATTTTAAAAAATACAAAGCATTATAACACAATAGAATTGCCTTTTCTTCATTCTTCCTTTTTCTATTTTGTATTTCCATCGAAGTTCCGACAATATTGAAGATTACGCGTTCTTTATCCTCTTTATCCACTTCTCTCTCGTTTTCTCTTCTACTTCTTTTTAACTTTTCCACGAGATCCCGGAGGGGGTGTGGCAATTCAGAGGAGGTGGCTTGTTCCAATCTCGATAAACTAGTGCAAAAGCGCTCGCTTCGGTGACGACCAAGCGAGAGTTCACTGTGTCCCTTTGTCGCGCTTCTCCATATTTTTCAACATACGTGTTTACGGTCTCTTCCTTTCTCTTCGCGACGATAGAGTAAAATTCTAGCCGTCAGGCTTTTCGCACCCTTCTCTTCTTTCTCGTAACGTTGGAACGAGTTTTCGACTAGGAGGGTTCATATTGGGCAAGGGACAAGAAGAGCTTCATCGAAAGGGGTAAAGGATTACAGGCAAAATCTCAATTTGCACCAGTCTGTGTCGCTTGCCCCTCGCCCTATTCTTTTGTTCCACTAAAACCCGAGCGAAACCCGCGGCACATGTAGAATTCAGAGACGATTCGCTCACAGTTTGCTTCGAGTTTTTTTTCGGTAATTGGTGTTGGCAAGTCGAGACAGCTATGGGTGGGCTTTAGTCGTCGACAGACAGAGCCGATTCTAGGGGATAGAGAGTGCGGAGTCCATTCGAATCAAGTGCGCAATCGATCAGCCACAAAGTTGTACAAAGTATAGAATAGGGAGAGGAAAAAAAACGGGTGAATTTCCAGCTGCTGTTCGATCTGATAGAGATGTTGAGCTTCTTTTTTTTTACTCCGTTAGAGTTCATGGTAGAGTTTCGCGAGAGGTTTGAATTCTGTTAGCGTTGTAATTTTACACTATTGTAACTGGCGGAGTTGTAAATAAGACTGTCTGATGAATAGCTTTTGTTTTCATTCTGAAGGAATTAAACTTGTGAGTTACAAAATGTTGTTTCATTCAATGTAGAATGATCATTCCAATTATACAACTAAGGTAAACGACATTGTTTGTAATCAGAATCCGACTTCCGGTCGGAAAATCCAATCTACATTTTTTTCTTCAAGATCTCGAATTTTGGCATTCACTATTGTTCTCAAGTCGCTTATTCTACCCCTGAAAATGCCGGTTACAAGCCTTTTTACCATGATTAAAAAAAAATAGTGACTTTGATCTGTTTCTGATTCCAGAATTCGCAGACCCGACTTTCGGTCGGAAAATCAAACCTACATTTTGTTTTCTTCAAGATCTCGAATTTTAGCCTTCACTATTGTTCTCAAGTCGCTTATTCTACCCCTGAAAATACCGTTTACAAGCCTTTTTACCAAGATTTAAAAAAATAGTGCCAGATTCCAGAATTCGCAGATCCGCCGTCCGGTCGAAAAACCAACCTACATTTTTTTTTCTTGAAGATATCGAATTCGTATCCAATTCGTTAGTTGACAACCAATTATTTTGCCGGACCATTCGCCTCAATTTCCGTCCGAACTAACTAATATCTGAATCTATAACCAACTACTTTATTCTCCCAATCAATTTTGTCTTATCTTATAGCCTACTCAACCAATTATAATTATTCTCCATCTTTACGAAGAATATTTCAGAATTATCATTAGCTTAATATCCAAGTAGTACGTTATTACAAACTCATGCAGCTTTGAAAAAACACCGGTCGATGGTAGAGCCAACGCGTCACAATCGCAAGAGGCTGATTGGTCGGTGTAAGCAATGATAAAAGCAGAGTTTCAAGAGAGAGAGAGAGAGAAGAGAGAGTTCAGCAGCAATTTTAGCCTTCACTATTGTTCTCAAGTCGCTTATTCTACCCCTGAAAATACCGTTTACATGTCTTTTTACCATGATTAAAAAAAATAGTGACTTTGATCTGTTCCTGATTCCAGAATTCGCAGATCCGCCGTCCGGTCGAAAAACCAACCTACATTTTTTTTTTCTTGAAGATATCGAATTCGTATCCAATTCGTTAGTTGCCAACCAATTATTTTGCCGGACCATTCGCCTCAATTTCCGTCCGAACTAACTAATATCTGAATCTATAACCAACTACTTTATTCTCCCAATCAATTTTGTCTTATCTTATAGCCTACTCAACCAATTATAATTTTTCTCCGTCTTTACGAACAATATTTCAGAATTATCATTAGCTTAATATCCAAGTAGTACGTTATTACAAACTCATGCAGCTTTGAAAAAACACCGGTCGATGGTAGAGCAAACGCGTCACAATCGCAAGAGGCTGATTGGTCGGTGTAAGCAATGATAAAAGCAGAGTTTCAAGAGAGAGAGAGAGAGAAGAGAGAGTTCAGCAGCAATTTTAGCCTTCACTATTGTTCTCAAGTCGCTTATTCTACCCCTGAAAATACCGTTTACATGCCTTTTTACCATGATTTAAAAAAATAGTGACTTTGATCTGTTCCTGATTCCAGAATTCGCAGATCCGCCGTCCGGTCGAAAAACCAACCTACATTTTTTTTTTCTTGAAGATATCGAATTCGTATCCAATTCGTTAGTTGCCAACCAATTATTTTGCCGGACCATTCGCCTCAATTTCCGCCCGAACTAACTAATATCTGAATCTATAACCAACTACTTTATTCTCCCAATCAATTTTGTCTTATCTTATAGCCTACTCAACCAATTATAATTATTCTCCATCTTTACGAACAATATTTCAGAATTATCATTAGCTTAATATCCAAGTAGTACGTTATTACAAACTCATGCAGCTTTGAAAAAACACCGGTCGATGGTAGAGCAAACGCGTCACAATCGCAAGAGGCTGATTGGTCGGTGTAAGCAATGATAAAAGCAGAGTTTCAAGAGAGAGAGAGAGAGAAGAGAGAGTTCAGCAGCAATTTTAGCCTTCACTATTGTTCTCAAGTCGCTTATTCTACCCCTGAAAATACCGTTTACATGCCTTTTTACCATGATTAAAAAAAATAGTGACTTTGATCTGTTCCTGATTCCAGAATTCGCAGATCCGCCGTCCGGTCGAAAAACCAACCTACATTTTTTTCTTGAAGATATCGAATTCGTATCCAATTCTTTAGTTGCCAACCAATTATTTTGCCGGACCATTCGCCTCAATTTCCGTCCGAACTAACTAATATCTGAATCTATAACCAACTACTTTATTCTCCCAATCAATTTTGTCTTATCTTATAGCCTAGTCAACCAATTATAATTATTCTCCATCTTTACGAACAATATTTCAGAATTATCATTAGCTTAATATCCAAGTAGTACGTTATTACAAACTCATGCAGCTTTGAAAAAACACCGGTCGATGGTAGAGCAAACGCGTCACAATCGCAAGAGGCTGATTGGTCGGTGTAAGCAATGATAAAAGCAGAGTTTCAAGAGAGAGAGAGAGAGAAGAGAGAGTTCAGCAGCAATTTTAGCCTTCACTATTGTTCTCAAGTCGCTTATTCTACCCCTGAAAATACCGTTTACATACCTTTTTACCATGATTAAAAAAAATAGTGACTTTGATCTGTTCCTGATTCCAGAATTCGCAGATCTGCCGTCCGGTCGAAAAACCAACCTACATTTTTTTTTCTTGAAGATATCGAATTCGTATCCAATTCGTTAGTTGCCAACCAATTATTTTGCCGGACCATTCGCCTCAATTTCCGCCCGAACTAACTAATATCTGAATCTATAACCAACTACTTTATTCTCCCAATCAATTTTGTCTTATCTTATAGCCTACTCAACCAATTATAATTATTCTCCGTCTTTACGAAGAATATTTCAGAATTATCATTAGCTTAATATCCAAGTAGTACGTTATTACAAACTCATGCAGCTTTGAAAAAACACCGGTCGATGGTAGAGCCAACGCGTCACAATCGCAAGAGGCTGATTGGTCGGTGTAAGCAATGATAAAAGCAGAGTTTCAAGAGAGAGAGAGAGAGAAGAGAGAGTTCAGCAGCAATTTTAGCCTTCACTATTGTTCTCAAGTGGCTTATTCTACCCCTGAAAATACCGTTTACATGCCTTTTTACCATGATTTAAAAAAATAGTGACTTTGATCTGTTCCTGATTCCAGAATTCGCAGATCCGCCGTCCGGTCGAAAAACCAACCTACATTTTTTTTTCTTGAAGATATCGAATTCGTATCCAATTCGTTAGTTGCCAACCAATTATTTTGCCGGACCATTCGCCTCAATTTCCGTCCGAACTAACTAATATCTGAATCTATAACCAACTACTTTATTCTCCCAATCAATTTTGTCTTATCTTATAGCCTACTCAACCAATTATAATTATTCTCCGTCTTTACGAACAATATTTCAGAATTATCATTAGCTTAATATCCAAGTAGTACGTTATTACAAACTCATGCAGCTTTGAAAAAACACCGGTCGATGGTAGAGTCAACGCCTCACAATCGCAAGAGGCTGATTGGTCGGTGTAAGCAATGATAAAAGCAGAGTTTCAAGAGAGAGAGAGAGAAGAGAGAGTTCAGCAGCACCCTGAGAGGTCATATCGACTCGGAACGTCCGAGCGTTGCTCTATCGCTAATGACAAAGCCGAGAGGTAATGACAACGGAGGGCTATTATTCCGCATTTGGCGTCACGCACCTGCTCGCACGTTTCGCCCGTTGTACAACCCGTAGTACCATCTCTGTACGAAGGAGCTTGGAATCGGTGCTTGCTGGGCGTCGCGTTTCTCCCTCAGGGGGAATCGCAATTGCTATATAGCGCATACTCTATCCGTTGAGCCTAGATATACAGTGCTGCGCGGGAGCTATTGGTATATCCAGTGCATACGTATCGTGTACGTCCAGTCGAGCCCGGCCAGCTTGACGTCCTTCGGCGCGAGCATGCAGCGCCATTTTGCAATTACACAGGGAGGGAGGGTAGATATATCGATATTAATCGAAACCCCCGGTATTCGTAGTAGCACGTACCTGCATACATAGCAGATTATCCAACGACGTTGTATGCATTCAAAGCACTGTCTGCTTCATGCTTCATGCTTACTGCGCAAATGGGAGAGAGTAATGAATTAATAATATTCTTTTATGGAATCGTTTATTGTTCCGCACTAAATAAAATTAGACTGACGAGATTGTATCGAAACTTGATGTCGATTTGTTTGTCCTCTGATTGTTTATTATTGGGAGTGACTTTGTTGCCTTGACAACCTGACCAACACCCGAAAAATCAAGTTGCAAATGTGTCGTTTTCTATCTTTAACATTATGACGACTTTTTACAAATTTTGACGGTGATGCCCCAAGTACAAAAAAATATATGGGGCTATCTGAATTTTTCATACTTCGACTCTGACCCGAAGCTACAATAATTTTAACAATTTTTTATCAGAAAATATTTTGAAAAGGAAAGAACACGTATTTTTTTGTTCGGCGCTACGAACGATATTTTCGACAAACGAATTTTTATTAAAATTTGAATTTTTCGGTATGTATATTTTTTTCTTCGTTAATATCTTGAAAATTAACATTCCTATCAAAAAATGTCCACGATCGGATTTGTTCAGTTTATGAAAAGCTACATAATGTATATAAAAAAAAATTATTTTCGTTTTTTTGACGTTTTTTTTATGACGTTAAACAACAAACTGATTTTTTTAAACAAAAAGAATAAAAGAAGTTTACTCTAAAGAATCAAGCGTGTTGAAAGTGTGTTGTTTTCTATCTTTAACATTATGACGACTTTTTACACGTTTTGAGCGTAATGCCCCTAGTAAAAAAATATATGGGGCCATCTGAATTTTTCATACTTCGACCCTAACCCCCTTCAATAATTTTAACAATTTTTTATCGGAAAATATTTTGAATAGGAAAACACGTATTTTTTTGTTTTGCGCTACGAGCGATATTTCCGACAGACGAATTTTTATAAAAATTTGAATTTTTCGGTATGTATATTTTTTTATTCGTTAATATTTTGAAAATTAACATTCCTATCAAAAAATGTCCACGATCGGATTTGTTCAGTTTATGAAAAGCTACATAATGTATATAAAAAAAAATTATTTTCGTTTTTTTGACGTTTTTTTTATGACGTTAAACAACAAACTGATTTTTTTAAACAAAAAGAATAAAAGAAGTTTACTCTAAAGAATCAAGCGTATTGAAAGTGTGTTTTCTATCTTTAACATTGTGATGTCTTTTTATACACTTTAAGCGTGTTGCATTTTACATATCATTACCATGTAAAATGCCCCAAGTAAAAAAAGATTATATATAGTCCGACATATGGAATTGGGCATATATAGTCTGCATAAACTCTATATACATTTTAAATACAATCGATATGCAATTTATATAAAAGCCCAACTGTGTAATTGGTTTTATGCATAAATTGTATATAGATTGTATATAGACCGTACATAGATTACACAAGCCCAATTCTATGTTTAAAACTGTACATATTTTTATATACTTTATATAGGGGGAATCCTAGCTGAATTTTTCATGCTCTGACCCTGACCTCCATCAATAATTTTGACAATTTTTAAAAACTGATTCCACGCAATCAATTCAATACAAAACTCCAGAATCTACATAAACATGATTCTGTACAGAGAAAATAAGCAAATTTCTAGGTACCAATTTTATACATTACCATACGTGTGACGAAACTAGATGTGTCTGATTGGTCAAAGTGACGACGTCTAATTTTGTCAATGAGCACGTTAAGCCAATGAGAATTTAGTCCGATCAGCGATCGTTTACAGTTTGTAAACGAGCAGAAGAGGAACATGTAGTATCGTAACTTGTGCAGAATTGCCATATGTGGATTGACAAATATACGTGAAATGACCGCATAGAATCAGCGTTTAGTTTTCTGCCGCGTGTATTTTTTGCGTATTCATATATTCATGCTAATTCGGTAATGTTTCCACTTCGGTGCGCATAGCCGGCTATCAATTTTTTTAACAACTCATTTTCCATTTCGACGTGAAACTTTTTCATTCTTTATTTCTTTCGCCATGTTATGAATTTCCTCTCTTTTCCTCATAATCTCCATTATGTGTCCATCCGGTGGTTGCAAACCATAAGCCGCATGTATTCGAAAAAAATATAATGGAACGATGATGACGTCCTGATAGAATTACGTAAAAAATGGCATCGAACATATTATACATAATTCGTCAGTTGCATAGAGCAAGAAGTAATAGCGGTACTATCCTTGCGTATAACAAACGCGTCCATTCAATTTAGCTCGAGCTGTCTCTCGGTCTTTCCACGAGAGGAGCTCTCGGCGTTACTGCACTGTTGCTACGACCACTACTACCGTTGCAATGCTGATGCTACTTGGCGTTTCGGGCATCGTAATAAAGTGCGCACTAGCTTTAGCTTCTTTTCTCTCTTCTTTTGCCACGTTGGCGCTCACGTCGCGTCCCCGGTATTACTACGACCTACCACTACCACAACAACTACTACTACTACTACTACTACAGCTACTACCGTTTTTCTGAGTCTCTTTCGGCGAACAAGCGCAAGCAAGCATGAGGTGCTTCTTTCTTTCCGCCCTTTCTATCTCGGGCGGGCGAGCGCGCTCGAAATAACGAGCGGGTGCGGAAGTACAAAGGAGCGCACGATATATTTCGCCCTTCGGCCTTCGCCTCCTCCTTCTCCACCTTCTCATTCTACTCCTTTTACCCTTTCTTCTCTCTTTCTACCTTGGTTCACCGTCTCTTCCTCATCTACCTCTTCCACCATTTTCCACCCGTCTCACTATGTTTTCTCTCGTCTCTTTTCAATAGTTTCGCTCGAGCGAAGCTGCGAGCTTCTACGTCCCAAAGGCACCCCCAAAACCCTCACACTCCTTTTTTGCCATACTCGTGTCTTTCTCTCACCGTCCTATCTCACTTCAACATCGGTGCTACTGCCACGAAGAGTGCCGCTTAGGTCGCTTTCCACCGGCGGACGACGACGAGTGGGGGGGGGGGGGGGGGGGGGGGGCAAGAATAAGGGCGTGAGGGCAACGGTTGGCCACACCGAACTATACGTCTCTATAGGAAGCTTCGTTACGTCGATTTATCGTTTAATAAAAGGTGATACATGGTTCGCTCCCACTCGAAACTGGCACGCCAAAAGTTCACCAGTCAGAAACCCATGGCCCCCACAGCCGCAGTGCGATCCCCCATGGACCCGGTTGCTTTCTGGCCATTTTATTTACGTGTGCCAAGCTTATACCTTGGATGACCACCTAGCGCGTTCTCGCAAACTTGCGACACACGAAAAAGAAGAAGATAAGAAGTATAAGAAAGTCGCAACAGGGTGTACAATCTCCAGTGTGTCCAGAGTCATTCGTTCTTTTTCTTTTTTCTTCTTCATTTTGAGTTTGCCAAGCGTTGTGTTTTCTTTTCCACTTTGGTGTAAGGTCTTTTTACCGAGGACAACTGCAGAACGGGGATTCCGGGCGCGAGCGACTCGTCAATATATCCGCAACAGCCGAGCGAATTTGTCCCGAGTGCAAATAACAATAACACGAATACCACCTATGTGTATGCTTGTGTCGTGTATACTACGGGCAACACAACGTCAGAACGAAGGCGAAATGGTTTATCGCGAACTCTCACGTTGTTAGAGAAAGTAGTAATCCGCTTGGCACACATGGGAAATCTTGACAACTTCATATTGACGTTTTTGCCCGCGTTCAGTTATCTACCCCTCGGTGCATTCATACCTATTGCTTCTCTTTCGTTATAAAAATTTTACACGAATAAGAGTTTAAATAAAAATCTGAAATTTACTTCTGCATGGAAAGAAATGTTTGGTTGTGACAACTACGTTCCCAATTTGCTGTACACAGGGTCTCATAAATTAGTTGTCCCAATCATATGGAATAGTAACCTCAACTATTTACTTGATTAGTTCTTGCCAGATTAGTAAGCGTTATCAATCCAATTGGTGGGACTACCATTCGAATCGTTAGGAGTACCATTTGAATCGTTGGCACTACTATTCGAATTGATCGGTATTACCATTCGAATCGTTGGGGCTACCATTCGAATCGTCGGTATTACCATTCGAATCGTTTCCATTTGAGTTGCAAGGGAAATAGAGTAATCGGTTGGTTGTGTCAACTCATTTGTACGTTACGCCAACTAATCTCTTCTTTTCATGTAATGCCGTTTATTTCATGTTCCCCATTTTTGGGCAAGGTGGGTGTGCATAACCCAGAATAGTATTCAACCCTTAAGCAGTTTACCGATATCCTGGTACGACTGCCATACGGCTATCTTATTGTTGTCTGCCAACCAACTAAGTACGTTTGATGCTGAATGAATAAAAAGCATGTTGTAATAATGGAGGTGCATCAAATAAGAACCCCAACTAAGCGAAATTAGCGCATGTTTGACTTGTCAAAGAGCCTTTCTCATCGCCCTTTCCGCGAGTTTCTGTGTAACCCTTTCTTTGAAAACCCCTGTGACAAACTCTCCTTTACTCTAACACGAACATCGTACCTAGTACCTCGCGCCGTCCAAGTCACACAGAGTCCCTTTTGCCATGGCTTCTGTCTCCCAATCCTCCGCAATTCTGTCGAGCAAAACCGAGATCACTACGACCAAGGAATCCAAGAGAAAGTGAGACAGAGAGATGAATAAGAAACGTCCGTCTCTCTTGCTCTCACTCTCCGCCTCTGAAATGTCAATTCACACGCTTCGAGGGATGCCAGGTTCTCGGGGACGATCGAGACACCCCTAACAGCGCATCTCTGTCGCAACGCTCCGCCACCTCTGCCTCGCTTTGACGCTCGGGAATGTCAATCTTGTGTACCACACCAACGGCAAACGTCCCGGATAAAGCGCGGGAGTTCGCGTTGTCTACATCGACTCCAGTTACGGCGAAACTGTCGCTATTCCATGCGTTATATTGCTCTACGCGTATTGTCATTTGATTCTCTCATTCAGTTGCGATTTACTGTACCAATTTATATAGATACACTATGAGTGTTATAACTGCGATGGAGAAGCTTTGCTTTAGTTATAGCAACACTCTCCGTAACGCAAAGTTGAGCCGAGTTAAAGTGTAGACCCTTCAAACACCTTTCGTTGAATCAAAATGGGTAAAATATGCCACTTTTAAAGATTCATACACAGGTCTAAGAACAAGGAGGTCCAGACATATAAATTTTGGACCTAAATTTTCTGCGTTCACTTTAAGTTGGTAGTATCTGCCATTTCCGGAGGTTCTTCGGAGGTTCATGATCCTCGACTTACTCGGCTGAACTTTTAGGTTTCGAAGAGGGTCTAAATTTTAACTCGGGAATCCTCGTTCTTCCTCCTATGACGTAAGCGTAAGTGTAAACGTGCAAGGAAAAAACGACTTGGTTAAGATAACGAAAGAAATAGTTGGACCCAACCAAGTGTCTTAGTGCTGTGAGGGACAGGCGATTAATTGGTTGGATCAAGTATTTTCACTTGGTTGGCTGTGTATCGTTGCTCGAACATTGTGACGTGATTTTACGTCACATCATAAATGCACTTTGTCAAAAGTTGGCTGACAGCACTATCCGTTTTCTTCATTTCGTCGGATGATACCGGCATTATTTATTAAACCTCACTAATCTTTTTGCACCTCGTAATCTTCCAAGTTTTATTTTTTGCATTCTCGTACAACTTCGTCACTTTATATGCCTTCACGCGATTTCACGATCTTCTACGACAGAACAATGGCGGCTAACACGCAAATACAAAACAGCTACCGTTGGAATGCGATTAAAATTCGTTGTGTGATCTATTCAAGTCAAGTAACTCGGAATGGTAAATGCGACGAATACTAGGTCGTTGCACCGACCTACCTGATGGTTGGGAAAAGAAATTTTAGCTCAACAAACAAACAATTCGTTGACCTAACGGAGCCATTTTTTCCGTGCAGTTGCGATTTACACGCAAAAAAGGGTTGGTTAGAACAACTAAGCGCTTAGTTATATATGCGCCAACTAAGTTATTGGTTAGACCAATCAAGTTATTTGATAACCAACCAAGTTATTGACTAACCAAGATCATTTAGTTGGTGTAACCAATAACTTGGTTGGTCTAGCCAATAATTTAATTGGCGCATATATAACCAAGCGTTTTCGTTGATCTAACTAAGCCTTTTCCTGCGTGTTCTGTACCAACTCATAGATATTGCATGAGCGTTATAACTGCAATGGAGAAGCTTGGTTTTAGTTATAGAAATAGTCTCCGTAACTCAATCCTCATCGCTCCCTCGTTTTCCCTTCTATGACCTGAACTTCAGTGTAAATGTGTACAAATCACGAGAAGAATCGAACTTTGGTTCACATATGATCCGACAGTAAGTTAGAGATCAATTCGCAGCATGGTTTAGTACATGCTAGATACTCACTGTGTTTTACTCTTAGTCCTTTTTTCCATTTACTTTTTTGTTCCTCTGTCTCTTATCACGCATTTACACGAAAAAAAAAACAATTTCGTTGTGATAACCATCAAGTTACTGGTTAAATATGTGCCAGATGATTAATTAGTTCGATGAACCAAGATATCCCGAGTTGAAAATTAGACCCTCTTCAAAACCTAAATGTAGCAGTCCCGCGGGGTAAACGGAGGTTCCTGCATTACTTTGACACTCGTCAAAACCTCCGAAAATGGCAGATATTACCCGAATGGAATAAACGAAATCTACTGTAGACTAAAATTTTTATGTCCGGACCTCCAATTAGGTTGTACAGAGTGAAAAGAGGTCCTGAGACCCTTGTATAAACCTCCAAAAGTCTCATATTTTACCCATTTTAATTCAATGAAGGGAAGGGTTTAAATTTTAACTCGGGATTGATTACGACTACCAAATTCATGATTGGTATAACCAATTAATTGACTGTCACATATTTAACTAGTAACTTGATTATCCCAACTAACCTGTTTTTTTCCTGTACTCTGTTTCCGCTATATGTCTCCTTTTCTCAAGTTCTTCAATCTCACGTTAGCTGTCTGCTCCCAACGTACCTACTTTCGTACTCGCTCTATGCCGTGGCGAACTCTCTAGGCTCGCGCAAACGTCATCTCGTATTCTTTACGTGAACCCAGAAGCAGCAGTAGAGGCAGTGGCACCAAGTACGAGCGAAAGCTTCAAGGCTGTTGAGCTATATACCAGTGTAATGTCGAGAAGTCTCGTCCTTTTTCCCTCTTTGCCTCGACCTCTAGAAAAAAGAAAAAAAACACTGCTGAAGAGAATAGGGGAAAGAGGGAGAGTCGAAAAGGAGGGAATGGAGGGTAAAATAAGAAGAGAAGGAAAACTCGAAGGGCGAAGGGAGATAAAGGGCAGATAGACGAGCTCTCCTCTCCCTCTTTTTTTCTCTCTTACTCTCTCGTTCGGCCTTTGATCGTTTGCGAGGTAAAAAAAAATTTCAGCTTGCCAAACAATACGTGCGCACTGGTGCTCGCTTCTGCTTCTGGTTGATGGTATGAGCCGCTCCACTCTGCTACTCTGCTGCTGGGCTAGCGGTGGGTACCGTTCCGCTCGCTCGGCCCAGCGAATGGGAAACTGCAAAGTTCGTTAATTACGGAGTTTCAACAGCTTTTCTCGGGATCGACGAGCTCGTGGTGCGCCCAGCATCAGCGAGTCGACTGAGCGAGAACGTGGCCGCAGACAGAGCTGAAGAGAGTTAGCAAAGAGAGAAGAGGGGTGGTAAAGAGAAGCGAGCGAGAGAAAATGCGACGAAAGGGAGATTTGCCGGTGGTGATGGTGATAGGGTGGCCAGTAGTGGGAGAAGGGCAAAGCCGATCTGGTATTTACGCTTCACGGTCCCGATGCACTTCTCTGTTGGCGATTCGTTGATAGTCGCGGCTCCGCGCTTGTAGCATTCGCGGTAGTTTGAGCACCATCACGATGGTAGGATCGTCATCACAGTCGAATCGTTCTCTGTCCGTGCGAAACTGCTAATGTTGGCTCCTTTCTTAAATCTGCCAACGACACCAAAATCTCTTTAACCAACGTCCTTTGTTCCTTTCCTTTCGAGCGACTTGTGCCGGTCTAAGCCGGATTACGCCTAGCGAGGTACACAGAGTGAGAGAAAGACAGAATAGAGATTCAGCGTACAACACAAGCGAGAATAACTTACTGATAAGGTTGTCCGAACCAAAAGCCGAAAATTTACCAGCAAAAACGCAAACGCTACACTGAGAGCAGAGTTTGTTAACAGTTGAATAATCAAGTGTTACATATGGCGAAAAATGAACGATTTAGTTATTGGTACTTAATGTATGTTGGGCCAAATAAGATTTGTTAACTACATATTAACAAATGTCAGCGACCTTCCTTTCGGACAATTCAATGTTATTTAGCTCAACTGAGATCTAATAAGAATAAGTAAATGGTTCATTTCGGCCTATTTAACACTTGATTTGTTAACTGTTAAACTCTTCACGGAAAGAAATGATTTGTTCAATAAGCTCCAAGCGAAAGAATTGGTTGGGACATTGAACTAATTGGTTAGAGAAACAAATTAGTTAGTTGAGGCGACAAACCAGTTGGTCGAGCTCGAAAATTAATTGGTTGGCAACTAATGAACTGGGTGTCACAACCAACTAGTTTGTCGGTTCAACCAAAAAATTGTTTAACCTAGCTAACTTTGTCGGTTGGAGCGTATGGTTGGGGCATTCAATTTTTTTTCTCCGCGTTCTCTCAGTGTATGCATCCGGAAATCATCAGGGGTAACCATCGATGTAAATGCCAAGGCGTTCAAACGGCATAGAAGAAAATTGTCGTGGAAAATGTACATTATATAGTTCGACCGAATTAGCAAATGAGCCAGAAACTCACGAGAGGAAAAGCACGAAGTGAATGGTGAATGCAGATGTGAAGCTGAGCTTGGAGCTTGAACAGATAGCGGGGGTGCGATAACTGCAAATATCTACGAGGCTATGCATGCATATACCAACTGGTACTGTACGGTATAGTTTGGGTGGGGGGGGGGGGGGGGGATTTCCAGCTTCCGCCTCGTGGAGCTGTGCATTGCACATTTATAGATGTGATGCTAGAAAGCGAAAGATAGTATAGATATGCGCATAACATAACACAGTATACATATACATGTATGGGGCATTCCATACCAATTCGACCATCGGCCGACCCTCAACTTCTCAAATATGGTTCACGATTTTTTGTATTAATCTTTCGCATAAAAAATGCATGTGTAATTTTTTTCAGTTCTTTTTTTAACGTCGTTTTTTAATTATAAATATTTACAACTAAACAAACAACGCAATTTTTTTCAGTTTTCAAATTTTTTTGAAAAATACTGTGTCGTAAAATGACTATTGGTTGGACACGTTTTTTTTTGTTGTGGTTTTGTAAATAGTATGCATTTATTTATTTATACATGTGATACAGGGTAGAAAATATTATGCGTTAATTTCTAGGTTTATATCTACGTGTCAGTAGAGTATAATTATTGTGAGGAAATTTACAGAATTCAAATTAATAAAACTGATTTTTATGAAAGACGTTACTTTCTAATAGGGGAGCTTCTCTTTGCAGAAAGAACTCGGGTGGTTAATCATTCTGCAGTAGTATAGCCGGAACAAATACCTTTGATTCGGTTGAGGAATCACCGGCGGGATTCTGATTAAAAACTGATTTGATCGGGCTTTATAAGTACGCCCGGGTGGGATAGATACGCGTGCTTGCGAGAAACTCGAGCGCCTGGATGCCATCTGTCGGCGCGGTGCGAACTACTTGGCCTGCCGCGTGGCTCGCTCGCCTGTGGTTGCGCGAGAGTCGAGCGCGCGGATGCGCCATCTGTTGGCGTGGCGCGAACTCCACAAATTTTGAATTGGTAAATGTTTTGGGACAGGTAAGAAAAAAAACTGTAGGTACGAGGAAAATAGTTGGTCGCCTGTGGACAACAACTGCGATGAACAACAAAATTTTTGTTCCACAAGCCAAAGTGGAGAAAACATTATTACTATTTTTTTAATATGGGGCGAATTTTATGCCAACTCGACCACGGCTGAAACTCACTTAACCAAATATGGTTCGTGATTTTTTACGTTATTCTTCCACATAGAAAAATGCATGTTGAATTTTTTCTGATTTTTTTATTGGAATTTTTCATTTATAAATATTTAAAGCTAAACAAAGGACGCCTCAACTTGTAAATTCAAATTTTTTTATACTACGATAATCAACAAAATTTTGACTCACAAGCAAAAATGAAAAAATAATTTCTTCTGTATTTTTTTGGTATTGATTACATTTTTCGGATAATCGCGAACCATATTTAGTTCGGTGAGGTTCAGCCTTTGGTTAAATTAGAATGAAATGCGCCCTAAAATGCGAGATAAAATGTTTTCTCCACTTTGGCTTATGGATAAAAAATATTGTTATTTATCGCCGTATTGGAAAAAAAAAACTTTCATAATTTAAAAAAAATGGCGTTATTTAGCTTTACATATTTATAATGAAAATACGACGTTAAAAAAAATCTGAAAGAAATTCTACATGCATTATTTATGTTAAAGAAAAACATTTAAAAACGCGAAGTTGAGTGTCGTTCGTTGGTCGAGTTGGCATGGAATGGCCCATATATACAACACACAGGCACGGTATTCACAGTAACGCTCGAGGACCCACGGAAGAGACGTTTAAAGCGAAGATAGAGGCTTGAACCATGCGTCGCCAAACTCTTTCCCACTTTTCTCTACCCCCCCCCCCCCCCCCCCCCCCCGGAATAATACTTGTACATATCTATCCGCAGTGGATATACATACAGAACTAGTACTTCGTACTTGGTGAATTCCGTTCAAGCGCTCGCCCGGTTTTCACGCTCGCCTCCATTTCGTATATTTAAACAGCCCGCGGGATAGACGGGAAATACTATTTGTCAACACTTGTGCTTTTATACCATCGGTCTCGGGGTTGAACAGTGCGGATTCGGTGCGGTGTTGCACAGCCGCGGCACCAACGGATGCTGAGGGAGGCGAAGGAGAAGCAGGGGATGCGGTCACCCAGCATCGTCGGTAAATCATGTTGCAACTGGGAAACTACTGGCGCCTCGACGATTCAGCTCTATTCCAGGAGGTTTAGTGTGCGTGGCCCCGTGTCAAAACTATTCAGGCTTCGCGGATGTGCCCACGAGAGAGGAGAGACGCTCGGACGAGCGTGCAGAACGCGGTGGTTCCCTACGTGAGCTCACGTTGTTCATATCTACAAACCCCTACAAACGTTACAGTGTACACTGCACATCGGAGCTGGGCAACTACCCCAACGCTTGCTGTGCTACTGGCCGCTGGAGAGACAATTATTGTCCAGTCCAGTCGCCGGACTTCCTGCATAACTAGCGGTAATGGTCGGCCAGTGTTTCTCTTCCTCTCCTTCTCTCTCTCTCTTGCAATTCGACTACGTGACGTCAGAGACGAGACAAACGTGCCAGCTCTGCATTGAAAAATAATTTATCGTTGATTCAATAGCTTGAAATTATTGTATATATCTCTCTATATTATAAAAAGATCTCGCCGCCGCCGCCGCCGTGTCAAGAATCGAGGGACTTAGAATAATTCGGGCTCGAGGCTTGGCGGAAAGGGGTGGGGCTAGCCCCAGGGGCTGGGACTAGCCCCACCCCTTTCCGCCAAGCCCCGAGCCCGAATTATTCTAAGTCCTTTTCCAAAAACATAGGCCCCCCAAGGGTGGGGGCACCCTTTAGGGGGGGGGCTTTGGTGGGGGCGCCTTTTGGGGGGGGGGGGGGGCACTCTTGGGTGGGGGGCGATTGCGAGCGCGCGAGCCACATTACAATCCTAGTATATATATATTGGGTATATAACTGGACTGATAATTGTTGGAATTGCATATGGGATTAAATAATAATGGGTACAGTTTATATTTCAAAATGAAATTAAAAATTTTTTAAAAGAATTTTTTAATTGTAAGTAGAAAATAAAAATATAAATAGAATGAAATTACTGTTTTTTTTTTTTTGTATAAGTGAATTATCATCACTCTGGATATTAGGGATCGGCCAGTGTTTCTCTTCCTCTCCTTCTCTCTCTCTCTCTCTCTTGCAATTCGACTACGTGACGTCAGAGACGAGACAAACGTGCCAGCTCTGCATTGAAAAATAATTTATCGCTGATTCAATAGCTTGAAATTATTGTATATATCTCTCTATATTATAAAAAAATCTCGCCGCCGCCGCCGCCGCCATGTCCAGAATCGAGGGACTTAGAATAATTCGGGCTCGATGCTTGGCGGAAAGGGGTGGGGCTAGCCTCAGGGGCTGGGACTAGCCCCACCCCTTTCCGCCAAGCCCCGAGCCCGAATTATTCTAAGTCCTTTTCCAAAAACATAGGCCCCCCAAGGGTGGGGGCACCCTTTAGGGGGGAGGGCTTTGGCGGGGGCACCTTTTGGGGGGGGGCACTCTTGAGTGGGGGGCGATTGCGAGCGCGCGAGCCACATTACAATCCTAGTATATATATATTGGGTATATAACTGGACTGATAATTGTTGGAATTGCATATGGGATTAAATAATAATGGGTACAGTTTATATTTCAAAATAAAATTAAAAATTTTTTAAAAGAATTTTTTAATTGTAAGTAGAAAATAAAAATATAAATAAAAATTATAAAATATATAAATAAAAATAATAAAAATGAAATTACTGTTTTTTTTTGTATAAGTGAATTATCATCACTCTGGATATTAGGGATCGGCCAGTGTTTTTCTTCCTCTCCTTCTCTCTCTCTTGCTATTCAACTACGTGACGTCAGAGACGAGACAAACGTGCCACAATAAAATCCTAGTATATATATATTGGGTATATAACTGGACTGATAATTGTTGGAATTGCATATGGGATTAAATAATAATGGGTACAGTTTATATTTCAAAATAAAATTAAAAATTTTTTAAAAGAATTTTTTAATTGTAAGTAGAAAATAAAAATATAAATAGAATGAAATTACTGTTTTTTTTTTTTTTTGTATAAGTGAATTATCATCACTCTGGATATTAGGGATCGGCCAGTGTTTCTCTTCCTCTCCTTCTCTCTCTCTCTCTCTCTTGCTATTCAACTACGTGACGTCAGAGACGAGACAAACGTGCCAGCTCTGCATTGAAAAATAATTTATCGTTGATTCAATAGCTTGAAATTATTGTATCTATATTTATTGGGTATATAACTGGACTGATAATTGTTGGAATTGCATATGGGATTAAATAATAATCGGTACAGTTTATTTTTTAAAATAAAATTTAAATTTTTTTAAAAGAATTTTTTAATTGGAAGTAGAAAATAAAAATATAAATAGAATTGAATTTTTTTTTTTTGTATAGGTGAGTTATCATCACTGTGGATATTAAAGTCATAGCTCTATAAATTTTCATTGAACTCACTGCAAAATAATATTAACAATATTCTGGAGAATTCAACAAAAATGCATTATCACAGAACTTTTATTACTATTAATAATAAATCATTTTATAAACGAATTTACTAACGATGACTAAGTTAGTAAATTACTTTCAGTCCTTAAGTTGATTCACAACGAAAGTCAAAATAGAACGATGTTTTTGCTAAATCGCCGAAAATGTTTTGTAAAATCGATGATAATCAACTTGTCTCATCAACGTTTTGTTCAAGCTATACTTTTTTTCGATAATTACATTCAGTTTTCTTGTATGCATTTTTCGGTAATTGTAACTACTGTTTAAATATCTAGTGGGAAAATCCTATCGCGATGAAAATTGCAAGTTGCAAGGTGTACAATAGTACATTACGTTGGCGGGGGCAGAAATTCACACGAGGTGAAAAGTTGGAATTCCCATGTAACGTACCCTTTTCTCCCGATTTCGCTAAAAAATAACCACATTTCGTGTGTGCAACAAGGACGGAGATTAAGCTTATTTTTAACAAATGAGGACACGCATGCGTAGTATGGTTTTAATTAATCTCGCCGGGCAGAAATGAGCTGATTACCTCCCAAGGGAGGTAATGAAAGCGGACAGCGCATACGTACGTCATTCGTAACAAATGAGTGATTTCCCGCCCGCTTTGCGGATACGAAATGGGGTTATTTTAGCGCAGTCGGGGGAAAAATTTTATTCACAATTTAGATAAATTCATTTTACGTTCTGTACTTAGTTCCGATTCTGTTAAATAAATACAGGTTTTGGAAAAATACGGAACGTAGTTAGAATGTTTTGATTACAAATTTTATCCAAATGGAGGAACAAGAGCATCGATACGAGCAGCTGTCGAAAAAAGTTGTGACAATCCGCCTTTCCAGAAAACCCATCCTAGTAATGCATTCAGATTTCTTTATACACCTAAAATAACAGTTCGAGATATTTCAAATAGCATTAGATTGTTCTCTTTGCTTCCAAATCGTCGACTTATTTTTGAGTCAATTATGCCTAAAGTATGAAAATATTACCATAGCTATGTAAATACCATCGAATACCATTTAAAAAATGGTATGCTGGATGCATACCATTTTTTAAACTATCTAATATTCTCAAAACCAGAAGGCATAGTTTTAAAAAAAAGAAAGATAAAAAGCTCCACGTACTGACGCACCCCAAAGATTTAACTGTAAAACAAGAGAGACCTTTTGGCACGGAAGCCCCATCTTTTCTCTCAAGAAAGGGAAAAATGTGGGGGTGGGGGGAGTTAGAATGAGAAAGGAATGAAAGCGTCGTCGGAAGACTCGCACCTGTCGCCGAGCGAGAGTCTTGGTTTATTGTTTGCTGGTCTCTCTCGCTTTCTCTCCCTCTTTTCTTTCTCCTCATTTTTTTTTCTTTTTTTCATCCCCCTTCTGTCTTTCGGCCTGAGTACTCGGTGGCTTATAACGAAAGGCAGATAGGGGTTGCAGCGTCTCGTTGCAGAAGAGCCGTAGTTGCTCGCTACAGTCGAGAGAAGAGAAAGAAGCTTGGAGAAAAAGAAAGTCGTTCGTGATATAGAAGAACTCTGTAGCTATATATACGCCCAGCAACTAACTATATATCTTCAGGATTTCTCCACCCCTGATGCTGCTACTGCTGCTGTTTCTATGCGAGCATATTCTCTGCTTCTGTATAGCTTGTTACAGTGGCGGTGTACCCGTGCGGTAGATCCTTGGGGATTGACTCTCGGATTAGCCCTGACTGCTGCGAGTCCCTCCTCTGTGCACATTCTCGTGTTCTCTCTTTCTCTTTCGTCCCCGGTGTGACCAAAATTATTTTGGAGCGTTTTTTTTTGCGTCACGCTGCAGAGCAAGCCTCTCGCGCGGCTGCCCCACTCTGGGGTTGTGTCTCTCGGGCGAATCACCGGTGGATGAGGAGGGAGGAATGGGGTGGGGGTGGTTGGGAGGGTGGGCGGAGGCTGAGGGCTGCAGCCACCCACCCGCGAGCGCGGGGATGCAGACGGTGCTGGTTTTAATGAACTCTTTCACCCGCCACTCGTGCCACCCTTAAACCGCCGCTTTAACTCGAGGTTCTCAACTCCCTGACGGATCGATCGACTCCACGAGGTCGCTATCCGCCCTGTGAGGTAACACACCTAAGCGAACTTTGCCCTGTTAAAGGTTCTTCAATGTGATGTAAGGAATATACACATGGGATAGAATTTAGTTGGAATAAGACAAATTGGCTTAAGATTGGAAAAATTGGGATGATGATCGAACACCTGAGTTTTATTTTCAAGTGCATGTCAGTTTTCAACTTTTTACATTCGTACTTTGCCCTGTTAAAGGTTTTGGAATATGATGTAAGGAATATACACATGGGAAATAGTTTAGTTAGAATTGGAGAGGATGAATTGGCTTGAGATTGGAAAAATTGTGATGATGATCGAACACCTAATTTATGTGTATTCGAACTTTGCCCTGTTAAAGGTTCTGGAATATGATGTAAGGAATATACACATGGGAAAAAGTTTAGTTAAAATAGGAGGGGATAAATTGGCTCGAGATTGGAAAAATTGGGATGATCATCGAATACCTGAGTTATGTTTTCAACTGCACGTGAGTTTTCAACTTTTTACATTCGTACTTTGCCCTGTTAAAGGTTTTGGAATATGATGTAAGGAATATACACATGGGGAAAAGTTTAGTTAAAATAGGAGGGGATAAATTGGCTTGAGATTGGAAAAATTGGGATGATCATCGAATACCTGAGTTATGTTTTCAACTGCACGTGAGTTTTCAACTTTTTACATTCGTACTTTGCCCTGTTAAAGGTTTTGGAATATGATGTAAGAAATATACACATGGGCAAAAGTTTAGTTAAAATAGGGGAGGATGAATTGGCTTGAGATTGCAAAAATTGGGATGATGATCGAACACCTAAGTTATGTTTTCAAGTGCACGTGAGTTTTCAACTTTTTACATTCGTACTTTGCCCTGTTAAAGGTTTTGGAATATGATGTAAGGCATATACACATGGGGAAAAGTTTAGTTAAAATAGGAGGGGATAAATTGGCTTGAGATTGGAAAAATTGGGATGATGATCGAACACCTGAGTTATGTTTTCAAGTGCACATGAGTTTTCAACTTTTTACATTCGTACTTTGCCCTGTTAAAGGTTTTGGAATATGATGTAAGGAATATACACATGGGAAAAAGTTTAGTTAAAATAGGAGAGGATGAATTGGCTTGAGATTGAAAAAACTGGGATGATGATCGAACATCTGAGTTATGTTTTCAAGTGCACGTGAGTTTTCAACTTTTTACATTCGTACTTTGCCCTGTTAAAGGTTTTTGAATATGATGTAAGGAATATACACATGGGAAATAGTTTAGTTAGAATAGGAGGGGATAAATTGGCTTGAGATTGGAAAAATTGGGATGATGCTCGAACACCTGAGTTATGTTTTCAAGTGCACATGAGTTTTCAACTTTTTACATTCGTACTTTGCCCTGTTAAAGGTTTTGGAATATGATGTAAGAAATATACACATGGGCAAAAGTTTAGTTAAAATAGGAGAGGATGAATTGGCTTGAGATTGCAAAAATTGGGATGATGATCGAACACCTAAGTTATGTTTTCAAGTGCACATAAGTTTTCAACCTTTTACATTCGTACTTTGCCCTGTTAAAGGTTCTGGAATATGATGTAAGGAATATACACATGGGAAATAGTTTAGTTAGAATAGGAGGGGATAAATTGGCTCGAGATTGGAAAAATTGGGATGATCATCGAATACCTGAGTTATGTTTTCAACTGCACGTGAATTTTCAACTTTTTACATTCGTACTTTGCCCTGTTAAAGGTTTTGGAATATGATGTAAAAAATATACACATGGGAAAAAGTTTAGCTAAAATAGGAGGGGATAAATTGGCTTAAGATTGGAAAAATTGGGATGATGATCGAACACCTGAGTTATGTTTTCAAGTGCACATGAGTTTTCAACTTTTTACATTCGTACTTTGCCCTGTTAAAGGTTTTGGAATATGATGTAAGGAATATACACATGGGAAAAAGTTTAGTTAAAATAGGAGGGGATAAATTGGCTTGAGATTGGAAAAATTGGGATGATGATCGAACACCTAACTTATGTTTTCAAGTGCACGTGGGTTTTCAACTTTTTACATTCGTAGGTTTTGCTTTTTTCTTTATTTCTGCACATTCGACGTCATGACAGTTCTTAAGTTTAATATAGGTGCTACACTATTTAAAAAATCTACGGAAAATTTAATGTACAACAAACAGAAGTTGATATTTCTATACTGGTGTACTAAATTAGATATACAAGTGTGGTGTAAAATGAATGTATGATACATAACTCAATTTCAGTAAATTACTTTAATTGTACTGTAAAAGTACTATAATTTTACAGTAATAGTATCTTACAAAACAATGTATGGGAAAAAATTTCTGACAAATATGAGTTTGTTACAAAACCCTTCAGAAT